>JAVYIG010002716.1:20000-231462 GCA_035222895.1 Strongylocentrotus droebachiensis | reverse complement strand
TATTATGATTTTCATTAGGCTACCCCTAGTTAATAGAATATTGAGAATGAGCCTTCATATTTGAATTTTAATCAATAAACATTAAATTTGAATTTGAAAATTGAATTTTATCTGTTTAGAACATCGCGATACCTCCGAACAACAAACAAACGGACGTCGGATAAATGGATATCTCAAATATCATATTTATATGTAGTTTGGGCAACATAGAGTACACAATCCTAGAGAGTATGCTTTATTTTTGTATTTCATATAAACTTGGTGTATCTTAAAGACTTTTGAACCAAAAGTTATTCAACCGAACCACAAAATGTAGGCATTTACTTGAAATGGTTTAATAAGAGATGGATATATTGCCATTTGGTCTACGACTGTTTCGTTTCCTATCCAATTGGTATATTCCTATATGGTCTACACCCACTCCGTCTACTATCCGCATGGTCTAATAATCATTTCGTCTACTATTTTGTCTAATGACAATTTAGGCTAATAGTCATTTGGTCTAATTTCTATTTGGTATATTTTGTTCAATAAGTCTACTTCCAATTTAGTCTATTGCTCATTTAGTCGAATTTTCAGTCGGTCTAAGTCCTAATTTGTCTAATATTCTTTTTGTCTACTATTATGATCTAATAATCAAATTATAGATTATTAGACCATGCACGTGAATTGTAGACGGGCTCGGTTTGGACCATACGGAATATACTTGGTTAGTAGACGAACTGGTTGTAGACGAAACGGCAATTTCCGATACTGATGAAACGGGGGCCCTGGTTGGTCAAATTGGACCTGGACGAGTCCATCGCTCATCTTGAGGAGGTCCGCAATCGTCTGGTGACTCGCACGGAGGGAGATGGCTATCTTACTCGTGGCCAGCCGAGCTGAACAGGATGATGAGAGAAACAGCGATAGTCCGTGTTAAAAGAGAGAGAGAGATAGAGATAGAGAGACGAATAGAAAGAGAGAGGGGGGGATGGAGGGGGGGGGAGAGAGAGAGATGGCAAAAGAGAGAGATATAGGGAGAGAAGGGTGTTGCTATCTTACTCGATGCCCAACCGAGCTGAACATGATGATGAAGAAACAGCGATAGTCCCGTGCTAAAGACATGAAAGAGAAAGAGAGACGAAGAGAGAGAGAGAGAGAAAGAGAGAAAGAGAGGAAGAGAGAGAGAGAGAAAGAGAGGAGAAAGAAAGAGAGAGAGAGAGAGAGGGGGAGTGGGGGAGGGAAAGAGAGGGGCTATATCTTACGAGATGCCAAACTAAGCTGGAAACGATGATGTAAGAAACTTTTTTCCATCATTCCCTCACCTTAATTATGGAAAATAGAAATGCATTTAATTTTTCTGGTTGCACCTGGGGCTCCGTATTCGCTCCTTCTACTCTTGCAATGTTTATTGTATCATTTACATTGTTAAACACCTTTTACCGTTATTCAAGAGGAACTTTGATCAGTCCTGGAAATAACAACTATCAGTTGTTATAATTATCTTGGCACAATCTAGTATGTTATCGGGAGTCCGAACCCTCTTTTTGTTGTTCATCATAGGTTTTAGATGTTAAGTTAACAAACCAGCACCCAAAGTATATGATTGCATTGATTGTCAGAATTGTTAGGAAGTTCGACCCCCCCCTTTAAAAAACCCAAAACAAATCTCGGAGCCACCCTTGCGTTAAAACGTTAATGATTTAGTTCCAAGGCAATTAATACACACCAAATGTTGATTGATCGTGATACACCCCAAACTTTGAGGAAACATTTGTAAATATTTAGTCCAGTAATTTCAGATTTCCTGTGAATTATATAGATTTTCCAACACGCAACATTAATGAGAGTCGTTTCCCGGGGGATCAAAAATTGATTCATGAAATGCAATGGTTCCACTCAACACGGGGAAGAGGGAGGGGTGTACATCCTCCTTCTTTTGTAGATCAATATAAATGATAATAACATAAAAATATCAATAACAACATCAACATTAAAAAAACTACTCCTACTCCTCCAGCAACAATATAGAAGCAGTTGATGCCTCATATTGTCAGGAAAACGGCTTGAATGTTAGTCGTTCATGAACATCATTTTGTTTATACAGTAGGCTTACGGTTGTACCATGTAAGAGAGGTTGAGGATGATTGGGGAGTCCTTTCCAGGTCTCCCCAATCCACCCCTCTCTCACATGGTGCAACCGTAAGCCTACTTTATATCTACATCATCATGCAAGCCGATACTTATAAGCAGCATCTAATCATTTTATTTGTTTTGAAGCTGTCTTACAAAAGGAAAGAGGAAGAC
Organism: Strongylocentrotus droebachiensis; assembly: GCA_035222895.1. NCBI lineage: Eukaryota > Metazoa > Echinodermata > Echinoidea > Camarodonta > Strongylocentrotidae > Strongylocentrotus > Strongylocentrotus droebachiensis. Next base: position 229,173 of record JAVYIG010002716.1, on the reverse strand, counting down.
AAAAACGTGATATACGTTGAACTTTGAAAAGTACTAGAACATTATAATTATGTAGATACTTTTCGATGAAGAATTGAATTTTGCCGCGATGCAAAAGTCCATACATCCTAGGGAGGTGCGGAAGTGCAGTTTGGCTTCCTATCAATTATCAGCACCCGAGGCAATGCATTTATCTGAACTATTGCAATATGATTATCACCTTAATTGAAAAAAATACAATAAATATACTGTTAACTATTTATTCATTCATACCATTCATACCAAGTTTTATAATTTGTTAAGTATGTGAACAAATTGATTTGTCCCGATCTATGTTTCGTGAGAATGTGACATATTAAAGCTAACATGTACAAGTATTCAACAAAGGCTTTCATTCAACTAGTTCCCTTTTCATTCTTGAGTTACTAAAAACAAAAAGACATCAAATTTACAAGGGGTATGAATAATTTAGTAGTTATCTGTACATATTTAACATTTTAAAAAAGTTAGATGATGTAGGATTCTACACCCAGGGTTTGATGTATAATAACTTTTTTATTTATGTTCCACATTCCACAATAGTGTTATGAATCACTGTCGATGATTTTGATATTGTAGTATTCCAAATTAAAATGAAAAAAGGGCGTTGTTATTGTGCTAGTATAGGCATTGTTGTGTAAATATAGACATAATGTGTATGTTCATGTAATAATAATAATAATAATAATAATAGTGGGTTCTTGTATGTAGTCTTGTATTGATACCTTCACATCAACTTCTTATTTAATTCTCGCCTTTCCAATTCTATTTTCCCCCCTAAAACTGTAACAAATCTGAAATAAGGTCAAGGTATAAGGCTTTTTCTGACCTACATACATGACCCAGACCCGTTAATTGAATAAATGAAATACATCTGATTTATAACTTCCTTTGTGTCACGTATCCATTAACCAAGGTCAATTCTCAGGTCAAACCTAACAGCTGAAGTATTTTAAACTTGAGTAGGTCTACGATAATTTTGAATCTTAATTTGTTGCAGCTCTCTAGCGGTTACTAGTATGGGTCGGGGTTTGAAAGTTCTTACCAGGAGATAATGTTTTTATTTTCATACATATATCTCAAAAAAAGAAATATTCAGTTTGACTATTTTTTTTTAGATGCAAAACCAATGTTTCTTTTATCTGATGATGAATATTTTTTTTCACTAGCGTACTCTCTCCCGTCTTGGAGTATAGATGATATGGTCACGCGATTGAAAGAGAGACCAAATGACTTCAATTGAGTGAGGAATATAGAGAGGGGGGAGAGAAAAATAGAGAGGGGGGTGGACAGTGGTGGCAGAGGGAGAGAGATGGGAAGGGGGAGAGGAAGAGGGAAAGTGAAAGGGGATATGGTTTGGGGGGACATGGGACATGGGGAGGGAGAGGGAGATGATTAGGTGATAGAGAATTGTGAAATGAATAAAGAAAGAAAGAAAGAAAAGCGTGGTAGAGAGGACACGGGGGGTAGAAGGGAAGCAATATAGAGGGGGGGGGGGGTAAAGGAATGCAGAGAGGGGGTATACGTAAGATCAGAAGAGACAAAAGACGGAAGCAGAAAGTTCGGTAGACAATCGATGAATCTCTTAGGGAGTTATCAACATTGACATTCAAATATTGCCTCAAAAAAGAGAGCGATTGAAAGAGGTGATGAGAGGAAGACATAAATGAGAAGAGGGGCGAGAGAGAGAGAGAGAGAGAGAGAGAGAGAGAGGAGAGAGAGAGAGAGAGAGAGAGAATTGGAGATGAAGAGAGAGGGGTGGAAAAGAGAAAGAAAGTGGGATACTTAGGAGAGTAAGATAATTATGGAAAGGGGAGGGGAAGAGGAAGAAATGAATACTAATAAGATGTGGATAGGATAGAGAGAGAGAGAGAGAGACGAGAGAGAGAGAGAGAGAGAGATTAGAAGGAGATTAATAGAAGGAGAAATGAAGGGGGGTAATAAAGAGAAAGAGATGAGGGAAAGGAGAAAGATAACTACGTGTGATATGGGGGGGGGGGCGAAATAGAAAGGGGGAAAAAAGAGAGAAATCGGAAGTTGACAGTGCCGTAGACGATCAGTGAATCTAGCTTAACCGTCTCTTAGGGAGATATCAACATTGACATTCAAAATATTGCCTCGATCTACAGACGACTGTGTTTGGCCAACCAAAGTCTCTTATTTCACTCAAAAATTTCCGGCTTCTTCCCTCGAGATAATAAACATAAACAGGGTGTCCCTTGCAAAAGTGAAGAAGATGAGAGAGGATTATTACACCGTTTTTTTTTCCAGGACCCTTACGCAAAGACAATGACCATGATGACTATCCTCAGACCTTTGACATTTGACCGTTTGACCTTTTCCCAAAATCTGATCTCTTAATTGCATTAATTTATAAGAGATTTCATATTTGTTATAGTTCATGCAACTCCAGATGAATTGATTGGCAATAATTATGTAAGCAATTAGATTTTTACTCTGAAAAGTGAACGTGATCCTGTAAGGAGCAAAGACTGTCAATATTGTGGCCACAGATTAGTTGGGAGATTTCCAAACCTACTGCGTATGTTTTGAGGGTAGCACCGTGAAGCTCAGTTTCGTCAGTTACGATCAATTAATTATAAACTTGACATCCACTAAAAGAAAATTGACCTGTATGATCATGATGATTCGTCTTCATGTTGACTCATAGTTTTTAGACTGCGGTATTATTAGTATTACCCAGTGCAATTAATATAAACCATATTCATATATTATAGCACGCGTTATACACGAAGTCTAGCACTCGTAAATCTAGCGGAAGAAGGAAGGGGGTGGGGGCTACTTGCATTTATTTTTGGGAAGTATATTCTGGAAAGTGCAATACTTAGCTTTCTTGAACATGCTTTTGTTCATGTCGACACGAAATTTCGATTAACGAAAGTCCCTGAGAGAGGACTTAAAGCCGTCGGTCCCCTGGTTGCTTATTTACTAGCATATACATGCTTTCTTAGAAGTCAGGTAAAGACATTTTTTAAACAAGGAGCAAGTACAGGATTGTCGTAGAAGTAGAACAAAGATTTTAATGATAAGAGTTAATGCGTGTGTGTCGGGGGGGGGGGGGGTAGGGGTGGGGGTGTCTAGGGATTTTGTCTTTTTACTAGGAATTTCGGCCCAATGTTAATTTAGCCCTAAAAACAATTTATTTTGTTCATGCTTTTCACCTCAAATTATTAGGAATTTAGGTTTGCCTATTTGAAATATGATATCTTAAAGTCGTTTGATCAATAATTAACTTATTAAACAATACTGTCCAAAAAATGAAGCGTTGGCCACAAAGTAGCCGTTTTATCCGGACTTCTGTGCTTTAATATTCTGGTAATAGCGACCTCTTTCGGCAGATGTTGACCTTCCTAAACAATAAACTCGTTTTTCTTTCATCAAAATGGTTTCAGGATGGCCAGTCAAGGATAACTTCAATTAAGGGGGAAGGGGATTTTTTTTTTCTTCTTCTTTTTTGCGATTTCGCTCGGGAATCCTCGTTACTTGAACGTGAGGCTGTATCATCGGATGAGAGGGATTTAGAAGGGGGCAACAGGGGTGTATTTGTCATGATGATATTAGTCTGGGAGGGATAATCAGGGTAGGCAGATTGATCCCGAGGAGCGGGGGATGGCAAGAAAGGAAAGACAAACCCACAATCACAAATAGAGAGAGAGAGAGTCATCTTTGTTTAATGAATGTTTTGGCTTTAATTTAGGCTGATAACTAGTGACAATCAAATGCTTTCTGTATACGAATTGAAAAATGATTTATTTCGTTATTCTTTGGATTTCTTTGTCGAGATTTACGCTGCAGAGATTTAAATGATCTTGAAGACCCCCACCCCCTCATTAAAAGTTATTTTTCTAAGAAAGATTTAAGGTAAATTTTCCTTCATTAAATAATATATATAACTCTTTTGCTCTAGTCTTTAATACTTTTCTTTTCATGTCCTATTACGTCATGAGCAACCAGCAGATACGAATACCGGCCTATACGAGAAGCCATCATCATCATCATCACCAAATAACTTTGAGACGAATTTGTCGGCACTTTTATTCATCGTTTCCCTCTTTGTATACAAATAACACAACCTTTAAAAAAAACGATATAGAGAGGGTACCCATGTACAAGGTTTATGCAATTTGAACAAACAGAACATAAGACATGTATTTTAAAAAAATATATAAAAAACGTCCTCAAACTGCTTACAACAGTAACAATAATGATTGTAAAAGTTCAGAACGGGACGACGCTTGAATGGCGGGGGGTGTAAACCTCACACCCTCCCCGCGTTACTTGTCGGCCAAGCCTCGGGCAAGCTTTCAGGTTGTCAAGAACAACCTTTGTTTAAAAAAAACTATGCATACAATTTTGAATATGTTAGTAAACCGGTCCATTACAATGTTCTAAATAGTGTGCAACAGTTTGGACGTGGATAAAATCAACAGCCTTCTTATCACTAGGAAATCTTCTTTTGTTTTTTTTCCTTTAATTCATACCGTATACCATCAAGCTTAATTCATTTTGTGCAATATCATCTTGATCGTATTTTGCATCATCATCAATTTTCATGACAAATCTTTATGTGTGATGATCCTTTCTATAGCGTTTTTTACTTGTGGTTTTAGGTTCATTGTCCCTATTGCAAACAATATTCTTTTCAGATTTTCTGTACTGCCAGGGAGTCAATCCCCAAATGATTAGCAATGAAAACGACTCAATGACATATTTGGATAATTATAAGATCATTCTAGACCTCGCTTTTATAAACAATGAGTATAAAACTGCGAACCGAAGATATCCCTGGATAGTTTAACGGTTGTTTCGGTAGCATGCTCACCTGTTTCTCGGCTCAATACATCGTTGACAAGGGTTTCCGACTATAATATCAAGAGAGCATCCGACAAGGACTATCCACTATCTTCTATCTACTTAGAACATGATTTTGGTGCCCTTCAATTGCGAAGTGAATTACCTCACTTTAATTGCATTTGACCTTTTCAGGGAGGATAACCTCTACCATAATGCTTTGTACGCATATCTTTCAACCTATTTTGATTCCTCCTTTGTTTTGATTGTACATCGGTGATTACCCCCAAAAGTGGAATTGATTCTCCTTTTGTAATTGGGTATTAAATACTTGTATTCATGATGATTTTTCAATTATTCTTTTGTTTTTATTCTTCTTTTCCAATTACTTGTACGCTGATGATAATTCAAAATTGTGACTTACATTTCAATCAAGTCATTTGATTTGATTTGATATGATTTTAAACAGTTCGCTGACTCTTTCTGTTCGTAAAAGTATAGTTGATTATCTAACTCTGGTAATTAGACCGTTGTGGATTTCGTAGTTTCCTAAACACAAATGTAATGTCTCAAACGTTAAAAACAAAATAGAACAACTTCCGGCGAGACTCACTTACTAAGTTCCTGATGGTTATCCTAAAATAATGGGCTTAAATTTAAAAACTAAACGACCCGCATTGAAGTGTTTCCTGACGCTTTACAAGATTCATGCGATAAAAGGATTAAGTCATTTTAGGTTTGCAAGGTCACTTTAATAAGAAAATCCACATCGTATAGAGACACAACTCGTATACAGGCGCGGATCTACGGGGGGGGTTTAGGGGGTTTAAACCCCCCCCCTTGGGCGGCCCCCCCCAAAAAAAAAAAAAAAAAAAGGAAAAAAAAAGAAAAAAAGAAAGAAAAAAAGAAAGAAAAAAATTGTGTTAATAGATGCCAGGAAAACATCACTTACGGGGTTCAAATAAACACCCCAAAAAAAATCGGCTCGCCGCTTCGCGGCTCGTGGACGATGCTCCGCATCGTCATTATTTTGGTCAAACCCCCCCCTTAGCAAAAAGCTAGATCCGCCCCTGGTATAGACAATTGAAATTGTTAAGCCTCCTTACAAAGTTATATATACCAAATTACATCATTTGTATCATGGAGAGTCGACTCATTTTCCTTACCTTTTGAACTCTTACTTCACCATCTTCTTATTAAAAGTGATACCCTAGGCGTCTAAAAGGGTCAAGTTGTTAATCAGAGGAAATCCGATATTGCTCCTGTAATTTCTTTTTAACACCCCTTGAGTACCATGACAGTCAACTTGACGTTTTCAAAACATGGCGATTCAACTTTTAGGCCCTCTATCAATCTATGTGAATTAATCGTGTATTTCTCATTAAACCTGTTGATGCAATGTATGCTACTCTTGCTTTACACGACCCCAGCACTCTCCCTACTCCCTTCTTACTATTTTTAATTCTCATTCGCCTACAAATTTGAGTGTCTCATAATTTGTTTCTCTCCTTCCTCCTCCTTAACCCCCCCCCCCCCCTCCCGCTCTCTTTCTCTCTCTCTCTCTCTTCCTCTCTCTCTCTTCCTCTCTCTCTCTCTCTCTCTCTCTCTCTATTTCTCTCTATTTCTCTCTCTTTCTCTCTCTCTCTCTCTTTCTTTCTCCCCTCTCTCTCTTTCTCTTGCTCTTTCACTCTCTTTGCAAAACCTCTTTTTTGCTTGTTCCAAACACCCAACTCTTTTAAAACGTAGTCCAATTTTTACAGCCTTTCTTGCATTCTCCCCAAAAAACCTTCAAGACCTTTATCTTGATTCCCTGTATTAACATGTGCCGATATTAAATTGAAGTTTCAAAGCGTGTCATTTCTTACTCCTGTTCGTTCCACATCTGTATTTTTGTTAATACCCGTTTAAGAAGAATCAAATCAAAAGCCAGTGAAGAATATTGATGCCGATGTCTCATGGCACCTTAATAAAAAGGCAATCTTTGCTACAAAACAATAAAAGAAAAAAGAATAATCTTCGTCCAATCAGCTTTGTGATCTTATTGCAAGTCATACAAGACAAATCGACCAACTAACGAACAATTTCTACTCATAAACCAGGTTTCATTTAACGCTAATGAGTACAATTTAAACGTATGACACATGGCACAGTAATAATTTATAAGGGAAATCTTTGCTAAAAACCAATAAAAGAGATTTTCGTTTGATTTCATTTAGTCATTTGTTGAAACTGGTCGACCCTGGAAGGCAGAAGACTGCTTTGCTCTGACTAAACTAGCACCGATATACATTTTGCACAGGTGAGGACAAAATATGAAACATTCAGTCTGTAAAAATCAAAAGACGCTAGCAGAAACCACATTTCCAGGCTTACGAGCATCCGTTTTTTTTTGTTTAACTCTGCAGCATAAGGACACTTTTCAACCCCAAACTTTTCAACCCCAAACTCCACTATACATTCTGTTTTGCTCTTACATATTTATACAAACTAAACCTTGAACTTGGACAGAAGAAATAACAGCGCTGTTCAAACCATTACTCTTTTGTCCGTTTACCAAACATACAAGGAGACTTGGTTTATAGGCCGATTAGTTTTGATGTGATTTCCTTGCTATTATCTGCAGAATTGACAATAGAAGGGGAATATCAAGACTTAAAGGTAGCAAGAGCTAGCACCGATTCAAAACTGAAATCATATATGTATGTATGTACGTATTGATTGAGAAAATAGACCTATAATACAATAGCCTTATCTTGGTGACTGTCATACATTAATGTATCTTCATAATTATACTGGCTCTAACTCCCAAATTGTCGAACGGTTTCTCTCTCGGTAAGAGCCAGGAAATTCATCTTTACCGTACCATAGCCAGACACTGTACAATCTCTTTTGCAATTTAAAATATAATATCACTCAAATGTTCGTATTTCTAATGGTATCTTTGCTCTTGGTTGAGCATACAGAATGTGAAACCATCTGGTGTTTGATTTATCCCTCTTTACATTTAATTCCACTTCTAACGACATTATTTCTTTAGAAATGGTAGAGTCGATACTTTGTTAGTTGTAAAAAAGAAGAAAAAAAGAAACCTATTTTCCTTCGTGAATTATTTTTGTTCACAAACTGAATACCACAAATTCATGGAGTGTACACTTGCACAATGGTACCCGGGGATGGTACTTACTTTAGTATTTGAAGCGATGCCAAAACAGATGCCACATTGTCATAACGGGAATCCCAAAGAATTTAACTCTAAGAACACCAGGCAGAATAATGTATGGGATTTACCTGCAGGGTCTGTTCAAAAATGATTTAATGGCACAGTGAGGGTTAACATCACAAAATTGTTCATGAAATCACATCCAATCATGCACAAAACTCTATTGATCGACAATCTACAATAGACTTGGAAGGTATGTTGTACACTCACCAAAAAATGTACATATTTGCCTTTCATGATGGGATCAAAGATAATAAAGTCACCTGTTTTGCTGAAAGGCTTTCATAAAAACGAGAAGAAAAATAGGGAAAAAAGCAAACCAAATGAATTGTGTAATGTATTTGTTCATGTCTGCATTTCAGTCAAATTTATACTTGACAATTTTCTTTCACATTTGCTAAATAAGACGGACACGAGAGTATCAAACTTGGATTGCACCTTCTTTTGAATTTGTTTCTAAGTAGAATTTGGACATCACTAATCATATGAAGGATGTATTGCAACCAGAAAGACCACAGGTACAGTCCATTTTCAAATATCTCTTGGTACGTTTCGCATTATACATAATGATACACTGGTTTGATCTGAGTGGGTCGGTATAAATTATGTGCACAGGAAAAACCTACAGATTCTTAGGCCCCCCCCCCCCCCCACTCAGTGTTATTTAGTGTACGCCTATGCATGTTCCCTCTTTTTGAAAACACCCCCTAAGTCCGTTGTGTAAAACGGGCTTTTGTGTACTACGAGCCGGACTTTGGTATCTATAAAGTACCCCTTTACCGGACATTTTGCTAACACGCATGGTATCCCTCCGATCACGGAGAGGGAGGGGGAGGGGGGGGGGGAGGGTTCTTAGGGCTTCAAGAAACCAAGCTCAGCAGACGGCCAGACGCTCCGCCAGCGAGTACTGGGTCCAATTAAGCGAATACATGTACGATGGCATCAAGAAAGCATTGGGACCAGTCCAGAGCAAGACGGCACCCCCCCCCCCCCCAAACCCTCCCCCTGGGGAAGCAATCACAGACAAGAATTAGCAGATGGAGAGATGGGTGGAACACTACAGTACACGCCGAAAATCTCCGCAACACGAATTACACGATATATTTTTTGGATTACATGGTTTACACGATTCACCTGAATCGTGTAACGGCGTGTAACCATGTAATCGTGTAGATTTACACGAATTACACGATATATTTTTTGGATTACACGGTTTACACGATTCACCTGAATCGTGTAACCATGTAATCATGTAGATTTACACGATTGAAGAATGTCGCTCTGAATCGTGTAATCGTGTAAATAGTTTAGTGCATTGGTGGGATGATTCGACCAGATGCAACAAACGTGTAACTGTGTAATCGTGTAAATTTACACGATTGAAGAATGTCGCTCTGAATCGTGTAATCGTGTAAATAGTTTTAAGGGTTATAAGGGCATTGGTAGGAAGATGCGACAAGCTGCAACAATCGTTAAATCGTGTCTTGCTTACACCAATTGCTAAATATACAAAACTTACCTTCAGTGTACATCAGGTAATTACTGTACTTAATATTCGTGTATAAACCTCAGCACTTTCCACTAACCTGTATCGTATACTGATCCATGAGGCAAGGTAGGTCCCGTGACCAATCTCGGGGAACAAAGGTTTGAAAGTGTTTTTGTGTTCCCTGATGAATACCGAACAATTTTGACTTGGGCTGCCCCCTTGAAAATCCCAGGCATTTTCGTGAGGGGTCAACAAAGGTCATACAGGGTAGAAATTCAAATATATTCCAATCGTGTCGATATGCATATCAAGTTACTCGTCTGGTCATGAGGATTCCAAAAATGTATAGTTTGCTATACCTCCGACCTTAAATGAGGGCGCTATGGTCAAAAACGTTGAAAGGTCAACACACTTTTGACTGGTGGTCAAATTCACCAACACAGTTAACCTTATCAAATTTCATATCAAATTACTCATCTGGTCATAAGGATTCCAAAAATGTATAGTTTGTTATACCTCTGACCTTAAATGAGGGCGCTATGGTCAGAAAGGTCAATGCACTTTAGACCGGTGGTCAAATTCACCCACATAGTTTACATCGTCCGATTCTAATGATTTTAGTGTCTAATAATATGTTTTCTGACAAAAATAAATTCAGCTAAGCAACTTTTAAAATAGAAAGTGGTTGCCATAACCTTGAACTAAAATTTCCCTCAAACCCATGGATAAGAAGTTATTAAATGTTTGTCACCGAAACGGCAGCCATTTTGAATGTACATGATCAAGGTAAACACTTTTACTTTTGAAAGTTGTATGGTTGAATTTGCCATGTCAGAAAACATATAATAAGACACTAAAATCATTAGAATCGGACAATGTTAACTGTGTTGGTGAATTTGACCACCAGTCTAAAGTGCATTGACCATTTTGACCATAGCGCCCTCATTTAAGGTCGGAGGTATAACAAACTATACATTTTTGGAATCCTCATGACCAGACGAGTAATTTGATAAGGTTAACTGTGTTGGTGAATTTGACTACCAGTCAAAAGTGTGTTGACCTTTCAACGTTTTTGACCATAGGGGCCCTCATTTAAGGTCGGAGGTATAGCAAACTATACATTTTTGGAATCCTCATGACCAGACGAGTACTTTAATATGCATATCGACACGATTGGAATATATTTGAATTTCTACCCTGTATGACCCTTGTTGACCCCTCACGAAAATGCCTGGGATTTTCAAGGGGGCAGCCCAAGTCATAATTGTTCGGTGTTCATCAGGGAACACAAAAACACTTTCAAAACTTTGTTCCCCGAGATTGGTCACGGGACCTACAGACTGGTTTCCTAAAATGGATACTTACGTACATGTAATACCTATTGTTTAGGGGGATCCTACGATCAAGGGTAACCCCCTGAACAATAGGTATTATGTAAGGATCTCTGCCTGTAGCTAGGGTAACGCCCAGCCTTCCCACTTAGTGTTTTTTAGGGTACGCGTATGCTTGTACCCTCTTTTTGAAAAGACCCCCTATCTGAGTACTGCCAACATTTCCGAACCCCCCTTTCGCGGGCTTTTCACGGGCTTTTCCTGCCTTGGAGACCCCCCTAAATCCGGAACACTGCTCAATGTATCCCCCTATCTCAGGACATGCAAACACCCCTCCCCTCATCTCAGATAAGCTGTCATTACTGGTTGGCACTTCTTCAAGTTCTTCTTCTTGATCATTTTGAAGCACAATTTTTTTTTAGGGCTTCAATATTACACCATATCACAGACACTGATAACATGTAGGGCCTTGCATCTCAGATTTAACATTGTTAAACGATCCCTTTAATACACAGCCAGGATAGTATTAGTAATGCAGCTGTGTGTGAACTAGGGTAGCCTACACTACAGTACAAAACTACAAAGGTCTAGATCCAAGTCCCACATATTCATTTTCATGGGTGTAGGAAAATGAGTTTGAAAGTGTTACTATTGCGATCAAACTATAGGGCAAACTACTCACCTGAATGTGCCACCCTGTGAGCCACAGGTAGACAACCACAATATCCACAACTAGGAGACTGTGGGTCCTGATCAAAGACGTCGCAATCATGACAATTTTGGCAGGGCCCACGCCTCATACCCCGGCTTGATGCCGAGCCTGGCCCGATATGCATGCTGAGCGTGCAGCTAGCGGATGCGCCGTACAGACTACACGTTCTGTTGTTATCTCACTCTTTCTCTCTCACACAGATTTTGAGAAGTCGTACTGCCGCCGTACTGGGACGGGAGTGCATGGGACTCAATGTTTTTACTTTCCATATTGAAATAATCCTGAATGAGCTTTCAAAACTAGCAGGAATTTCTGAAATCTGATCGCGGGATTTTCATCAATTTTTTTATGTTCAACTTCAAGATATTTTATAAAACCCTTTTTTAATTACAAAGAGATGAGAGAAAAACACCCCCTTTTTAAAGAAATCTCCGGGTGAAAGTCAAATACAACCCCTTTTTTTACATTTCTCGGGCCGGACTTTGTCGCACGAAAAGTACCCCTTTACCGGACATTTTGGCAACACGCATGCGGTCATTTCGAAACCCGAGTGGGGGGGGGGGGGGGGGGGGGTCGGGGGGTAACGCCCTCAATTGCAGGCCACATTCAGAGTAAGTTTCTTTTGTATGTGACAGGAAGTGTGCTATTTAAGGCACACTGTCCTACTTGTAGCTACTTGCTCCCTCTATATAGAAAACTTCCCCAATCGGTGCCTGTTGGTCCCCCATGATCCTCTTTTTCTTATGTTAAATGAGAGCTGAGTTAATGAGATAGCAACCTGTCACAGTGACCTCGTTGGCTCGCTTGGTGGTCTAATCCCTTCTGGCTGAAGCAGCAAAGCCTGCCTTTAAGTCTTCACCGTAGCTCTTCATACATGTAGCTGAATGCAATGTTGTAAAAGCTCATTTTCGAAAGAAAAAAAAGGAAAGCCAACAAATGGAGAGCCAAAATAATAATGATCATGACATAAAAGGGGAAGGGGCACTTTTACAAATTAATAGGGGCACTCGTCAAAGTAAAATGGGGATTTTCCTATGCGCACAGGGGCACTTCTTACCAAGTTGAAAGGGCACTTTTTCTATGTAATAAGGAGCACTTTTGGGCTACTTAAAAATTGCTAGCTTAACGTAACCCAAAGACAGTTGGCCACTCACTTATTCTATTCATTCTCGGATTTCTACTGTTTCGTGTGGAGTGGTAGATCCAGAGTGCGGGCATGGCGGCTCGGGCCCCCACCCCTGGCAAAAAAGTTTCAACAAAAAAAGATGGTAACAAAAATCTACCTTAGCATTTTTTGTTTTAAAGGCGGGCCCCCACCCTTGGGAAAAAGAAAGTTTCAAAAAAGATGGTAACCACAATTTACCTTTTTATTGTGCTCTTGGGGCGGAGTGGGGAGTGAAAGAAAAATAGTGTTCACTACCCCCCCCCCCCTCCCCACGTGTGCGCCGCTAAATATTTTCTCATGAATGGGGCCCCCTCCCTCGCCGCCGGCTGGATCCGCCCCTGCCGTGTAGCCAGTGGCTTATATCCTTAAGGGAGACCGGGGACAATAATATTGTAACACCTTTTTCCAATTCTAACTTATCAACTTTATTACAGTTATTCTTTAGGTACATGTATATGAAATGAAAGATGCATATCTTAGCTAGAAATATGACTAGGTTTGCGTAAAGTGAAACAAATTATTTTGAAGCCATTATCATTTCAAAACCGGTAGTCAAGTGTTACAATTGCCCCACGACGCGAGTCAATTATTGTAACACTCACAGTTGTATCTACAAATCATATATTCCTAATGTAAATAATGCACAATTTGAAATCATTTTTTCATCGCACATCTCTTCAAATATTTTGCAAACATTGAACAAACTGTGTAATAATTGTATATTTTCGGTATTTTTATAAAATGTTAATTTCATTATACACATATATCTGTCGAACGTATGGATTAATATTAGCTTTCATGGGTTACTCTGTCAATGTGGGCTTTCCTCTGGTATATTCAATGATATAAATGTTCTTATATACTTGACGACTAAAATCATTTAATCACATCAAGTAACAAGGGGATCTTTACACAATTTTCTTTAGTTGATGCATTCTAATTGATTTCTTAAAATATATCTTACTCTCCTTTTTCAGAATACCTGAGTGCAATGTGTGGTAGCTGCATAAGATGGATTCTTCAAACAGGAATAACATGCTGTAACAACTGCGGACAAAGATATTTTTGTTGAACAATTTCATCAGATATTTTGAGAAACTCGATTTAAGAACAAGTGCATAAAGAAAATCGGATACGACTGGAATATTTTCATAAAAAAAAACAATAGGCCTAAACAGTTAAGATCAATAAACAGAAAGTTGTGACCGGACCCAGTTTCAAGAAGCATCTATCTAATGACGTTCACCACAAAAAGGACTCGGGTAAACCTTTCAACTGCCAAGCTGCAAGCAGGAAAATAGTTTTGTTTCGTATCGTTTCATTGTCTTTCATTTGACATACTTTTAGTGGGTCAACTCTTTTACCCAAAATGGCCAAGCGTTCAAGAGTTTCGTTTGAAATTAGCACTGTGCTTCTTGTGCTCTTCTCACTTACATTCACCACGGGCGATATTACAATAGTGAGTGCTATTGAAGGGGAAAAGGTTGAACTTCATTTCAGTTACCCTTCTGAATGTGAACGGGTCACTCTTAGAAACGGAAGGAGAGCTCCGTTTTACGATTCAGCTAATCTAGAGTCATTGTCCGAGAATCAAGAAATCGCATTTCAAAATGAAACTGAGAGCAAAAACAATCTTTTCGTATTCAAAATTAACCCTGTCCTAAGGTCTGATGCAGGTGGATATATTCTCACTGCATTTGGTGCTGATGGAAATATCCTACAATATACAATAGTTGATTTGAGAGTTGATTATCCACCGGGTAAGGCGTCTTGTGAGTGGGGAGAGGAGAATGTCACTGATGGTTGGCGCACATTAGAATGCACAGCCCCTTCTGGTAGTTTGCCGGGGGAAATCATTTGTTATCAGCATGGAATAAGGGTACCCCCAATGGGTGGACCAAAGAATAGTGATAGTATCCTAGAGCAGACCATATGGGTGAGGTATTCTCAGTCTGCGTTTTGTTGCGCTCTTCTTGTAGAACAACCAGTTGATAGATGCAAATGCAAGGACTATACATGGGATCCATATAACAACGTCACAGATCCCTGTCCTGTTGACCTGGTTACAACTCATCAAGAAGCTTCAACGTCTTCCCAAAGTCCCACTTCTATTCCAAGCAAAGAAGTAACACAAAAGTCAAAGAAGAAACGCAGGTCAAATGTTGTAATACACGTGATTTATTCGTGTGTAGTTGGAATCTCAGCAATGATAATCATCGGTCTCTTTTTCGCTATCGCTCTTAGAAGGTCTAATCGAAACACAGTCAAGAAATATGGGAAAATTCCATACTCTCAACCAAATCGTGTAGATGTGCATGAATATGACAAGAGTGAGAAAAATTAAATGTAGACTTGGCTGTGTTCTCACACGAAGTTACCCTAGAGTTTGCAACATTCATTTAATTGTAAAACGTTCATTTTTGGGGTATTATCGAGTTTCTGTCAATGGAATTACAAAATGTTTAGAACATTACCACGGTTAGCTTATTTTGATTAGCTCCATAAAAAACCTTATTTAAAACACGAGGTCAATCTTTCACTGGAAGCAGTGAAGTTTTGAAGCCTTTGGTATATCTATCCCATCATAAACACATGGTGGCACAGGGAGATTGTTTGTGTGGCATATTAAGTGTGAAACCGCCTCTTATGGATTCTAATGGAAATTGTATTACTTGGTTAAAATGAGCACAGCTTATAGATGAACTTTTCGTATACATTGCGCATTATAGTCATCGAATGTTTGTGAATTGAGTATTCAGATACATGTGTTTACGTAGAGTGGAAAATTTGTCACGAAAAAATTTATGAGATGATATCTTTCACTAAGAACTTATTGAGAATACTGTACATAGTTACAAAATATTTGAGTTGTTGATTGAACGAGTCCCTATTATCTATGGATTGTTATAGATTAGTAAAATAATGATAGTAGTCGATGTAATTTAGATTCATCTCGAGTATAAGATATTTCATTTATTGTATAGTACATTTTTAGAGCCGGAATAAATGTGAATTTTCCTAGTCATTTCATTGGGTTAATAGTCGTGTAAGTTTTTTGATCACGTTCGCATAGACTGTAAATATTTACAGATAATAGACTGTTAATAAGTCACATAGAGTGTAATTAAGTCGCATAGACTGTAATTAAGTCGCATAGAGTGTAATTAAGTCGCATATACTGTAATTAAGTCGCATAGA
Organism: Strongylocentrotus droebachiensis; assembly: GCA_035222895.1. Lineage (NCBI taxonomy): Eukaryota > Metazoa > Echinodermata > Echinoidea > Camarodonta > Strongylocentrotidae > Strongylocentrotus > Strongylocentrotus droebachiensis. Next base: position 213,228 of record JAVYIG010002716.1, on the reverse strand, counting down.
CTGTAAATAAGTCGCATAGAGTGTAATTAAGTCGCATAGATTGTAAATAAGTCGAATAGAGTGTAATTAAGTCGCATAGAGTGTAATTAAGTCGCATAGAGTGTAATTAAGTCGCATAGACTGTAACTAAGTCGCATAGACTGTAACTAAGTCGCATAGACTGTTAATAAGTCGCATAGAGTGTAATTAAGTCGCATAGAGTGTAATTAAGTCGCATAGACTGTAAATAAGTCGCATAGACTGTTAATAAGTCGAATAGAGTGTAATTAAGTCGCATAGAGTGTAATTAAGTCGCATAGACTGTAAATAAGTCGCATAGAGTGTAATTAAGTCGCATAGATTTTAAATAAGTCGCATAGATTGTAAATAAGTCGCATAGACTGTAAATAAGTCGCATAGAGTGTAATTAAGTCGCATAGACTGTAACTAAGTCGCATAGACTGTAACTAAGTCGCATAGACTGTTAATAAGTCGCATAGAGTGTAATTAAGTCGCATAGAGTGTAATTAAGTCGCATAGACTGTAAATAAGTCGCATAGACTGTTAATAAGTCGAATAGAGTGTAATTAAGTCGCATAGAGTGTAATTAAGTCGCATAGACTGTAAATAAGTCGCATAGACTGTTAATAAGTCGAATAGACTGTTAATAAGTCGCATAGAGTGTAATTAAGTCGCATAGAGTGTAATTAAGTCGCATAGACTGTAAATAAGTCGCAAAGACTGTAAATAAGTCGCATAGACTGTACATAAGTCGCATAGACTGTAAATAAGTCGCATAAGACTGTAAATAAGGGATAGAACTCTTCGCCTGAACAGAACTTCCCTCAGAACAGAACATTGCGGAACCCTCTCGCTATCAGAATTTAGAAGTAACAGCGAATTGGTATAATATATGGCTTTATCAAAAATAATTCTAAATTAATCTTATGATAGCCCTCCAAACTTTCGATTTTGGAAATTTATTAATCGAATATACGTAGCAATTATCTTTTGGAACTTAACATGATTATTTCCAAGTGAACAGTACAGGTTTGTTGGATTTACTTGAATTTGCTGAAATATTGGTCAGTATTTGTGAGGTCATTAAATTAATAAGTCCAGCGGGGTGTTTCACAAAAATCCTAAGTTGGACTTGAATATTATGGAAAGCCATTAGCATCTATGAAAATATTTTGTAAAAGTTTTTTGAAAAGGCATGGAATGTTGATTCAAATAATTCATATTTTCAATTATCAAGGAGATTTCATGTTCTTGATGTGGAATTAATAAAAAGTCTAAAATATTTGAATTTTCGCTTTTGAATACATTTTATTTTAAGGCTACAAATGGCTCTCCATAATTTTTAAGTCACACTTGGAGTTAAGTTCGACTTAGGATCTTTGTGAAACACCCCCAGGCATTAGAAACAGATATATATGTAAAATTGACGAATATTGCAAATGATGTTATTATTGAATAAATATCGGGTTTTGGGTTTGAAATACCTGTGTAATTATTTTGTCTTTTATTAGTGTACCCCATTTCCATTTCCCGACAACAAACACCTCTTACTAATTCATCAATTTCAATCATATTACAACGAATTCACTGCAATAAAGATCAGGTAGCGAGTAAATTCTAAGTTATAAGTAACATGCTCCTATGATTGTTTGTCAAAATGGGATTATGAAAGAGCAATAAAACATAAATATATTTTTTTTAAGTTATTGGTAACATACTGTAGATAGGCATGGCATAATCGGCATCCTTGACATACTAGTATTAAAAATGAGTTAGACACAAATTGGAAAAGACAAGATTTAAACAAATCTCTGGGCGGATAGGCAGGCTAGCTTCAATATTCGTACTCAAAGTCTGCATGTTTGGAAGATATCATTTATGTTTTTTTATTTTTTTATATAGTTTTGAACGTTTCCATTACCGCATGTTTTCTTTGATTCTTTTAATAAAATGTTTACAAACTTCAACAAAAAATGTCATGCTTGCATAGAGAAAATCTGTGGTAGAAAAGTTTCAAAAATTAACTTTATTTCAATTTGAATACAATTTCATGGTCATAATGATAAAAGTAATAATCTGTTCTTGTATAAGGTAGACCACATTATGCCATAAACCTCTCTATACAATTCCAACATTTCCAAAGGGCTATTGAATAATCACTCATAATTTAGTAATTCTAGGTGCCCCAATTTTCAAACATTTAATTCTAACATTTTTGTTTTCAATCTTATGGGATTCAACGGAACCGATATTGATTCCCAACACAGCGCAGCAATAACAAATCTTCTAATGTTAGGTATCTTTTTCTGTTTTTTTCCTTCTAACGGAAATATGTTCTAGATAGATGTATACAGACAGATACAGAGAAAGTTAAAGAAAGAGACAAATAGAAAGACAGAGACAGAGACAGACAGACACAGAGTGTAAGCGAGAGAGACGAGGGGGAACAGAGAGAGAAAGAGAGAGAGAAACAGAGAGAGAGAGAGAGAGAGTGTGTGTGTGTGTGTATTTCAAAATCATAGTTGTTTGTTTTTTGTTTATTCATTTGTTTGTTTGTTTTCGAACAAGAGATGTCCCATCACCATACAGAATAGTATACAAATACCTGTATTTATATATTTAAACAGTTTAAAAAAAATTATAGTGAACGAAATGTGAAAACAAATTCATGTTACCAATCTCAGTCAGTGAATTCCGTAAGATGTTTTTTGGTACTGTATTACCATTTACTTTCTTCCTTTCAGTAAATCTGAATTATTGGAATATTCGTTTAATTTAATCACACAAAATATTACCTAAATTCGTCAATGACCACATTTACTACACTGCATGCAAAAAAATCTAAGCAAATAAAGTTGACCCCCCTCGAAGAAGAAAAAAATCCTGCGGCTTTCTACCCCTCCCCTCCCCCCTTCCCCCCTCCCCCTCCCCCTCCCCCCCCCCCCCCCCCCCATTTAAGAGTTCCCACCTACACCGCTGCTAACAGACTTACGGGTCATCATTATAGTAACAATTCTAATGGAAGCATGCATCACTTTCAAATATATTTGAAAAGCAGAACTATTACATCAGTCTTTTCAATATTTTTAAATAGGGGATTTTGACCTGAACTAATTTTAAGAAAATCATGTCAACTATAGGGGCTTCTATATAGGTGTTAAATTGTTTTTGTACGATGTCAGATGACTCGAAAACAGTTCATGGTGATTTAAAATGAGCTGATGATAACATCTGAATGAAATGAATAGCCGCCATGAAATAAAAAGTTGCTGGCACCAAAATGTATTAAAGCTAGCGTCACCAAATAGGTTTAAGCCGTCAACTTTATTTGCCATTTTGGCGTTCCATAGAAAGGTGGAAAAACCCCGCATGTGCCCGCATCCCGTTGATGTTGCCTCTATTCAAGTCGTCGGAATAACCTTTGCGACGCATTAGCGGTACGGAAAAAACCCCGCATCCCGTTGCACTCATATAAATTAGGATGGCGGCGAGAAACCTTTGTTGCTGAAATGCTTTCAATCCTTTGTGCGTAAACATGAGAAGAAAAACACGGGGGTAAAACGAACCACATGACTTATGTATTTATTGTCTCTGAAAAAACATTTTTCCCCTCATATCTGCATTTCATTCAATTTTGTTACTCGACATTTTTCTCTCACATTGGCTACATATTAACATAATTTATGACGGGGAGTCGGGGACAATGTAGGAAGTCATCCATATTATTGGACTACGCCCTGTTTGAATATCGAATTTGGACATCACTTTTCATTATTATGAATGATGTATTTCAACCAGAAATACCACAGGTAAGGTCCATTTTAAAAAAAGCTCTTGGTGCGTTTCACATTAAGAAAATAAATTATTTTATTTTAACGATTGTGTGCTTGCCTAAACTGAACGTAGGCTACTACATGTTCAATCAGTGGCGTACCGACGCTAAGGAGAAGACAACCTTCATATCATCTCGCAGGAAATTTAATCTTCTTTCATATGACACCTCGGGTGGTAAAATGGGGTTCTTTTAAAAAGTAATCTACAGAATTGTACAACAGTAGACAAGTTATAGATTTTTTTCTTATAATCTTTAGATTAATCATGTAATTTATTATATAATTGATTGTTGTAAAGCGCATAGAGAATTTATTATTATGCGCTATATAAAAATGACTTTATTATTATTATTATTATTATACATGGCAGTCATTTTGTTTTGAAAATGCCGCCATTTTTACCCAGCAGCATATTGTCATGGTGGTCCACCTATACATTGTGCAGGGAAGTAGGGCACCTCATGGGATGTTACTCAACGACCTTTTACAACATCCCATGTATCGACCCCCCCCCCCTATGGGGTTTTGCCCCCTAGTTCTCATAAATAGATGTTTTGAAATATTTAATATGCGAAAATTTTCTAAGGATCAGACGCTTTGCGCTCTTACACTAATATGATTTTAATGTTCTTTATTCGAAATTCAACCTCTCCGATTGCAGTGGTGATTATAAATGTAAAAGTCTTCCGCGCGGTTGCTTTAAATAGCCTCTCGCTTTTTCAAGTTATAATTTTGGCTGGGCTGTAATTTAAAGCGACTCGGTAACAGTGTTGAAGGTTGATGGAAAAAATGCGTATTTTTTGTATGAAATGTTACTTATTAGGGACTTTTAGATTTGAACGTCGACAGCTTCGACTGCAACGTGTGACGTCATTTTATGGCACTGCGCATGCGTCACGTCATCTCAGTCGGCGATCGAGAATACGTCAACCTTGATTTTCCTTAATCTAGTACGGTACTAGTATGCCGCGTGCGCATAAAATATACAGTTCCTCAGGTAGACAAAGGAACATCCCTTCCCTGATATTATGTAAAAAATGTGTAGAACAGGTGTCACATGCATAATATACAGCAATTGTTGAGGGTAGAATGAGGAACTGTATATTTTGTTCTCTTTCTTTGTCCGTCATGTTCATAGTGTTACTTTCTGCATGCATGTATATCGTCAAATGCAATCTAAAATATTTCTAATTGTAGTCAACATGGGCAGTTGAATACTTTGACACGCATGATCAGTCGGCGTTCGTCGTGTTCTCGTCCACTCAATCTAAAGTCCCTATTATGTTCCTTCTGCCGTACTAATCCTGATTTATTTATTTTTCAAACCACAAAGATGGTTTTCCAGGAAGGCGTCACTGTGCAACACCCTCTAACAGTAAATTCTCCCAAGCATTTTTGAACTTTCTCAACCGTTTTTCCATGAAAATAAGACATACGAAAGGCTTTTAAAAATCTTTCAACACTTAAATGTCTGGAATGGTATATAAAGCCAATTCATCGCTTTGTGACGATTTTACATTCACCTAAAATGAAATTAAATTGTAGTAATATAGTTGGGAGTATTAAGGAATCGATTAGATAAGTTTTCCCCAATTTTTATCATTAACAATGGTCTGTTTTCACTTTTCACTCAAACTTTCAGATTATCTTTAATTGTACATTTAGCATCGAAGTCACTACCTTAGCACCATTTTCTCTCATCTGAACAATGTTACAAAGTCCCTTTAATATTTTCTCCCGCTGCCATAATTCCTATAGATACGCCAATGTGTAAATATTGCAAAATTTGAAATCATGATTCCATCGCACATCTCTTCAAATATTCTGCAAAGTGCAAATATTGAAGGAAAAAACTGTGTAATAATTGTATATTTTCGGTATTTTTATCAAATGTTGTTAATCTTCATTACACACATATACAAGCCTATCGATTAATGTTAGCTTTTATGGGATTCTTTGTCAATGTGGGCCTTTCTCAGGTATATTCAATGATGTAAATGTACTTATAACTTGACGAGTGACGACTAAAATCATTCAATTAAAAAGTCAAAAGGGGATCATTAAACAAGTTTCTTCAGTTGTTGCGTTCTATCTGATTTCTTATAATGTATTTCACTCTCCTTTTTTCAGAATACCAGACGAGAATAAACAGGAATAACATGAAGTAACATCTGCGGACAAAGATAGTTTTGTCGAGCAATTTCCTCAGATATTTGGAGAAACTCGCTTAGTGCATGGAAATAAATTATCGGATATGACTGGAATATTTTCATTAACAAATAAATAAACAGTGAAGATCAATTAAGAGAAAGTTGTGACCAGACCCAGTTTCAGGAAAGCGTCTATCTGCCCCCGACGTTCACCACAAAAAGGACTCGGATAAACCTTTCAACTGCCAAGCTGCAAGCAGGAAAAAAATTGTCTCGTATCATCTTTGTCTTTCATTTGACAACATTTTTGTGGGTCATCTCTTCTACCCAAAATGGCCAAGCGTTCAGTAGTTTCGTTTGAAATATGCACTGTGATCTTTGTTCTCTTCTCACTTACAATCACCAAGGGCGATATCACAAGAATGAGTGCTATTGAAGGGGAAAAGGTAGAACTTCATTTCAGTTACCCTTGTGAATGTGCACGGGTCACTCTTAGAAATGGAATGAGGGCTCCGTTTTACGATTCAGCTAATCTACAGTCATTGTCATTGCCCCAAAATCAAAAACTTCTTTTTCAAAATAAAACTGAGAGCAAAAAATGTCTTCTCAAACTTAAAATCCACCCTGTCCTAAGGTTTGACGAAGGTGGATATATTCTCACTGCATATGGTGGTGGTGGAAGTATCCTAGAGGATACAAGGGTTGGTTTGAGAGTTGATTATCCACCAGGTGAGGCGTCTTGTGGATGGGGAGAGGAGAATGTCACTGATGACTGGGGCTCATTAGAATGCACAGCCCCTTCTGGTAGTTTGCCGGGGAAAATCATGTGTTATCAGGATAGATTAAGGGTACCCCCAAAAGGTGGACCACGGGATAGTGATAGTATCCTAGAGCAGACAATATGGGTGAGGTATTCTCAGCCTGCATTTTGTTGCTCTCTTGTTGTAGGTCAGCAGTGGCGTAATGAGCAAAAACGTTTGGGGGGGCTGACAAAAAAAAAATCCGAATCACCCCACTCTAACATGCAGGCCCCGCTGAATTACGTTTCTCAAAGTGGGGTCTAGGGGCAAAGTCCCGGTGGTGTTCAAGGGGCGAAGCCCCCCGAAGCTCAAGGGGTATGGGCATCAGTGGCGGATCCAGGAATTTCTTACCGGGGGGGGGGGGCACAAAATGGCATGGGGTGAAATATATGTAAAACGATGAAGCAACAGAACGAGGCTTTAACGGCGAGGGAGCGGAGCGACCAAGCAAGGGGTGGGTCTGGGAGGGGGTTTTGACCCCCTCCCAGTGTAAGAAGCATTTGCAATTTTAGAACCAAATTAGACGCATTTTTCAGGCATATATGACGTAAAATTGCTTTCTCCTACCCCTTCCGAGAGTAGGAATCTTTTCGATTTGAGAACCACATTTGGCGCAATAATGTCCACCGACACTTCATGGAAAAAAAAGAGGCCCTCTGATTAGTTAGAAGTTAGAGAAAAGTGTTCTGTCACGTCGTGAGACGTTGTATAAATTACGCTTTGATGCCGCACAATGCACAAAGACGGTGGTCCGGTACTTCACCAGTAGTACTTGCAAAAATTATCTCGAGTGTATAAACTGTGTCGTTACCAGGGGAGTCGCTAGATCTTTTTCAGTGGGGGAGGGGGGGGGGGGCCGGAGGGTGTAGAGGCCGCCGATTAACGACAAAACGAGCCACCAATATTATTACCGACAAATATAAAAATGCCAATGTCCAAATGTCTATAAATTTAAGCCTTTAAACCCGGGGCCAGGAACTAAGTTATTTTTCAGTTTTCCCCTCCCGCGCGAAGCGCGGAAGCTTTGACACTTCATTAAATTATTAGAGAAAGAAAACGATCCGTTGTACTGTTCTCGACTCTTAAAGCTTGTTTCGCCCCTCCCGCGCAAAGCGCGGAAGCTATGACGTTTAATTTAATTATTAGAGAAAGAAGACGATTCATTGTACCGGTCCCGAGTCTTCATCCTTGTCTGAATTCAGTTCCCCCCCCCCTCCCGCGCTAAGCGCGGAAGATTTGACGTTTCAATTCATTATTACTCTTAATCCTTGTCTGAATTCATTTTCGCTCGTCCCGCGCGAAGCGCTGAAGCTTTCACGTTTGATTAAATTATTAGAGAAAGAAGACGATTCGTTGTATCGTGTTCTTGTCTGAATTCAGTTTCCCCCCCCCCTCCCGCGCGAAGCGCGGAAGCCTTGACACTTCATTAAACTATTAGAGAAAGAAGACGATCCGTTGTAATGTTCTCGATTCTTAATTCTTGTTTCGCCCCTCCCGCGCGAAGCGCGGAAGCTATGACGTTTCATTTAATTATCAGAGAAAGAGAGGATTCATTGTACCGGTCCCGACTCTTAATCTTTGTCTGAATTCAGTCCCCCTCCCGCGCTAAGCGCGGAAGCTTTGACGTTTCAATACATTATTACTCTTAATCCTTGTCTGAATTAATTTTCGCTCATCCCGCGCGAAACGCGGAAGCTTTCAAGTTTCATTAAATTATTAGAGAAAGAAGACGAATCTTTTTATTGTGTCTTTGTCTAAATTCAGCTCCCCCTCCCACGCGAAAGCTTTGTCGTTTCATTTAATTATTACTCTTAATCCTTGTCTGAAATTATTTTCACGTTACATTAATTATTGGAGAAAGAAGACGATTCGTTGCACCGTTCTCGACTCTTAATCCTAGTCTGAAATTAGTTTCCCCCCCCCCCCCTCCCGCGCGAAGCGCGGAAGCTTTGCCGTTTCATTAAATTATTAGATAAAGAAGACGATTCGTTGTACCGTTCTCTACTCTTAATCTTGTATGAATTCAATTTCCCCCACTGGGCCCCTTAACGGTATATGTTCAGTGTTACATGATGTAAGTATGGAACGCTCGTTCGCAAATCTGTGCATGCTCAGCCCGAGTGGTGGGTAGCATGTTATCTCCCGACAGTGCTCACTGCTTTGCACAGTAGCTTCTGCAAAGGAATTAGTGTTACTGTTAGTGGCCAATATAAGGCCCTTAGTGACTATAAAAAACATATGCTCTTCCTGGCTATTTGGGAATGGGTCAGTTTGCAAGAAATAATGGAGAAACTATAGCATTTTGTTGAAAATCATGTGATATCACGAAACATTACATTACTTGTGAAAATAAGTCATGGTTCAATTTTATTTGGGGGGGCTGGCGCCCCCCCTAGCCCCCCCACCAGTACGCCAGTGTAGGTCAGCCAATTGATAGATGCAAGTGCAAGGACTACACATGGGATCCCTCCAGCAACGTCACAGACCCCTGTCACGTTGCCATGGTTTCAAATCATCAAGAAGCTTCAACATCTTCTCTAAGTCCCACTTCTATTCCAAGCAAAGAAGTAGCACAAGGTACAAAGAAGAATCACAGGTCATATGTTGTATTACACGTGATTTATTCGTGTGTTATTGGAATTTTATCAATAATAATCATCCGTCTCTTTATCGCTCTCAGAACGTCTAATCGTAACGCTTACTCAGTCAAGAAAAACGGGAATATTACCTCCTCTCATCCGAATCATGAAGATATACATGAATATGACATGAATGAAAAAAACATTTAAATGTAGACTTGGCAATGCTCTCAAACTAAATTAACATATGAGTTTCCAACATTCGTTTGATTGTAAAACGTTCATTTTCCTCCAAAGAATAATATATACACATCTTATATGCTTTCAAACCTAATTGAATGTCGTTCCACAAAGATTAAAATGGTAACCCAACATGTGTATACAAAATATATCCAAGCTCGGGATTTCATTTGCTCTGTATCGAGGGAGGGGGAGGAAGGGAGTGTTTACCCTCTTATGTACAAACTGCACCCTATTTAGTTTTCAATTTGTTAATCATAACGGTTTGTAGTGTATGACCATTTATGATTAATATAACATTCATGGTTCTTTTTCTTGTAGTAATAGTTTGTATATTCCTGGCCTGAATATGGGCAATCCAGCCGTTTCCTTTGAGTTTGGTTATATTTAATTGTAGATATGCATGAACGGAAAACTAAACACTACTACTTCTACTACTATACTACTAGTACTAGTAGCAGTAGTAGTAGTAGTAGCAGTAGTAGTAGTAGTAGTAGTAGTAGTAGTAGTAGTAGTAGTAGCAGTACACTCTAAATTACAGGGATTTAAATTTAAATCTATAGGATTTATTTTTAAATCTTTCATGTACTGTAGGTAGGGACCAATCGATGTGGATTTAAAATTAATCTTCGCTAGGATTAAAAGATTTTAATCTGTAAAGGATTAAAAAATAAGTTCAAAAGATTTATATTATAAATCTTTCTAGATTAAAATTAACCCTGATAAAGATTTAAAAGCAATCCTTTTTGGGACTTCTTTGTCATGTGACAAAATCTTATCGCCAGGATTGGTCAATTTGCCGTTAATTTTCGGAACTTTTTTTAATCTTTTGGGATTGAAAAAAATATATTTGAAACTCGGATTAAGAACCAGTTTAGCAATCTTTTAAGATTAAAAATCAATCTTTATGGATTTAATTTCATTCAAATCCGGCTTAAGATTTAAATTTTAAATCCCTGTAATTTAGAGTGTAGTAGTAGTAGTAGTAATAATAGTAGTAGAAGTAGTAGTAGCAGCAGCAGCAGCAGCAGCAGTAATAGTAGTAGTAGTAGTAGTAATAGTAGTAGTATGTGTCATCATTACACGATCGTCAGTCAGTATAGGGTATTATTCAAGTTGTCCTAGGGAATTTCGTATGGAAATTGTATTTCTTGGTCAAATGAGCTCAGCTTGGATTAAATTTCCATGTACATTGCGCACTATAATAGTCATCGGATGTTTGTGAATCGAGTATTTATAATGTTTACCATACTGTACTCTTTCTCCATCCCTATTTGTATTTCTCCCTATTTTCTCTCTCTCTCTCTCTCTTTCTCTCTCACACACACTCTTTCGTGCAATATTTTGTATTGATATTGGGAACATGATCGTCTGGTAATTGTATATGCATTATTATATTCCACATACTAAGAATCTTCCTCTAAGATTGGTCAAAAGCAAATCACGTGATGAAAGATAGTTCGCCCATCATTGATGGGAGAAGAAAAGTTCCTTGCACTGTGTAGATAGTATTACTATCTACACAGTGCAACGCACTTTCACTGAAGATAGAAGTACTATCTACACAGTGCAACGCACTTTAATTGTATACGCTGCGTATTGCTCTCCTCTTTAAGCGCGTTTAGTGTTAGTACGCGAACTTTGGTCGCGCGCGAACTATTATGGTCACACCACCATACTGCATGCACTGTAGGCCTACGTATCGTACACCGTTTGCTAGATGTTTATTGATGACTTGTTGCTCTAAAATGACGGAAGAAGTGAAATGTTTCCGATGTGGAATATAAAGCAAATAATGACCTTTTGGTTTCAGGCGATGACAAACTATCACTTCCTCGGCGATCTGAATGTATACGCTATATTTCCTCAGCTTCGCTTCGGAAAAATAGCTACATCCAGATCGCCTCGGAAGTGATAGATTGTCCCATCACCTTCACCAACGGTAGTTATTTGCTAACTAAAACTTTTTACGACATCGCTCAACATGTTATCAGACATTCATTACCTATAACTTGATCAATGTAAAGTATTTGTGTAATTTGGTATTTAATTCAATATGGTTTATTCACAATTGCAATTTGTATAAAAAATGTATAAAATTCAGTATTTGTACTGCGAAACATGTTCGCATAAACCTTTATTGAATTGAATTGAATTGAATGTATTTATGTAGAGTAGAAAATGTGTTATTGAAAGATTTATGAGATAATTTCTTTCACTAAGCATTTATTGAGAAATACTATAACAAGTTACAAAATCCTTGAATTGATGATTAGGCTCGTATTATCTATGGGTTGTTAAACATTAGTAATCAAATGATAGTATAAGCCGATGTAATTTGGATCAATCTCGAATATGAGATATTTTATTTCTTGTATAATACATTTGTAAAGGATTTAATGTAAATTTTCTAGTCATTTTGTCGTTAAGATATAGGTTAGCGTGACGCGCATTAAGTCGCGAAGCTGTAAGTAAATTGTATTGTAGTTGCGTTGAAGTTGTGATTTTTCACCACGTTCGCGTGGACTGATACGTGTGACGTCCATTCAAGGCAATGCATTAAAAGGACGTCGATCGTAGCAATCCCCATTGTCTTCGTGCGAATCTAAAAGTCCCTATTATTTAAGTGGCTCGCACGGTACGTTTCCTCACTTTAGAACAGAATTCTTCGTCAGAACAGAATTTCCTCAGAACAGAACATTACGGAACCCTCTCGATACTAGAATAGATTAGAATGTAATCATCTTTTAATTGTATATAGACATTAATAATACTTTTTACGACATCTTTTAACAGGTTATTTGACATTAATTACCTTTAATTTCATCAATGTAAAGTATTTTATGTAATTTGTATTTCTGTAGAGTAGAAAATGTGTCACGGAAAGATCTATGAGATTATTTCTTTCACTAATTTTATTGAGAAATACTATAAATAATAATAATAAGACATGAGATTTATATAGCTCCATTATCCATTGTAATTAAATCGTCACCGTTTTTACGAAGTGTCCCAAGAGGCAAAAATCGATGTAAATTCAATAAAATATTTTTTTCGATATTCGAATTAAGTATCATAATGCCTACAATTTCACAAAATTTTAGAGTCTGAAATTGTCTAGTTACGTCATACGTGACATCACGAAACGCGTAAGGTAGTTAAATTGACAAAGTCCGTTTTCACGATCTGTCCCGTAAACTGGGTGTACTCGCAGGACGCTTCGTGAAAACGCATCTCAAAGCTTTGTGCACTGTGTAGAGTTTTACGAAGCGTCGCGAATCGCCCGCGAAAGTCAAGGGCCACTTTTTAGTGCTCTGCGATATGTTTTCATCGTCTGCTAGCCCGATCGTCGTTTTTACGAACCGTCTCCAGGGTATTACTCTCATCGAGGAGAGAGGTTTTCTCATGAAGAAGGCAGTATTAGGAGCGAAAATCCCAGGTAATTAAATTTTACACAAATATGAACAGAATGATACCTAAAAAAAATCATAAATGTGATAAAAAGACAAGAAAGAGCCAATTTTGTTTCGTGATTGCAAATTTCTTTAAATAGAGCCCCATACACCGCATTGCGTGTAAGTTGCAAGAGTTGCAAGAGTGGATGGGAGTAGAGAGAGCTTCAGTCTCTGATATCGACTGTTTGGTGTAACTGTAATTACTCATGTTAAGTAACACTAACATGTTTGTTGCATGGGAACTGATGTTTCATTGTTGTGGCCGAGCCATCTAGAGATAGGTCTAGAGATCTAGTCTAGATCTAGACCTAGCTAGACTCTAGTCTACTCTAGATCTAGTCTAACTTAAGATCTATCTAACTGTTAGACTACAAATCTAAACTGTAAACAGTAAACTTGGTCTTGGTTAAACTAACTTTACTTCTACTTCTACTTCTATGTCGGTACTTGACAGGATCCATCAGTCAGGATATAACGTCAAGGTTGAAATGTCTGGCAAGGTGCTCTTGTGCAGTGCAGTCAGTTGGTGTATTATTAATGTACTACAACAAGGTGCAAGTAAAAACAATTCTCAGCCATCAATGGCGTTTCTGGAATAGGGCTCCCTGGAAGGTTTCTGCTGTTGCAGAAACCAAGATATCTGGAGGGAGCATGTACCATGCTGCAACTGTCCGTGGGAAATGAGAGTGTTTGTAAAGCTCAGTACGGGCAGTGATTAGCTTGAATTTATTCGGGTGGAATTGCCTGGTGTTGTTCTGAGTCATAGGTGTGACAAACTGATTTGGATTTATTGCTACGAGGCCATGTTGAATCTTGTACAGTAGGGTTAGGCATGCAGCATGTCAACGTTTCTAACTTAGATCTGACCTAGCCCTATGCTATATGGCTATGCCAGCCTATAGCACTAGTTAGAAGGCTATATTTAGTATTTTGTTACCTAATTACAAGGCATTTTAGCTGCGAAATAAAAATATTAAACCGGAGTGGGCAACATTTGCAATCATATTGCCAGATCAGGGCTTTCCCTGTAGACCACTGTTCTAAATCAGAGCTAGGCAACATTCAGCCATATTCCACTCTTTCTTGTGCATACCCGGTACGCGCAGTATTGTGTAGGCGTTAAATTTTAAGCACGGTAACAATTTACGCCACAATTACATACACTGTAGGGTCTAGATCTAGACTACATGCGCTGCCTGAATAACCTGAAATCAGAGGGACCAGCAAACAGACGCAAGTAAAAATCATGCTTGATACCAAAGTTGTATAAATCATTTGTAAAAAAATGCCTTGTAGGCCTAGGGATCTATAGACTAGATCTAGATCTAGGTAACAATTATTATATTGACAGGTCAATAGGTTCTATAACTACATTTACATTAAATTGTATAATGCTGCATTGTCATTGCTACAATGTAGTCCGAGGCTAACTTCGCTAAGGCTAAGCTAAGCCTAGGCTGGCTACATGGTATGTAATTGTTTGAGAACTCTGTAACGAAAAACTAAAATAATTGACTACATTCATGTTCAAACTGAGGTCAGTTTCATTAGTATAATATGTTATATGCCTTTTTCTCCCTCCAAAATTTAGTGCTCGAAGGTTGCTTAAGAAGTTAAATATTGATTGTCAAATGTCTTTCATATTTCAGCTATGGACTGTTGGTGCGTCATATCCTGCATTCAGCATTCAAACCACTTTTCCGCTCGTCTTGCATTCAGTCTGTAAAGAGCATAAAGATGTAAGTTCTTTTAACCATTTATATCATTTCCGCTTCAATTTTACACCGCATGATTTGTTTTATTAAGGAGCCATCATTTATTTATTTATTTATCTTTTTGTTATTGTGTCTTTTTGTTTGTATGGATTTTAGACTAGACTAAAAAAATTGACAACATTCATGTTCATACTGAGCTCAGTTTCATTAGTATAATATGTTATATGCCTTTTTCTCCCTCCAAAATTTAGTGCTCGAAGGTTGCTTAAGAAGTTAAATATTGATTGTCAAATGTCTTTCATATTTCAGCTATGGACTGTTGGTGCGTCATATCCTGCATTCAGCATTCACACCACTTTTCTGCTCGTCTTGCATTCAGTCTGTAAAGAGCATAAAGATGTAAGTTCTTTTAACCATTTATATCATTTCCGCTTCAATTTTACACCGCATGATTTGTTTTATTAAGGAGCCATCATTTATTTATTTATTTATCTTTTTGTTATTGTGTCTTTTTGTTTGTATGGATTTTAGACTAGACTAAAATAATTGACTACATTCATGTTCATACTGAGCTCAGTTTCATTAGTATAATATGTTATATGCCTTTTTCTCCCTCCAAAATTTAGTGCTCGAAGGTTGCTTAAGAAGTTAAATATTGATTGTCAAATGTCTTTCATATTTCAGCTATGGACTGTTGGTGCGTCATATCCTGCATTCAGCATTCAAACCACTTTTCCGCTCGTCTTGCATTCAGTCTGTAAAGAGCATAAAGATGTAAGTTCTTTTAACCATTTATATCATTTCCGCTTCAATTTTACACCGCATGATTTGTTTTATTAAGGAGCCATCATTTATTTATTTATTTATCTTTTTGTTATTGTGTCTTTTTGTTTGTATGGATTTTAGACTAGACTAAAATAATTGACTACATTCATGTTCATACTGAGCTCAGTTTCATTAGTATAATATGTTATATGCCTTTTTCTCCCTCCAAAATTTAGTGCTCGAAGGTTGCTTAAGAAGTTAAATATTGATTGTCAAATGTCTTTCATATTTCAGCTATGGACTGTTGGTGCGTCATATCCTGCATTCAGCATTCACACCACTTTTCCGCTCGTCTTGCATTCAGTCTGTAAAGAGCATAAACATGTAAGTTCTTTTAACCATTTATATCATTTCCGCTTCAATTTTACACCGCATGATTTGTTATGCCTCCGTTACGAAGTAGCCGGAGGCATTATGTTTTCGGGTTGTCCGTCCGTCCGTACGTACGTCTGTACGTACGTACGTCCCGTTCTCGTGATCGCGTTATCTCAAGAACCGACTAATGGATTCCTACCAAACTTTGGTCATGTATGTAACTTGCAGAGCAAATGAATTGATTAGATTTTGGGGGTCACGAGGTCAAAGGTCACAGGGCTTATGTATGCAAAAATAGCTTGTGATCACATTATCATTAGAACAGATGGACAAATTACCATGAAACTCAGGACATGTATGTATCTTGCTGAGGCAAATAACTGATTAGATTTTGGGGTCATGAGGTCAAGGTCAAAGGTCATGGGACTCATTATGTATGCAAAAATTGCTTGTGATCGCATTATCATTAGAACCGATGGATGGTTTACCATCAAACTCAAGACATGTATGTATCTTGCATTTGTAATCACGATATTCTGAGAACCTTTTAATGGATTACAACCGAACTTGAATTTGAAAAATTTCTTCTGTTTTGGTTTGTAAAATTACTCTATGACGGAGGCATCACTTTCGACTGCGCGCAGTCGAAGTTCCATCTAGTTTTATTAAGGAGCCATACAATTGTATGGATCATCAAAATAATTGGCCAACAAATTCCAGTTTAATTGGTACCTTCAAGTGACTTGAATATGCACTCTGTCAATCATACCTATTTTGGTTCGGCCTTGAAACGAGAGAACTACTATAGATCGAGCTTGTTGCTAGTAGTGAGAATACTGAAAGAGTCAGTGGCTCTACTTGGCGCGCACGAAAGGTCACGAATAGCGCGACTTTTGGTGCGTGCCGTAATGAGAATGGGGTATATTTGTATTATAATTATTAGTAAGAATTTGAGGGACATTACATCTTTCATTAGAAATTAGTTTGAAAGAAATTGGTGTATTATTGGACGATTGCCTACATGTACTTGGGTGGCATAAGGATAAAATCAAAATTTTGAAAAATCATATAGTACATCTTTAATTTATTTCTTTTTGTGTTCATATATTCAATTTCAACTTTTTCAACATCACCCATTCAATAAATCCAACTATTTCTAATAACTATATCCTTTATGAGGAAAAGGATAGCTGCCTTTTTTTTCCATGAATAATGCTTAACAGACTATTTAATATTAGCTGTAGAAAAAAGAGAAAATTGCAAGAGTGTTAAAGTCTACTCTTGGATTATTTATGCTTCATGAAGATGACATAGATTTCAACATAATGATAGAAAATAAATATATATCTTCTTTTAAGTGATTGGTTGAACATATTTTATCCATATCCAAGCCTCAGAAAAACTGTCAACTTTTTTCTTTTAAGCAAAAATGTAAAATCATTGAATCTTGATTTATACTCATTGATATGAAGTTATTGAGTATTCTATATTTAAATGGTCTTACAAGTATTATGTAATCAGTATTTATAAGCGTCACAAGAACTATCCTGACAACTAATCATACACTTCCTATGTATTTAGTTATCTCAAATGTTCATAAAGATAAAATTATGTTTTATTCCATTATCAATGTCATTGAATTATAACTCTGTGCAGGGTGGATAATAACAAGGATGTTCTGGTAAGGTGGGACAGAAACGGGGAGATTAACTGTGTCGAGAGAGGAGACCTGCACTTCTCTGGAAATTTGAGGGTGGGTTCGCGAGTAACCATGAACTGGGCAGATGGAGAGTGGGCCGGAACTGTTACCCTTACAGAAGACCCAGATTCTGATACCATAGATTCAGACAGTGACTTAATTCCTCTAGCCTTGTTAATGACAGTGCCAATTAACCTTACAGAAGACCCAGATTCTGAAACCATAGATTCAGACTCTGACAGTGACTTAATTCCTCTAGCCTTATTAAGGACAGTACCAATTAACACAGAACCTACTAACAGTGGTCCACCCAATCTACCTGCTAGATGTGAACATTTCCATTGCTTTGAAGAAGTATGGGCTGCTTGCCACAGATGCCTTTGTTTTTTATGTTATAACCATTTTACTTTAAGTGATCAATGCTCAGGCCATAACCTTGCATTTGCTGAAGCAAATATTAATGTTGATGACTTTAATGGTTTGACCAAGTTGGCAGATGTGCCAATTCAGGAAGCTTGCTGTGTTGCTGAGGTGCTAAGCAGCTCAGACAATAGCCTCATAAACACAGATACATCATCAGGTTCATCACAATCAAAAGAGGTTCAAAGTTGTCAGCAGCAGGATGACATGATGTCAAGCATTGTGGACCTTCAAGACATTCCTGAAAATGCAGATCTTCCTCGCGAGTCGGCAAGATTAGAGCCCTTGCCTGAGGACTTTTTGGTTGAAGGGGAACCAGCTCCAGAAGATCAAGCGTCCAAGGTTCCTAAGGAGATCAAGAGTAAGAATGTCATCGTAAAGCGTAAAAGAAATACTGGTGAAGCGTACATCAGCGAGAAAACCAGAAAGATGATGCCTGCGCGGAGGGAAGCTTCATATGATACCCGTTGCACAAGATGTGACTCCAGGAAGTTTTCCTGTGCATGTTACGACAGAGCAGAAAGAGCCAAGATCCGTTCCTCCTTCTTTGATCTTAACAATCTTCTGAAGCAGAGAGAGTGGATAGCAAGGCAACTCAACGTGACGATGACAGGAAGCAAACGCAAGATTGTCTACAACCTTCCTTCTTCGACAGATCCATTGAAGAAAACTCAAGTGTGCAAGCAGATGTTTCTGTCTACACTTGGCATCTCATCGAGACAAACAAAGACTGTTGTCAACAAAATGCTATCCTGTGGCCTTCTCGAAGGAGAACTTCGAGGAGGACGTCAGACTACCGAACGTGACACCCTTTTGCGGGAGAGTGTGCGAAAGCACATAGATAAATTCCCAAGGATGGAATCGCACTACTGTCGTGCAAGTAGCAGATGCGAGTACCTGTCATCTGATTTGAATGCTGAGAAAATGCATTGTATGTATCAACAAGAGAATGAAGACGGTCCCTCTCTTTCTCTATACAAGACGGTCTTAAGAGAGATGAAACTGAAGTTTCACTCCCCGAAGAAAGATCAGTGTGGGATCTGTGATACATATCACAGGGGTACACAGAGTCAGAAGGAACATGTTGCCCATGACTTCGCAAAACACATCAATGAGAAAAATAAAGTGAGGGAGATAAAGAGGACAGCTAAGGAAAGAGCTTGCTCAGATCCGACCTTCCATGCTGCAGTTTTTGACCTGCAGCAAGTCATCTACCTTCCCAAGTCTACCCGGTCAGAGCTTTTCTACAAACGTAGATTAGCCAATTATAATTTCACTGTGTTCAGTCTTGGTACAAAGGAAGGAACTTGCTACCTATCCCATGAAGGGCAAACGAAGCGTGGATCTTGTGAAATTGCTTCACACATACATTCCTATCTATGTGGGCTCGATGATGATGGCATAGAAGAAGTAGAATTCTTTGCCGATGGTTGCCCCGGGCAGAATAAGAACTCCATTCTGCCCAGTATGATGTTGGCCTTCATAGAAGGGGCCAAGTCTATCAAGAGGATCAGGCAATACTTCTTTGAAGCTGGACACGGGCAGTCCGAGGGAGATTCCATGCACAGTGTCGTTGAAAGAGCCATCCAGCAGGTGGGAGAGATTATGGTGCCAGCCCAGCTTGCCTGCATCTGTAGAATGGCAAGAAGTCACCCTAGATCGTACACTGTCATTACAGTCAAGACAGCTGATATAATGGATTGGAAGACTTACAGCCAGAGGAGAGGTGTTCTCAGAGTTCGATCGTCAGAGGGAAGTCAAGCCATTGACTGGACCAAGTTCAGAGCACTCCAGGTGACTAAGAGAGGTCAAGATGCTATTGGATTCAAGTACTCTCATCTGGAAGATGGTTTCGATTTTATTTCACTGACCAGCAGGCGAAGAGGAACAGATGATGAAGACGTTGACGTGGAACCTCTGTACAGGATGGGAAACCCCAAGCTCTCCCAAGGAAAGTACACAGACCTAATGACCCTCTGCACTGGTGACACAGCCGTTATTTCTCATCCTGAATACCAGGCCTTCTACCGCATGCTTCCACACTAAGCACATTGAGCTATTGTATGACTTACACAATTTACTTATTTTTGTGTATATTTTCATATCTAACATGTTAGCTTACACATGCTCAAATAATGTCAATTATTTATGACACAGACTGCCCTAATATAGCTTTATGTTTAACAGGCACATGCTATAATCCATTTATTTTCTTTCTTTTTCATTACTTGCTTATTGCAGGTTTTAAAGAGTGATACAGATTCAAGTTTTTTTTTCACTTCAACCTGGAACTTCTCTACAAGATGGAAAATCAAGGTAAATATGTCTAGTAGAGGGTAAAAATCCACCCCCCCCCCCCTCCTCTGACCTTATAAGGGTTAAAGCATGTTTCAGAGATAGCTAGACACAAGCTCAAAACAGTATACATCAGTTCTTACAAGGACTGTCACATTGTATGTTCTGTATAGAGCAAGTGCTATAATCTCTTTGGTTTAGAGACCAGGCAAGGATTTTTAAGCTAGACACAAGCTCAAAACAGTATACATCAGTTCTAACAAGGACTGTCACATTGTATGTTCTGTATAGAGCAAGTGCTATATAATCTCTTTGGTTTTAGCGACCAGGCAAGGACTTTTAAGCTAGACACTACTCAAAACAGTATACATCAGTTCTAACAAGGACTGTCACATTGTATTTTCTGTATAGAGCAAGTGCTATAATCTCTTTGGTTTTAGAGACCAGGCAAGGACTTTTAAGCTAGACACATGCAAGCTCAAAACAGTATACATCAGTTCTAACAAGGACTGTCACATTGTATTTTCTGTATAGAGCAAGTGCTATAATCTCTTTGGTTTTAGAGACCAGGCAAGGACTTTTAAGCTAGACACAAGCTCAAAACAGTATACATCAGTTCTTACAAGGACTGTCACATTGTATTTTCTGTATAGAGCAAGTGCTATAATCTCTTTGGTTTTAGAGACCAGGCAAGGACTTTTAAGCTAGACACATGCAAGCTCAAAACAGTATACATCAGTTCTTACAAGGACTGTCACATTGTATGTTCTGTATAGAGCAAGTGCTATAATCTCTTTGGTTTTAGAGACCAGGTAATGACTTTTAAGCTAGACACTACTCAAAACAGTATACATCAGTTCTTACAAGGACTGTCACATTGTATGTTCTGTAGGAGCAAGACAGTGGTATATCTTTTTGGTTTAGAGACCAGGCAAGGACTTTTAAGCTAGACACAAGCTTAAAACAGTATACATCAGTTCTTACAAGGACTGCCACATTGTATTTTCTGTAGGAGCAAGTGCTATAATCTCTTTGGTTTTAGAGACCAGGCAAGGACTTTTAAGCTAGACACTACTCAAAACAGTATACATCAGTTCTTACAAGGACTGCCACATTGTATTTTCTGTAGGAGCAAGTGCTATAATCTCTTTGGTTTTAGAGACCAGGCGAGGACTTTTAATCTAGACACAAGCTCAAAACAGTATACATCAGTTCTTACAAGGACTGTCACATTGTATTTTCTGTATAGAGCAAGTGCTATAATCTCTTTGGTTTTAGAGACCAGGCAAGGACTTTTAAGCTAGACACAAGCTCAAAACAGTATACATCAGTTCTTACAAGGACTGTCACATTGTATTGACTTTAAGAGGCAGGTAACAACTGTGTGATCCCTATAGAGCCATATAAGTTCAATTATTTTGACACTCAGGAAACAAATAAAGAATGACCACAAAAGCTATTTAAGACACCATTTTTACCGTATATTCATGTATGAGTACCCATTTCATTGTGGCCATGTTATTTTTGTATTAACTAGTATAAAAAATATAAAGAAAATGTTCCTATTGTTATTAACATTACACAATTCAAATTCATTTTCATTAGAGGATTACGACATGATTATGAGAGGATAACCTATTTGTGGTAGAAATGTAGCAGTCTTCAGTTGCATGACATTTGCATCTTTTTTTCTAGGGTATTATCATCTGTGCTATCAAAGTTTCTTTTTTCTGTTCTCACTCATGCATTTTTTGTATGAGTCTTAAATTTCTCATTTATTCAAGGTGCTATGACTGACGAGGTTATGGTATTTTTACGCTTAATGCTCAAGTACATACCGGTATATATTTATCCTTGCCATGTTTATGCTTATATTACATTTGTAAACCTGCAATTATATTTTTGTTTGATTTTACCTTTGCTATATTATTTACATGTATATTGATTTTTATATTTTGATGTTTGTATCATATTGTAAATATCTCAATACTTTTTTTAAACTGACAATATGGGCCTTTGGCTGCATGTTATGTGTTTAAAAAAAAATTAAATTAATGAACTGGTTCAATTCAATGTATTAAAGCTAGAAATGTTTCACTATAAATTATATCGTCAATGAGCATGGAAATATATATACATGTATTATGAAGAAGAAATGCTACTTCTTCAGTTAAAATGATTTTTCGTTTATACATAATTATGTGTAAATAAAGGATTACAGAAAGAAGAAAAAATAATTGTGTTTTTCACTGATAGTAAATAGTTTTTCAATGAAATCAGTTTGTGTATAAAAGATATTAATTGATCAATTTGTATGCATTTATATTAATGTCCATAATATATTTGAAATTTATTAAGCCATATTGAATAGTAGTGACTAGTCTATCAATCATATTCATGTAAATATGTAATATCTACTGTGCTCTTTTTTAAGTGAATGAATTCTACCAATTAACGATGCTGTCAAGGATTTGTCTCTTATTTTAACTGTACACGATACAAAGGCTCCAAATGAAGTGAAAATACAACCCCTTTTTTTGTATGTGAGCTGGCACTCAATCAAAAAAGATACCATGACAAACTGTTGCTATTATATGCCATAATATGGATGAAGAATTTCATAGAAGAAAGAGAAGAGATGCGACCTAAACTTACTGCCACAATATGTTTTTCCCTGTAACTTCTTCACTGGGGCTTTAATGATGCTCAATGTAAACTAATGCCAATAATGTTCGTTGTCATCATTTTGATTTTCGATTTATCCATACCTATATCAAAACATGCATTAACTTGTTGAAAATGACCTTAAACAAAAGAAAATTAGCTGTCATAGACCATGCTTTACATACTTATACATATAAAATGTTCATGAAAATATATCTCCACTGTGACAATGATGATTGAGGTAAGTGATATGTTCTTCTTTGTTAAAATTTGTATTGAAGCCATGAAATTGATATAATGAAGAAGTGCGCCTTTAATTTTGTTTTACATCTATCATAATCTGTATTCAATCTAAAATCAATGTTATAATGGAAATAATTTCTGTGATATCAGGAATGATCGATCATAAAGGCATCAATACATATGGAATACATAAGATGCATTCCATTTACAGTATACTTAGTATTGAAAACTATAATGCATGAATTATGGAATAACTTGTAAAGACAACAGTTCCGATTTGATTTAATGTATAATTAATACAGCATTAAGTAGAGAATTTTCATGTTAAAAGTTTCAACAACTCTGGAAGCTTTTATCACCATTATATGATTTATGTTTGCGATTTGTGATTAAAAGTTTCTAACTTATTTGCAACTTATATATGCCTCAGTATGTTATTACACTTTATTTTGGTATCAATAAATGATCACAATATCCTTAAGAAAATGTAGATACTTGCAGAGAGGGAAGATGTATGAGATAGTGAAATAATTTGAGAACGATTATGGATAAATATTGGAAGGCGAGAAATGAATAATGAGAAAGAGGGGGGGGGGGGTTAGGGAGATATAAGAGGAATATAATGACAGTGAGAAATTAAGGAAAAGATGTGGGACTCCAATAGAAAGAGAAGAAAAGAGAGAAGTCGGAAGTCACATCAAAAATGAAGGAAAATGTTTAAGATGGTGAAAGGTTAGGGGAAAATTATGGATAGTATAATGGTAGGCGAGAGATGAGTAGTGAGAGAGAGGGTGGGATAGGGAGATAGGAAGAAAATCATTTCAGAGTGAGAAATTAAGGAAAGATATGAGAAATAGAAAGAGGAGAAAAGAGAGAATTCAGAAGATGGATAATGAAGGGAAACTGATTGGAGTGGCCAGGGGTTGACCAGCATCATGCCTAAACATTGTTCCAGGCCCGGTGGGGGGGGGGGGGGGGGGGGGGGGGGGGTACGCAAATGGCATTGCTTTGCACAGCGCGCACGTCAACTGGGACGGTTCGTAAAAACGAAATTTCACGTAACCAACAGGGGAAACGGGGCCGCGTAAGCTGCGGGGCCACTACGTGAAGACGAGCCTAAGCGTGGATGTCAAGTTTTTCGTTTTCACGAACCGTCCTCTGACTGTCCTCTTTGATTGAGGTCTAATTATTGTTTAAATAAACATTATTTCCACGTAAAACTTATATCATTTCATTCTGTAGATAGTGTACTATCAAGATATCCAAAAAAATGAATACCATCACATACTTTTTCCCCGTGAAAACAGCGATTGTATAAAAGTGAAACTTTAAACGCGTTTATCTCAAAATTTGTTTCTGTACGCTAAAACGCTCTTGGGACACTTCGTGAAAACGGTGACGAAATGCTCAAGGCGCTTCAAAATATTAGCGAATACATTACATCGTGACAAAGAATCGTGTACATTTACATAAGAAAGAAAATGCAAAAATGAAAGAATGAAAAATAGCTACACCATCTATGAATTGTTGAATAAACCGGTATAATCTATTGATTGTTATAGATTAGTAATCTAATGATAGTATAAGTCGATGTAATTTAGATTCGTCTCAAATATGACATGTTTCATTTGTTGTATAATAGTTGTAAAGGAATTAACGTACCGTCATGATTGTAAATATTAACAATTCAAAGAGATTAAAAATGAATTGAAGTGAATTGAATTGAATTGAATGTATTTCTGTAGAGTAGAAAATGTGTCACGGAAAGATTTATGAGATGACTTCTTTCACTAAGCATTAATTTTATTGAGAAATACTATAAAAAGCTACACAATCTTTGAATTGTTGATTAAACTGGTATATGCATATTGTTATAGATAAGTAATCTAACGATAGTATAAGTCGATTTAATTTAGATTTATCTCGAATATGAGATATTTCACTTGTTCTATAATACAATATTAGAGGAATTAATGTACCATCATTGCTAATATGAAAAATTGAATGAGGAAAAATAAATGCATTGAAGTGAATTGAATTGAATTTTCCTAGTCATTTATTGTTAAGTTAAGTTAGCGCGACGGGCATTAAAGCCCCACTGCACTACTTACAGCTACTTGTTCCGTCTATATAGCCAACAATGCCTCAGCGGTACCCGTTGATCCCCCATGATGCCCTTTTTCTTATGTTAATTGAGAGCTGATTTGATAAGGTAACCACCTCCAGGTGACCTTGCAGGGAGGTCTATTCCCCCTGGCCAAACTTGTGCAGACGGGCTTTAAGGCACGGAGTTGTACGAAAATTGCCCTACGGTAGTTGTGTTGTAGTTGTATTCATTTTGTTTGTTTGTTTTCGAACAAGAGATGCCCCATCACCATCCCGAATAGTATACAAATACCTGTATAAAGATTTTATTTACAAACACTTTAAAGTAATAATACAATAATGAAAAAAATGTGAAAACGTTTTCATGTTACAATTCTCAGTCAGTAAATTCCGTCAGATTGTATTGGTACTGTATAACCATTTACTTTCTTCCTTTCGTTAAATCTGAATTATTGAAATATCCGTTAAAATTAATCACACATTTATTACCTAAATTCGTCAATGTCCGCATATACTGCACTGAGAAGAGAAACTGATCTTCCATGTTGCATAATTAATGGCAAGAGAAATGCAATTTGCAATAGGAGATGAAGAAAAAGGAAAAGAGAATAGAAACAAAAAGATGCAAAAGAAGGGGAAATTATTACAAGGGGAAAGGATAGGGGAATGAAAACTAACTCTTAAAAGAGGAATGAAAGGGACTTTTCTTCATGTACCTTCATAAAGCAGTTTCCAAAGAAAGGAAAAATAAGTATATGTTCCTGGATTCTGTCTCTTTCCCTTCACATATAAATATTTTGAAGAAATAGTTGACTAAAAATTTAAAACCAAGTTGACTTAAAGTGGAAATTCAAAGAAAATCACATATATTTTATGTCAACTAATGTATCACTAGAAACTGGTAAGCTAACAGATGGCCATCGTACAAGTTTTAGGTCAACTACATATCGGGTGATTTATGAAAATACAAATACAACCACCTCCATAGCATATGGGATATACGAGAGATTCGCCAGAAAAATAACGATGTTTTAATGATGTCACATAATGGACCAATACTGCCCAAGTACGACATCCCATAAAGAATGAACATAATTGCAAACCTATTATTTCTCAAATTATAATGAGTTTAGTGTATATAAATGTGATAGCATTTCACACCATTCAAAAGGGGATATGAAACCGATTCTGATAACTAAAATGTTTTGTTTGAAAATACACAGGATAGGGGTTAATTAACAATCAAAGAAACCAGACTTTCAACTTGAAAAAAAACCTGGAATGATATTAAGGACGGTATTTGCTCCCTCTTGGAACGCCGAACATACCGCGGTGTGTGCAGCTGAATATACAATGGCGTCTTATTTTGTTAACAAGCGACAGATTCCTTTATTTTTGTATCGCTGCATTTGTCATCAAAATAAAACCATGCGCGGGGTTTAGAGTGAGGCAATAGATTATACATTTAGCCTGACGGTAGTGAAGTAAGAGAAAAAAACTCAAGAGAAGATGAAAAACAGGCACTGAAAATGTGTGAGATGTCATCTGCTTGTGCAAATCATGTCCATCCTGTGATCTCACACATCTCAGCAGCGTTCGGAGAGCTCTTCAGGTGCTATGCCGGGGCTGTATTTAAGCGTTTTGTAATTTATAATAATCATTACTTCGAATGTTTCCAATCATTGAATTTTAATAACCTTGTCGAATCAAAGTTTGAACTTTGCAATAATGAAAATAAAGTTAGTTTCTAAAATCAATGAATATCTACTTTAACATTAAAACCAACTTGACTAAACTTTCAAAAACAAGTTGACTAAAAACTAAAATCTAAGTAGACTAAACATTTCAACCAACTTGAATATACCTTTAAAACCAACTTGACTAATCTTCAATACTAGACAGACATGTTTGTACATTAGAATGAGCTCACATTAGTCATATTTGATGTAATCCATTTAGACATTTCGAATACATTTGTGTTCCGGTGTCTGTTAGTCATTCACATTCGAAATTAAGTCCCAAATCTAAATTGTTAATAGATTATGCATCATGCATTTGTGTTTCGTTGTCTGAATGAAGTTATAGTCATTCACATTTGAAAATAAGGTCCAAATCTTAATTCAAGATGTGCATCAAACGCATAAAATATTTTAAAAAGAAATATAATAATAATAATAATATTATTACCTAGGCTTCTACAGCTCATTTCAGCTTCCGAGAAAATATCAATGCAATTTACAATAATAAAACAAAAAATTAAAGATAACTACTGATTCATGAACTAAAGAAATACCAAAATAAAGACAAGATAAATCATAATCAATCATTATCATCATCATTTACAGAGAAATGAAAGCAAATTATAACAAAGTACAGTATGTAGTTAAATTTTGATGTAGTACAATAATGCAGTTTAAATGACATCAGAAAGCGTTTTAGAACATCTAAGATTTCAGTTGTGATTTAAAGAAAGTAAAGTCTGTGGTGGTTTGGAAGGTAGTGGGGAGAGAGTTCCAAAGACGCGAAGCTGCAGATGAGAATCTTCTGGATACGTACGACTTTGTCCTGTCATTCGTGGGTTCAATGAGGTGTTGAGATGCAGAGCGGAGGGATCGAGTAGGTACGTAACGTGTAGCAATATATATAATATATAATAATTGAATTTGGATAATCCTCCGCTAGGTAATATACAAATAATCATTAAAACAACTGAATTAAAATTTCTCCAGAGTTCATTTCTTCACTATATCTACGGTTTCATTTGTATTTCTTTTTTTTTAAATAAAATTGAAACCGGTTATAGTGAAAAAGTGAACTCCCAAGGATTCTCATTTCAGTTGTTTAAATGATGATACATGTATATACACTGTTGGTCATAATGGTGGATTTTTTTTTTTTTTACCCCGATTTATGGAAAGATTTTAACAATGATTTATTCCCACTAGATCTAGATAATATTATACATTCTCAGATTTTATTGAATAATAATTTGTGAGTGTTTGTTTTGCGTGACTGCTAAAGCATGTGTATGCTACTATGCTATTAAATCTACTAGGGGACCTACGTCCTTAAGTCATAACTGACGCCGCCCCAACAAATACAAAAAAACAAAGAAAATGCAACAAATTTTCAATAAGTCATTGCATTTTGCCCCGACCCCTAAGATAAAAAAAATCTTCTATGTGGGCATGCCTTGATCCATAATGCATTGCCCTACAGAGAAATTTTTAATGTTGGGGACCGGGGGAAATGCAATAAATTATTGATAACTTATTGCATTTTCTTAGTTTTTTTGTATTTGTGGGGCCGGCGATGTACCCTAGCCCCCGCTGCGTACAGTCATGATTCAGTGGCTAAGCAATGGCCTCGTAACTGTGAGGCCCCAGAATAAAAGCCGTGTCGATCAGCTATATTAGTGCCCTTTTGTGAGGCATTAATCCTCAGTACTGTCATTTATGACTTAAGGGTGTAGGTCCCCTAGTTTATAAGCATAGTAGCATACACATGCTTTAGCAGTCAGCAGAAAACAAACACTCGCAAATTATTATTCAATACAATCTAAGAATGTATACTATTATCTAGATCTATTAGGAATAAATCATTGTCAAAATCATTCCATAAATATGGGTAAAAAAAAATATTCCACCATTATGACCAACAGTGTATATCGATACTTACTTGTTGTTTTTCTTATACGTGATGCTCCTTTGCATAAGAGATGTAGATCAGATATTACCCCCAAGACCAGCGAACTCTAATTTCACTAAATAGATTGTTTTGTAATATTTTTTTAATAAGTTACACGGCAGAATACACTACTTTACAGAAATTAGTAAATCCTTCTCACATTATGTAAATGATTCAATATAGCCTAATGTTGTAGACAACTGACTAAGAAGCCAATGTACAGCCACAAAAGGGTCTCCCATC
Source organism: Strongylocentrotus droebachiensis (assembly GCA_035222895.1). Classification (NCBI taxonomy): domain Eukaryota; kingdom Metazoa; phylum Echinodermata; class Echinoidea; order Camarodonta; family Strongylocentrotidae; genus Strongylocentrotus; species Strongylocentrotus droebachiensis. Next base: position 183,959 of record JAVYIG010002716.1, on the reverse strand, counting down.
TAAACAGGAAAACAAGTAAAATGCTACAAATTGCAGTTACTTTTTTGTAAATTGTTTACTCACTAATTCAGTAATAAAAAGAGAAACATAATAACGGTAAACCCTTCCAAACTATACTATTACTAATAATAATATTCCGTGTTTATATAGCGCTCAATACATCGATCCAACGATGTGCCTAAGCGCTTTACAGATATATTATTACCCCGGTCATCGGATTCAGACTTACCCGCATACAATGTGTGCACATTTTCCACTCCCGAGAGTTTTTATGAACACAATAGGACATCGTAAATTTTTATCTGCACAATTATTCAATCATATTAAGTTGGAGTATAACGAATTGTATAATTATACGCTAGCCAAATACCACGGATATTACATATCCACCTTCCTCTAAACAAAAACAAAAACAAACTTTTGTCATGTTCGATTATGTTTTAATGTGTTTTGCATGTGCTCAGAGCTCTTCTTTGTTATAATGGCAGACGTTATATATAATTATAATTGTTATGATGATGATCGTAGCATAATAGGATATCATTTCAATAAGTGATTTGATGAAATTCGATTTGATCTAATGTGATGTGATGCGATCTCTCGATCAGCCGTCGGGAATAAAGAAAAAACTTGCTTCAAAACAACATTGTCTTCAGCATCAATCATTACCTCAAACGAGGAAAGCTAGAGAGAGGATTATATCGGAGGGGGTGGGGCATATCAGGATATCATTTATTTCAATAAGCAATTTGATGAAATTTGATTTGATTTGATCTAATGTGATGTGATGCGATCTCTCGATCAGCCGTCGGGAATACATAGGAGAAACTTGCTTCAAAACAACAATGTCTTTAGCATCACTCATTTCCCTCAAGTCAGGAAAGCTAGAGAGAGGATAAATATCGGGGGGGGGGGGGGGCATATCAGGATATCATTTATTTCAATAAGTAATTTGTTTTGATTTGATTTGATTTGATCTAATGTGATGTGGTGCGATCTCTCGATCAGCCGTCGGGAATACATAGGAGAAACTTGCTTCAAAACAACAATGTCTTTAGCATCACTCATTTCCCTCAAGTCAGGAAAGCTAGAGAGAGGATAAATATCGGGGGGGGGGGGGCATATCAGGATATCATTTATTTCAATAAGTAATTTGTTTTGATTTGATTTGATTTGATCTAATGTAATGTGATGCGATCTCTCGATCAGCCGTCTGATACTTAAGAGAAACTTGCTTCAAAACAACAATGTCTTCAGCATCAATCATTTCCTCAAACATGGGGGTGAGGGAGGGGTGAGTGAGGGGGTGAGGGAGAGGGTGAGAGAGTGATGAGGGGGGGGGTGAGGGAGGGGTAAAGACTTTGAGATGACGTGTATAAAACCACCTCACTTCCTTCAGAACGTCTGCTGACTCACATCATAACACAAGAGACCAAACAAAAAGCCAGACCATGCTTGGTTAATTCATGAAATACCCCGCCGAGACAAGAATCAAGGTTTGGCTACGGGCATGGATCATTCGCGCTAAATCCCTGCGAGAAAAAGAAGCAAAACACTGCCGGTTAGTCACACATACATCGTGACGCACTCATTTTTTTGCATTCCTTCTCATTTGTTATTAATTTTTTTGATCGCCGTTATCTTCTTCAAATGCTACAGGCTTAACACGAAGTTCTGTTTCATCAACAGGAAATGGCGTGAAGCACATAAAAACCAATTAGAAATTTTAGCCCTTTTAATATCTTTCAGAATATTGTTATGAGTTGTTTTAAAGGCTCAAGATATATTCTGTAGATTTAGAAACCTTAAAATATCTTGAACGTCGAAAACAAATCATGACAAATTAAAATACGACTATCCTCAATGGAACAAACATGCTGGTATGGATATGATTACCCTTTCGAAGTTATTTTCATTTTGCGTTTGTGAAATGAAACACAGGCCTCGTTTTTATCATTCTCTGTTGGCGCCAAACATGTTAATTCTTCCAAATGTTGATAATCTCCCGATAAAAAAAAGACCATCAAAGTAAATGCAAACCATCCTTTAAGATATTTGTTATTAAATCAGCATGACACATTCATGTAACCACATCTAAAGTGGCAGAAGAAACCAAAGTAATTCACTGCACAATATTCTTTTTTTGCATTTTTTTCAAACTTTCTGTCAGAGTTGATATACTGCAGAGTTCGGGAACTTGTCATTCGCTGCTGCCGTTAAAAACGTGTACATACTCATTACTAACATGTAGGATGTACGTGCGTCAGTCTAGGAAGCAGCGAATAAAAAATTACCAAGCCGATGGCAGATGGGCTATTTTAAAAGAAAATATGCTATTTATTTATCGTGTTTTATGTGAAGGGTGGGGCACTATAATCCCATATGGTAATTGGTATCATTCGTTTGACAGAAATTAAAAGTCAGATTAATGTTATCAACACGGCATTGAAGTAATTAGACACAAATATCACACCCATTAAGAACACGTATGTTACTAATATTTCAAAGTGTCATGAATGTTGTCTTAGCATGCATGGGTTGCCATTTAATTTAATCTATGTAGAAATCAAGTTATCAACAGTATGTGGGTTCTAAAATTAATTGTAGTTAACACATTTAACAAAAACCATCCAATGCCCCGTCGTAATAGTTATAAAACGTTGCAAGTGTTCTCAATCGATCGCAAGTCTTCCAATTTTCCGTATTTTTGGGTGTTTTTTTAAATTCTGTTTATTTCTCCCATTTTCAAGGTAACATGGCACGATAAGATGATATGACATAAACAATCATAATCATATAGCCTATGTGAACGTGAACTTAAATTAAAGTTTATACATACAAATTAGAAAAGAAAGGGGGACAAAAATCATCCCCCCCCCCCGGTCTATACATGTACTCAATGTAGATAGGGGAATGTAAACAGGCATGGAAAAGATTTCTAAATTATCAAAATGACAAAATGACCTCAAGTTAATTAAGCTGTATTTGATTCGAATCAGTTACAAATCTATATGAGACTGGATCCCTAATCTAGTACCTATGTATTTCCTTCTTCTTTTTTATATATTCATTCGGAAAGCTAACAAAGAAAAAAATGCTAGAATGTGCTCTTTTTGTGATTTCGTTCTGTTTTGCTTTTTTTAATTTTTTATTATTATTTGTTAATATCCTTATTTATCTATTATGCGAATCAGACGGAATTTTCAGCAAAACACACAAAAAAATCTCGAAACCAAGTCGATGAGCTCGTGCCCTTTAGGCATTAACCCTCGTATAAAGTCCCTCGGAGAGGACTTAAAGCCGTCGGTCCACTGCTCGCTTACTTACAAGCATGCACATGCTTTCCTAGCAGTCAGGGAAAACAAACAAAACAAACAAAACCTGATGGTATTCCGATTGACACCAAAAGATTATCAAATATCAAGCAGGTTATCCTAGATAACTTGAAGTAAAAATATATGACTTGAGAAAGATTTGTAAAGATAATTTCCATGGCAACTGTCTGAAACAATCTTTCCTTTTACCAGCATCATCTTCCGCTTGTTATGGGTTGGAACTTTGGGATGCCAGCTAGGGAATCTTCGACGGGAAATCCGATTGGTATTCAAGACGATATAGGAGAGTTGAAAATGTTTTGAAGATGTTTGTGTATGATAATTATACAAACATTGATATTGTGGTACAGTTTTAAAGGGAAGTGGAACAATTTTTTGAGAAGTTGGACAAAAGTATTTTCTAACAAATGGCAATACTTGAAAGGTGTACAACTAGCAACCGTCTCTCATTTCATAATAAGAACAATAATTATAATAATAATTATAACTCTGGACTAACAAAGCTCTATACACTTTACTAATATCATTACCCAAGTGTGCAAAATCACCAATCAATTACAGCAGCTGCGCTCCCTGTGGAGTATTCCTATCACATGGCCATAGTGAAAGGCGTATGGCAATTTCTATCACAAAGGCTTTCGTCATTCTACCAGGTCCCCAATTCTCTCCTGGGTATATGGAGTGGCAAATGTTGAGTAATTTCTTGCTAAATGACACTATTGCCGTAACAGGAATCTAACCTATAGATCTTTGCGTTTCCTGCCAAGTGCCGCAAGGACTTTCTAAGAATCAACTTCAAAGATAAGACCAGTTATGGTCATGCGATTGCATTGTGAAAGAAACGTTGTGAAATCGATCAGAAAAGGTTGATCACCTAGCATAGATGTACTGCAAGGTTCTGGAATCATCAAAATGATAAGAAATTTGGCCCAGTCTTCATAAAGTTGCAAGCACTGTACACAGAAAGATGTATATGGGACTACGCACACATGCGTTTTTATCTCTCACATCCCAATAGTTAAACTAATTTACCAAATATATCAATTAGTAGGCGGTTTCCCGGCAAACTTTTTATCATCATGTATTATTCAAAACATATTCTTTCACATGATTGGTAATAAGAGCTTCCATTTCATTTTTTGAAATTGGGGCGTTTCCAATACTGGTGGTTTACCTTTAAGGCAATTACAATTATTGCCCTGTCCATCACATTCTGAAATATGCAAACGTAATAATGACTAATTACGTAATCCGAACATTATATCTATGGAATAAATACACTAAAGGGTATAGTTAATTTTTCAAAAGTATGTGCAGTTATGTTCTCCCTTGAGTGTTTGAATCTTAATACCAGAGGATACCAGTGAACTATGATGTCATTCCCCCCCCCCCCCGATTTTTGCTCATCAAATAGTATTCCGGAAATATGCCCCTTTTGTTATATATCAGAATATCCTTGAGCTATCTCTGTGTCTTTCCTCTCACACTCATACTCATCATACTCATACTCAGTTTTTATATAGCGCTTATTACAATCACTAAGCGCTTCCAAACTTGGAGATTATTACCCCGGAGTACACTTTGGTAAGGGGGTTTAATATGGGCTCTAGGCCTCCTGCCGCGTGGGCCCATAATCAATAGCCCCTTCTACCGTGTCTTTAAACGGTTGAGACGAACTTTAATCGTGTTAATAGAACGATCAAGACTTGACCATCACGCTTGAGTTCATGCATAGTGTAACCCCTCCCCCAGGATCCCTAAAAATAATCAAGTTTTCCATGGGGGAATCGTCGAACAGGGGCGTATCCAGTCTTTACGGCTCCTCGCCTCTCTAATTCAACGCATGAGTACTGAGCAGACTCGATGGGGAAACGATGTTTCCGACAAGTCTTGAAATGGCACAGGCGTCCTACAGAAAGAATGTTTTAAAACTTTATTTCTGAATATAGTATGCTGGTCAATTGTCTCTCTTCAGTGTCCATTTTGTTTGCGATTCAAACCAGGATTTGACGAGAAGAAAAGCAAATGTCCACATATACATTATATGTAATTGTACGTATTTCAAAAGATTGGGAAAACAGTGACATTTGTTTGACTTTGATGTTCACGGACCTTCATTGTCCTATTGCGTATTATAAAGTCTTTAGCATTTCTACTTATGTTGCTGAAGACTGTGCCTGTTTTCTGGCAATGATATAGGAAGTAATAACGGAAAAGGATCGTATGGGAAATATTATGAAATAGAATGAAAAGGATGTAAAAAAGAAACATTGAGAGAAGATATAGGAGAGGTGCAGTCGTGTCATAGAGATATATACTACTAATCTCTATGAGTCGTGTAGATCTCTGGAAAATATCCAAAGTAAAGAACCCAAAGCCCAAATCGCAAGGGTTGCGGAGGACAGAATAATGGTGTAATTCAAGGCCATGTGGAACTTAAAGAGAAAGTTGAGTTCTGGAGAGAGGTGAAAAATAATTTGTTAGCGTTCTCATTGTTATCATTCAAGTCTGGAACATCAGAGAAACAATGTCCCCTGAAAAGCATGGCTCTTCAAATGCCTTAATATTCTAAATATGATATGTAACAGTTTAAAGATGAAGTTGGGTTCTGGTCATGCGATTGCATTGTGAAAGAAACGGTGTGGAACCGACCAGAAAAGGTTGATCATCTAGCATGTAAGATTTTGTGTGTATTGCAAGGTTCTGGAATCATCAAAATGATAAGAAATTTGGCCAAGTCTTGGTAAAGTTACAAACACTGCACACAGAAAGATGTATATGGGACTACACGAACACGTGGCGTAAAACCCGCCCCCCTGATTTTTACGATGTTACATGCATATTTAGAATATGAAGGCTTTTGAAGAGCCATGCTTTTCAGGGAACATGTGTTATTTGATGTTCTTCCACACTTGCATAATAAGAATCAGTAATGCTCACAAATTATTTTTCACCTCTTCCCAGAACTCAACCTTCTCTTTAAAAATGAGGACCACATTTGTATGCCACATGTTTGTGTTGTCCCATCTTTCTGTGTACAGTGCTTGTTACTTTTACCAAGACTGGGCCAAATTTCTTATTATTTTGATGTTTTCAAAACCTTGCAGTGCACACCAATACTCATATGCTACATGATCAACTTTTTGTGATCGATTCCACAGCGTTTCTTTAACAATGCTGTCGCACGACTAGAACACAACTTTATCTTTGAACCTAAATCACAGTCAACATAACTTGGAAAGTACATCACGGCCAACATAAACTTAAAAGTACATCGCAGTCAACATAAACTTAAAAGTACATCGCAGTCAACATAAATTGAAAAGTACATCGCAGTCAACTTAAATGCATTGTGATACATGAATAGCAGGGGTTGTCACGGGAGAATGATACTCGTTCAAACTTCTTTCTTGCTTTAGGAAAATGTCTTTCTTCATCGTCGATGTTAAAAGTCAATGAGGAGGCGTATATAGAAACAGGATATATGGGAATGGGAGGGGTCGCCTTTTTCTGAGCTCTGGCCAACTATTCTGGAAATGAAATGACATTCCTCCTTCGCCCCTGTCTTTCATCGATGGCTACTGTCAAACATCAATTATATTTTGTCATATTTGATACTGATCCTTGAAAATCATTTGTTATTAAGATTTTGTCATTTACTAACGGCGATCAAATCGCATATCGAGAATTCGCGTAATTTTATTCGGTGCCATAAGTTTAACACTTTTATGAACCATCACGCGTCTATGGTCTATTTTTTTGTTCGTCCAAAATGAAGAAGAATGCTTTTAATTTACTTGTAGATATGGGAACATACTTATCTACGTACTTGGTTATGTTATGCTTGCTTTCCTTCTTGTCAATATTTATTTGTAAACATCTTGTGTTATAGGCCAAGATGTAACGCGCAGTTTCTCAAGAGATAATTACAGATAACTTTGTTTAAAAGGTGATGGTAGCAGATAAAATACGGGCGGGTAGAGTCACCTGTAAGATATATCACTATAATTTCATCATGCTTTTATTAGTCCCGTTACTTGGTGCTAATTATCATGGCATTAATTTCGGTTTAGCTATCGCAGTTGACAAAATATACTACACAATTTGGAGTTTGTGAATAAAGTTGGATTTGGATTAAATTTATTGGGTTTTGTATTTCCTCAAAGTATATTGTCTAGTTATATAATTGAACCCTACAAGAGTGTACGGGCAAACAGTTGGGCGTTATTTAAAAGACCTTTGTTTATTTTCCTTTGTGTCATAGTAATATTCCTAATATGGCTCTGGGCCCTGTTTTAAAAAACTTGTTGTTATAAAAAAAAATGCCACAAATCTTTGACAAATCTGCTCATAGCCAACCAAATGCAAGGATTTCAGTAGCAACAAGTAACAAGTTTTTTTATGAAACAGGGTCGAGGTGCGAAAAACTTTCCGATGCAGGCAAGTAGTTACACGTCGTATACATATAATGGTATTTATTCAATAATCATCTTCGCAGCTCGGAAGCTGAATTACAAATGATTTTACAATAAAAAGTGCATGAACTTAATTAATAACAAGCAGCGTAAAACATAAACAAAATATTTCCTCATAATAATAATAGGATTATTACGTTAGAACAAGAAATAATGTATCTATCCCAAATTAGGCTTGAAAGGGAAGTAGAAAATGAGAAGCTGAGTTGAAGTATAAGGTTAATGTTGTAGATTACAAAAAAAGCTCGAGGAGGTAACATATTGTATTGAAAGTGTGGCGGTAACAAATTGAAATGATAATAACGTAAACAAAAGAGCGTCAAAGGTGACAAATTAGTTGTAACCGGGGGAACTGTCAAGTCTGACAGTTTCCTAATTGTAGTACCATCTAATCACAATCTCATTAATTATGAAGAACGCGACATGCGCAAAGTAGGCCGGGTGTTACGGGGGACTTAAGCCTGGTACGCATCCAAATTACTTTGCTTTCATTAATTGGGATAATTGGAACGTGTTATCTTCGATCTTAATTCATCAAGAAAAAACGTGCGGAACGAGAAGAGGGATGGCCAACGAGGGCGCGCTTCCGTTGCTTCAAAGTGGCTTTTAATTCGTTAATAATGCCAGACGTTTTTAATTCATTTCATTTCATAAAATTTGTTTTCCACTCTATTTGTAAGTACATAAAAGGATAAATCATAATTGTTTTAAAAAATGATAGAGAATATATAAAATGTAACCGATGTGTATGTTCCATGCCGTAAAGTAGTTTTGCCAAAATACAGGATCGATTTGTAATGGACCCATAGTTCATAGCACCATACTCCACCTAACAACTCGACCTACAAAGGTGACGTGTAACACCCTTTGAAAAAACTAACTAGTTAAATAGTTTATAAATTATGTTCTTGGATCTCACTCTTAATAATTGTTGCTGGATGCAGCATTATAATGGTTGCATTATGAAGCATATTAAAAGCGTTACATGTACAATTAATTTGAAAAGACTGTGACTCCTAAGCCCTTTCAAATGCGGAAAAGAAATTACTTTTACATTAACCTTCAGCACAGTCTTGCTTTTGCTTCGTCTTATTTAATTATTCTTTAACATTTTCTGGCCTTTTCTCTACATTGTCTTGTGGATTCCGAATATTTCGCCTTAATTCCACTGAAACAAATAAAAGACATCGTAATGTTACTCTTCATATGAGCCTAATCGTGTACAAGCTCTTCTCTGCTTTGTATTTAGGCTCCTCACATTTAACGTTGTTTGTATATTGCCTGTCGTATCTACACTTCTCAAGAAATACTCTGCTAATTTACCGTACATTATACTTCGTTTATTATATACAGGTATATTTTTTTTACGTTACTCTTCAGTTTGAATGAATCTGAATTGTTTTTTATGTAAATGAGGAGCAAACAAACTTCTAACTTCAATGTTTGATTTTGTTTTTGTTTATTTTCCTTTTGATTTCCTCTACTTGTAGTCTCTTCTCTTTTCCCTCTTCATTTTTAAGGCTGATCTTCCTGACGTGGAAACTTCATCAATGTTATTTCAAGATGAAAACAGTTCGAAGAACAGCTATATAGAGGTACGTGTTGACCTCCTTCATTACACAGATATATATCTCGGATCTGGAAGAATGGAATTCCTTGCATTCCTCTGAATCAAACGCATTGCTTCTAATGAGAACAACACTTGATGATACAGATGATACACGGAGGTGAAGGCAGATATGAGAGAAGGGGAGAGAGAGGGGGGAGAGGTAGGGGGAGGTAGTGCATGGGAGAGGAAGGGGGAGAGGGAGGAAGCGAAAAGCGAGATAAGGAAAAAGAAAGAGAGAGGGAGGAGAAGAAAGGGAGAGAGAAGCAAAATAGAGTTGAAGGAACAGAGAGCAAGGGAGAAAGAAAGAGAGAGAGAGAGAGTGAGAGATGGAGAGAGAGACAAAGAGAGAGAGAGAATGAGAGAGAGAAAGGGAGAGAGGGGCAAAAAGAGAAGAAAGGGAGAGAAGAGCGAAATGGAGATAAAAGGAACAGTTAGCGAGGGGAGATAGGGAGAGAGAGAGAGAAAGATAGAGATGGTGAGAGAGAGATAGAGGGAGAGAGAGAGAAAGAGAGAGAGAGATGGAGATAAAGATAGAGAGATATGGAGAGAGAGTGGGGGAGGGTGAGATGGGGCATAAAAGAAGAGGAGATGTGGACAGAAGAGACAGAAAATGACAGATTAAGGAAGGGCGAGGGGGATGTAACCAGGGGTACTGATAATGACCATCAACTCGTCTTGGCACACATTACATGTTAAACTTGTTAAAGATAATTATGTTTTGGATACCTTGCAATCGTTGCTACGTATTTCAAATGAGCAGATCGTTAAAACATCTTACATTCTCTCCATAACTACCATAACTATGATGATTGCTTTTACCGACTTCGTTCAAGAAAGATGTTGTGATGACGTCCTAGGTCAACAATTTTCTTTACTTTCTTCTCCTGAGATTTCTCAGTTAGTTTTGTCCAGGGATCCAAGTAGCATGTTGGAGCAAACAAGACAAGTAAGTTCAGTTGCTAGAATTATAATGGTGTATGACGAGCTCCACTCCAGTTTTAGCATCGAGCTATGATACGTTTGATTCATTACTACGCGAATAAAGATCACAATCTTAGAGATTAAGAAAAAGAGAGAGACAGACGAAAAGAAGAAAAAAATCACAAAAGAAAGAATGAACCAAAAGAGCTTATCTTAAAGGTAATACAAAGTTTTGGGAAATTTTGAAAATTGGGTGGATAATGATTCTTTACAAATTTGATATATTTGGATGCCCCTGTGGATGTATTGTAAGCACTACAAAATGTAGCCCCTAAAACACTTCTGCTTTCGAGAAAAATTGAATATAAAATTTACCGGTGCTCCCGGTAAATTTTGATAAATTTCAAATAGCGCCTACGGCCGTACAATGGGAGCTGCGACCATGAAAATCTCAGAATATGTAGTTGTGATATATAATTTCCAAACGGTAATAGCTAATCTGTCGATTTTAGTCAAGAAAGATTGGTTTATAACTGAATTAATATCTTGACCTTGAGAGCGAGCTATACAACATAAAGAGTTTATTATTTACAATTTCAAAACTTTAGACTCGATTTCAATCGCGACAACAATCCTTGAATATTGTAGGATCACATATGCTTCCAATATGTCCATTTGAACCAAATTCATGACCCCATACCAAAACTTTGTATTACCTTTAAGAAAGAATGAGGCCAATGCGCGTGCTTAAACTATGAAAATGTTCAAATACAGAGAAGAAGAAGAAGGAGAAGAAGAAGAAGAAGAAGATGGGGAGGAGGAAGAAGATGAGAAAAAGGAGGAGGAAATTCAGTCACGCGCGAAACCGTATGCATAATGTGGAATCCATCATTACAAAAAACGCGAAGAAAGAATAATGATACAAAGAAGAAGAAGAAGAAGATGGTGAAGAAGACGAAGAAGATGATGAAGAAGAAGAAGGAGAAGAGAATAAAAAGAAGGAGAAGAAGAAGAAAAAGAAGAAGAAGAAGAAAAACAACAACAGGAAGAAGAAGAACAAGAACAAGAAGAAGAACAAGAACAAGAACAAGAACAAGAACAAGAAGAAGAACAAGAAGAAGAACAAGAACAAGAACAAGAAGAAGAAGAGGAAGGGGAAAACCCTCGCGATGTCTTGGTCATTACTGTTAATAACTTTAGCATACGCCATTCATATACTCGATATAAACTAATGTCGTCATTATATTACACTTTCTAAATTCCTCACATTAAGAAATCGTCACAAGTCGTTAAGTCATTGACATATCGCGTTTATAACTCAATTAATCAACATCTCAGTAAGAAGTGCATTTTGGATCAGTCATTTCTTTCATAGCTTTCTACAGACCTATATCAACTGCCTGTTAATCTAAGCAATATTTAGATATTGATAAGCGGGGGGTAGGGGGGGGGGCCTTCTTTATGGGCGAAGTCGCTTGTCTCACCTCTATCTGAAAATGCCAAAGGAGAGTACATGGTTTGAATCTATGAGAAAAATGTTTTAATTAAAAATCTTAATAGCTGTTTAGCAGAGGTGGCAAATCTTTCTCCAGATCATGGTTAGGTTTGGGCACTGTGGTATATTAGTGAAGACTCCTTAACAAAGAGGGCCTAGGTTCGAACCTTGTTCGGTGCTTTCATTCTTGGCCAAGGAGCACATTTTTACTCACATTTTCCCTCTGGAAATGCTGGTATGATAATAATTGCAGGTTCTCAAGGAATGGCAGGGTTGTTATATGTGGTGCTGCCCCAGGTATACAAAACCATAGCATTGGTATTCATTAAACTTGACCTGCTTATTATAGAGTTCAATCTATCAATATTATACATCCACCTACCCCCCCCCCCCCCCCCGTAATTGGTGTTAGTATTGTCCGCCATGAGCATGATGAGGGCAGAATTACAACGTCCTGTTGATATATTTAAGCATTACAAATATAAATATCATTTCATAAATGTATTTCTTTTTTAGGCTCATATTTGATAACCGTTACAAAAACGCCATGGATATATTTTGTGATTAAAGCATTCAACAACGGAACAACGACACATCATCACTCATTAAATCTGTGATTAAACTGGGCTTAATATAGGTCTACCGTTTTACTACCAATTAAAAGTGGGTCCGTCTTAATTTTAATCGCATACGTCTACGATATCCGCTAACCAGTCCACTAATGACTATACTGACCACTATAAATCATTTAGCCAACGGTCTCTAAAGCAGGAAATTATAGCTTAGCAGTCTCCGAAAATGTGTGACGTCGTAAAGGGAACCTACTTTTCCCGCTTTTAATTAGAAGAAGTTCTGCCTGAGTTTTAAATGCAAAGGTATGCATCGCAGAGCATTTTGAATTGTATATCCCTTTTAATAAAAAAAGATCTCTCCTTCTCGTATGATCATTCGTTTTCTGTTATAATTATTGTTAAAAAAATAGTCCCAAATCAAAATGTATGAAGTATTGCATGGGTTAAGAATTGAAAAGTGCGGGATATGTTTTTGATTTACTTTGACAAGTTCCCATTTTCCTTTGTAATAGGTGCCCCTTCCCCTCCTGATAAGAGCCCCCTTTTTTACACTCCCCCCCCCCGCCCTTTCCTCTCTAATAAGTGCCATTTAGCCTTCTGACAGTGCCCCTTTTCCTTTTCGATAAGAGCCACTTCCCCTTCTCATAAATGCCCCTTTTCATCTCTCGTGAGTGCCCCTTTTCAGGTCAATTACAAACTCTGATAAGTGGACCCTTTACTCCTAAATATTGCCCCTATTCAAATCTGAGAGGTGTCTCTTTTCCTTTGTAATAAGTGCCCCTTCCCCTTTGAAATAAGTGCCCCTTTTCACCTCTGATAAGTGCCCCTTTCATTTTGACAAGTGTCCCTTTTCCCTTTATAAATGCACTCATAGGCATCAGGGGAACAATTATGAATAATTATCCAAGGCAACGTCATTGCGCATGAAAACCTGACTTACATCGTTGCAGTCTAATATCACCATGCTCACAATGAAGTACAATGTACAAGTTTCTTGAACTTAGTGTGAAAAAGATGAGAAAATGAACACCTGTGCAAGGGCGTAATTGTGGTATAGGGGGCAAAATGTAAATGGCCTACATAAGACACACAATAGCTATTAAATAGGTGCCTGGGTACATCCCACCCCCACCCCCGTTAGTGGCGTATCCAGACATTAAGGTATAGGGGGCGACATTCAGACGATTTCTAAACTGATGTGTACCATTTGTTTGGCTTTTTAAGGGGTTAGACTCGACTAGCACATGTGCTATTATTATCTGGCCCCTTTTTCCAACCAATAGTTTCTCTTCTTGTATATATGTAAACACAATTGAATGAAATGTATTGCTGTTGGTAAAAATATAAAAAAATCAACAAAAAAGTCGCAATGGTCTAAAGAAGGCGAATCATAGCTATTGAAAGGGGACCTGGTTACCCCCCCCCCCCCCGTCAGTGGCGTATCCAGACATGGGGGTATAGGCGGCGAAATGAATATGGCCTTTATACGAAAGCACACAATATAGCTATATGGATGGGGGTACTTAGAGCAGTGGGGCGGCGGGCGTACACCGACTACGCCTTTTGCTGGACACGCCACAGGCAGCAGAAGAATGCCATCGTACGTAATGGAATAACCTTACTTTAGAAAAGAAAAGAAAATGACTCTCGACTGCGATAATGATGTATAACTCGCCCTAGGATATACATGTATGTGAACATATTATTATTATCGCACTATGTAAACACAATACTTCCGAGGGTAGTACAAAAAAGCACAGCGAATGAATACCAGTTAGGGTACACTTCAGTAAATCCTGCATAACAATAAGTGATAGAAATGTCGTGTTTTGCAAACTGTGCAGAATAATTGTGTATGTCAGTGATAAATGCTACCAGATATTTAAGTCAACACCACACTTGAAAAGTTTCAGTTTCTGAAAGATAACTCTGTCAATCTAGACAACAGCCTGTTTTACAACTCATATTGCTCGTGATGGTTCCGTGGTGGTCTTGTAGCAACTAACTTTAGCTGGAAGATTAGAAGAAAATTCGCTAACCCACGGCAAACTTTTCTCCGTCTAGACTGAAAGTGAAAGGGAAGAGAAGTGAAGACTGGCTGTCATTACAAGGTAAGTTTTTGTTGTTCATTTACAATAATATAGTGAGAGAGTTGTTGCAAACTGCGTGGGAAAAATTTGAATATGCCCAGGATGAGCGATGTTATAACAATAAGTATGGATATTTATATAACGCCGGTATCCGCCATGTTCTGACGCTCATGGCGCTTTACACATATTACCCTGGTTGAGCTGCCAAAGTAACTAGCGCTCAAGCATACCCATTTACACCTGGGTGGAGAGTGGCAAATGTAGATACACGTCTTTCCCAAAGGACATTAATGTGCCGCGTCGGGACTTGAACCTCGTACCTTGTGATCTGAAGTCGGGTGACTTATCCACTAGACCACAACACCTCTACAGAATTAATGATTACAATTCACAAATACACCACGACAGTTGTATGCCGGTTGATATACTGAATGATGACAATAATTATGTAGTACATTGTGCATGAAAATGCTTATAGTACCAAAATGCTACCAATGCCTACGAGAAATTGAGTTTTCTGATCGTAGCTGACTGAGCTGAGATCAAAGGGTTAACTTATGTCACCTTCCTGCTGAGTGTCAAGTTCGTACGCATGAACTTTTTTTATTTTGTCAGTTTTCCTTCCATTTATTTAAATTTAACTTTCGCTTCCTCTCGCTTTCTCTCCCTCTCTCTCTCTTTCTCTCTCTTTCTCTTTATCTCTGTCTGCATGTCTCTGTCTATCTGTCTGTCTCTTTCTCTCTCTCTCTCCCTCTGTCTGTCTATATCTATGTGTGTCTCTTTTCCTGTGTATGTCTGTCTGTCTCTCTCTCTCTCTCTCTCTCTCTCTCTTTCCCTCTGTATGTCTATATCTCTGTGTATCTCTTTCCCTGTGGCTGTCTGACTGTCTCTCTTTCCCTCTGTCTGTCTCTCTTTCTTTCTGTCTCTCTCTCTATCTCTCTCTCTCTCTCTCGCTGATTTTATTTACAATATTCAGCGCCATTGTGAACAAAGGTAGATACCATGGCAACCCTCATCCCAGCCTCCATCCTTCTTCTTCTCACCACCATCTTCCACCCAACATCGGGTTGCGATTGTGCCGGAGAACCGATCTTCTGCTACTCGGGATTTGGTAACGAAAA
Organism: Strongylocentrotus droebachiensis; assembly: GCA_035222895.1. NCBI lineage: Eukaryota > Metazoa > Echinodermata > Echinoidea > Camarodonta > Strongylocentrotidae > Strongylocentrotus > Strongylocentrotus droebachiensis. Next base: position 168,341 of record JAVYIG010002716.1, on the reverse strand, counting down.
GGTTTCTTTCAGGATTACGTTTACAAGGGGAAAGGAAGGGCGGACCCAGAACTGTCAGGACAGGGAGGGGGGGGGGGCGAAATTTGTCCTGAAATTAATTTTCTGGATGAACATGATCACGGGAAAACTCCGCCGGTCCTCTTCATGCCCACAAACTGTTGTGGAGGGGGGGGGGGGTAAAGGGGGAAGAAAAAGATAATTGTTATCACTGGGTTTGAATTTTCCCGATTTTTTTTCTCTAGGGTATCTATGACTTCAAGATTCCCGTCGGCCTTCTAGAGGTCATAAAAGGGGACCTGATCTCTGTAATATAATGATATTTTATGCCAAAAATATCCCCACACCGTGTGTCCGTCCATGAATGCTATGATAGAATGATAAATGCAAGTTGTAAACATCGCTAGGACATGCTTTATCATTGACATTCGTTATATTAAACAAAAACCATGTTTAAGTGAAATACTATGTACACCATACATATCCATAACAAAACTGTGTACCATTACATGTGTGCCCTTTGGGTCGAAAAGTTCAAGGGCACATGAACGCAATGATAAAGGGGGCACATATTGATTAAATGAAATACCCAACGCCATGGCCATTACAAAAATGTATTACATAATGTGCCTTTTGGGTAAAAAAAAAGGGGGGGGCATACGAGCGCAATTAAGGGGCATATTTTGGTTTCATACGTAATGTATGCCAATTTTTTGTTAAAGGGGCACACGGCAGGTGAGCCACCCCTCCCCTCCCCCAATCCTAAATCCGCTACTGCTTGAGTGTGACATTAGGCCAAATAAAAATTGATTGAAAAACTCTATTTTTATATCCTTACAGGGGTCAAAGGAACGGTTACTGATATCCGAGGCAACGTCACTACTCAAGGCAATTTGATTTACAGCGTTCGGATATCCGAAGTATACCGTAATTCATCAGAGGGTATTTATGTTGACGACACAGTCGAGATCAACACTAGGTCGAGCTCCTCCTGTGGTTTCACCGACCTGCAGGAGAATGTGACATATTTGCTTTCAGGAGGTATATTGACATAGCGCCAAACAATATTGATATATATGTTATAAGTCAATGTAGGCCCATAATTATTATAAGCTGGAAATTTGATTGATTTTGAAATGATTGTGACTTTAATATAAATTGTAATGATAATAACTGATTATGTATTTTTAAAGAGTGACTTCTACTTTAGTTTTTTTTTCAAATGCATATATTGCGTTAAACTAAGGTGTGTTTTTAGGCTTAATGACCTTATCCTTTTTTTTTTGGGGGGGGGGGTCCCCCATAATCTGAACACGTGTTTGTGCAATGATGAGGTAGACTGAGCATAAAATATTTTTACAAATTAAAAAGGGCTTGGGCGGGCCGTATACACCGGCTTCACCCTTTACTAGATACACACTGTATTTGACAAATTTATCTGTATAAATCGAATAAAAATATCTTCACTGAGGGCTTAACACAAGTTGTTTTGATAAAGCAACAATGACATTAAATTCTCTCTCTCTCTCTCTCTGTCTCTCTTCCTTCTCCTTCCCCACCCCTTCTCCTTCTTCCCCGGCTCATTTGCCTCCTTCCCTCCTGTATGCCCCTCCTCCTTCTTCCACGTCTCCTCATTTCATTCTCCTTCTCCTCCTTTCCCTCCTCGTCTTTCTCTTCATTCTTTTCCTCCTCCTACTTCTCCTCTTTCTTCTTCTCCTCCTCCTCCTCCTCTTACTTCCCTTTCTCTCTCTCTCTCTCTCTCTCTCTCTCTCTCTCTCTCTCTCTCTCTCTCTCTTCTTCACCTCCTCTTTCTCCTTCTATACTTATATAATTTTACCAGATTTCGTATTGGGAAGCTACCATCTACATGCATGTCGATCTGTCGTTGTGCCTTACGATGACTATGTCGGAAGCGAGTCTAGTCATAATGACGTCGATATTCCCTGCTCAGCGAGATCGTTGATGACCACCAGTGCATTAGTCGTCTTCATCGTCGCTCTTTTCAACCTCATGTTCTTCCACTGACTTCAAGATTAAGAAAATTCTAAATAAAGAGATTCAACCGAAGAATATTAATAGAATACCTGAGACGTTGTTGATTGAGTATATAGATTTGTTCACACGCTATGGCCCGAATTCACAAAAGAGGTTTGTCGACAAACCTAGGTTTATGTGCGTATGTGCGTCATACGACGCGTTTCGAAGCGTTTCAAACCTATAGGTTTGTACAAACTGGTTTGAAACGCGTCGAAACGCGTCATAAAGACGCACATAAACTTAGGTTTGACAAACCTCTTTTGTGTGTCCGAACAGGTTGGGTATCCGGACAGTTGATTTCAAACATTAATTTGTAGAAGTTTACATGCCATATTTTATCAATCTTTTACGATTTATGTTAGACAATATTATAAAAGGAAATTATTTACGATGCTTAGTGTTAATTGATGCATATTGTTCGTAAAATCCAAAGGCAAAAGTAACAGCTTTATATGTTGTTAAGTGTCCGGACACACAACCCCCACAAACTTGTAAAACGTCATTGGCCTTATAAATATTGATAAATGCGGACTAACTATAGTCTTGGTTTTAATCCCGATAGTGGATAAAGCTGGTCCACTGAAGGTATGGAACCCCCAAGTGTTAACCTTTTACTTTCGTAAATATATTATTCTGTATCTAAATGAGCAATCAAAACTGTTCTTAATAAATCAATATTTCATTTTCATTTTATGAATGGATTCGTTTCGTTTATTCGTTTTGGTGCAGAATTACATTTTTTGTTTTGTTTAGATAATAAAGAATTTTGGGAACTTCATGCATAATTATGATTTATCCTGGACTTGTATTTATAGTAATAAGCTTTTCCAGTTAGATAGTGGAATTCACGCCTATGAAAGCAATGTGGAGAAAAAAGAGAGTTAGTTTACTCTCTTTCTCTGCATCCCCCAATTTTATATACAAGATGTGAAACCATTCTGTTGAGCAAGCTTACCCAGATGTTATTTTAAAAGTTCAGAAGGTTAACCTTACTCAGATACACTGTTGCCCAAAAAGTTGGAATAATGGTGTTTTTTTAAATCTCTTTTCATGAAGTGATTGAGAGCAAATGGTTTATTCTTGATATATAAATCTTATATCTTCTCAGAACCTTATATTGATCAGATTAAAGAGTCAGAGAGACTAATCAATAAATTTATGAGAAGATATAAACTATTTCTTTTAAGAATAAAACACATTGACGCAATCACGTCATAAAAAGAGATAAAACAAATTATTCTTATTTATTATTTTTGTCAGCTTAATTACATTTTATGGGCAAAAGTTGAACAGAATATAATCGCCATATACATGTAAACAACCTATGTGATATGCAAATAAAAATTATATGGAGTCATGAAACTTATATTATGTACATGTATATCAAGAGTTCAAAAACGTGATTTATTTGCGTCAATTTTCTAAGAATTTAAGAGAGAGTGGGTTACAATATTGCAGATCATCAAGCATACTACATGCAGGTCTAGAATTAAAAACCAGAAAAGAAACACATTTTTGCTCGAGAACAAAAGGGGGAAATGCACTTTGGTCTCTATACTTGATCGTATTTTTAAGGATTTCCTTTTTGTTATCCCGTTGTACAAAAAAAAATAGGATCGTGACAGACATAGTGATGCAGCATTCTCTTAGTAGTCTTACTTTCAATCTGAAGACATCATCGTCAGTGGCGTAATGAGCAAAAACGTTTGGGGGGCTGACAACAAAAAATCCGAATCACCCCACTCTAACATGCAGGCCCCGCTGAATTACGTTTCTCAAAGTGGGGTCTAGGGGCAAAGCCCCCCGAAGCTCAAGGGGTATGGGCATCAGTGGCGGATCCAGGAATTTCTTACCGGGGTGGGGGGGGGGGCACAAAATGGCATGGGGTGAAATATATGTAAAACGATGAAGCAACAGAACGAGGCTTTAACGGCGAGGGAGCGGAGCGACCAAGCAGGGGGTGGGTCTGGGAGGGAGTTCCGGCCCCCTCCCAGTGTAAGAAGCATTTGCAATTTTAGAACCAAATTGGACGCATTTTTCAGGCATATATGACGTAAAATTGCTTTCTCCTACCCCTTACAAGAGTAGGAATCTTTTGCAATTTGAGAACCACATTTGGCGCAATAATGTCCACCGACACTTCATGGAAAAAAAAGAGGCCCTCTGATTAGTTAGAAGTTAGAGAAAAGTGATCTGTCACGTCGTGAGACGTTGTATAAATTATGCTTTGATGCCGCACAATGCACAAAGACGGTGGTCCGGTACTTCACCAGTAGTACTTGCAAAAATTATCTCGAGTGTATAAACTGTGTCGTTATCAGGGGAGTCGCTAGATCTTTTTCAGTGGGGGAGGGGTGGGGGGGGGGGGGGAGGGTGTAGACGCCGCCGATTAACGACAAAACGAGCCACCAATATTATTACCGACAAATATAAAAATGCAAATGTCCAAATGTCTACAAATTTAAGCCTTTAAACCCGGGGCCAGGAACTAAGTTATTTTTAAGTTTTCCTCTCCCGCGCGAAGCGCGGAAGCTTTGACACTTCATTAAATTATTAGAGAAAGAAGACGATCCGTTGTACTGTTCTCGACTCTTAAAGCTTGTTTCGCCCCTCCCGCGCAAAGCTCGGAAGCTATGACGTTTAATTTAATTATTAGAGAAAGAAGACGATTCATTGTACCAGTCCCGAGTCTTCATCCTTGTCTGAATTCAGTTCCCCCCCCCCCTCCCGCGCTAAGCGCGGAAGCTTTGGCGTTTCAATTCATTATTACTCTTAATCCTTGTCTGAATTCATTTTCGCTCGTCCCGCGCGAAGCGCTGAAGCTTTTCACGTTTTATTAAATTATTAGAGAATGAAGACGATTCGTTGTATCGTGTTCTTGTCTGAATTCAGTTTCCCCCCTCCCGCGCGAAGCGCGGAAGCCTTGACACTTCATTAAACTATTAGAGAAAGAAGACGATCCGTTGTAATGTTCTCGATTCTTAATTCTTGTTTCGCCCCTCCCGCGCGAAGCGCGGAAGCTATGACGTTTCATTTAATTATCAGAGAAAGAAGACAATTCATTGTACCGGTCCCGACTCTTAATCCTTGTCTGAATTCAGTCCCCCCCCCCCTCCCGCGCTAAGCGCGGAAGCTTTGACGTTTCAATACATTATTACTCTTAATCCTTGTCTGAATTCATTTTCGCTCATCCCGCGCGAAACGCGGAAGCTTTCAAGTTTCATTAAATTATTAGAGAAAGAAGACGAATCGTTTTATTGTGTCTTTGTCTAAATTCAGTTCCCCCCTCCCACGCGAAAGCTTTGTCGTTTCATTTAATTATTACTCTTAATCCATGTCTGAAATCATTTCAGACATTATTGGAGAAAGATTAAGACGATTCGTTGTACCGTTCTCGACTCTAAATCCTAGTCTGAAATTAGTTCCCCCCCCCCTCCCGCGCAAAGCGCGGAAGCTTTGCCGTTTCATTAAATTATTAGAGAAAGAAGACGATTCGTTGTACCGTTCTCTACTCTTAATCTTGTCTGAATTCAATTTCCCCCACTGGGCCCCTTATCGGTATATGTGCAGTGTTACATGATGTAAGTATGGAACGCTCGTTCGCAAATCTGTGCATGCTCAGCCCGAGTGGTGGGTAGCATGTTATCTCCCGACAGTGCTTTGCACAGTAGCTTCTGGAAAGGAATTAGTGTTACTGTTAGTGGCCACTATAAGGCCCTTAGTGACTATAAAAAACATATGCTCTTCCTGGCTATTTGGGAATGGGTCAGTTTGCAAGAAATAATGGAGAAACTATAGCATTTTGTTGAAAATCATGTTATATCACGAACATTTATACATTACTTGTGAAAATAAGTCATGGTTCAATTTTATTTGGGGGGGGGGGGGGCTGGCGCCCCCCTAGCCCCCCCACCAGTACGCCAGTGATCATCGTTATACATAACATTTTCGAAAGAAGCTTCATCTGCCTGCCAATTGAAAGATAGTTACGAAATAAGATGCAATTCTAAAAGTATTTATGAAATATAGCTGGGTTCTAGATCATGAGAGGGGCCATAATGCTCCCCGGCAAGTTAGGCCTATTTGTAATACATTTCGTTTTGCCATTGAATCACGACTATTATAAAAACGCCATTCCTATACAAAATATATTCATTCAGCGAGATGCATTCCGATTCATGTGCAAACAATGCCGATTGTGTTCTTATATTTACCTTTATCAACAAGATATATTATTGCATTTCTATTTAAATGGACTTTAACCGAAAGGGCCACCGCTTTTCCACTTTCTATACCTCAGATATAGAACAGTGATTTCATTTCGACATAAATTATGAGCTTGTGTGTCATAATTTTGTCGAGAAAGAAGATCGTACACATCGAAACTGAAGAGTGTGGATCATATAGTGTGGTGTTTTGCACGCCACTATTTTAGCAGTTCCTATCGAGGTACGTATAATTTGTGTGTGTCATGTTGTGGTGAGGATTGCAATGCATGTATTCCATTGGTGGCGAAGACCGCACCTCAAATACACACTCGTCTGTGTGTGTGCTTGTGAATACTGCTCCGTGAACTGTGCCTTTGAAACGTGCATTGTAAAAAGCATAATTTTGATATTTTATTGGCACGTCAATTAATATTTATTTAGCGGTCTACAATTGTATTTTGTTCAAAGTCATGTGATTATTTCAGCTCTGATATTTCAGAGGACTTTTTTTTTAAGGCACTTTAATGAAATTCAAAGTTCAGGGCTCATGCAGTCAAGGTACTATGAAATTTCAATAACAAATGATTAGATGACAATATAGGCCTATCATGTAGTAGACTCAAATCAAAGAAGGCAAAACAATGTTGCAATACCACTGCAAATGGAATTTGTGAGGATCATTTTTAACAAGCAATTTATGTGCTTTTCATGATCCTCCCACTTTAGATATATCATTATATATATGTTTGTATTGGATACGATATACTGTTGTTCTTATCTTCACGTGGAAATAAATGAAATAGAAGCTTAATCAAGGATCTGCCTTTTATCAATGAAGTCTAAATTAGCAATAGATCAGATTAGCAATAGGCCCATCATCTTTACAAAAATGTTATATTACAATTTGTGATTAGAGGTGGAAGTCATGGGGAGGAAATAAATGGAACTGTAATGAAGACGCTTCTTTGTATAAAAGGCATTGTCTGTTATCAGTCGAATCCCGACACGGCACTAATATCCTTTGGCAAGTGTGCGCTTGTTCAATGGCGACTGGCTGGAATGCTCCCCAGGGAGTGGAAAATGTGCATACTTTGTGTGCGGGTGAGCCTGAATCAGATGACTGTAAAGCGCTTAGGCATTGTTGTATCGATGTATTGGGCGCTATATAAAATCGGAATATTATTATTATTATTATTAAATGAGCGCATGATTAATTTGTACTACTTTCTTGTTCTCTATTCAATCTTTGAATGTTCTTCTATAAATTCTTCTCTACCCGCAGAGTAACCGGATTCATCAGGGTTGTACCAAGTAACCATGGCAACACCCATCCTCCTTGTCTCCGTTCTTCTCCTGATCGCTGTCATCTTACACCCAACATCGGGGTGTTCTTGTGGCCCGGCGTATAAAGAAGCGCCTTTCTGCTCCCTTGATTATGGTAAAAATCATTAACTGTAGCCAATTAAGTTGGAATAACATTTCATAAAATGATTGTGATAAAATAATTATTCTTGATAGATAAAGATAATACATTCTCAGAACTGTATTGATCAGTCTATAGTCATGCGCTCGTATTCTGAAGTCACTCTGGCTTAGTTAAACCCAGGTTTAACTAAACCAGCCTTCAGGTCTAAGTTTAGTTTCAGGGTTCGATCCATAAAGATCTCAGAAGATGATCTGCCTTAATGGGCGGTTACGGGGCGGTAACGAAATAACGTCTCTATTAAAAGCACGCTAAACCATTTATTCAATCATTTATTCAAGCATGTATTATTATTATTTTATACACTAACAATTACACGTTTGTATTGCTTTAAAACTGTATTCCTTATAAATAATTAGAAAAAATCTTGATACTCATGCTTTAACACTCAAGGGCCCGAATTCACAAAGCAAGGTTTGAGCTCAGACCAAGGTTTGAGGTCAAACCTCCTTTTGTTTCGCCAAACCTTCTTTTGTTATTAACCTGGTTTGGCGAAACAAAAGGAGGTTTGAGCTCAAACCCGGTCTGAGCTCAAACCTTGCTTTGTGAATTCGGGCCATTGAGTTTATGTACATCGTGTATTTGATACACGTTCAAGAAGCAATTTTAAGTGTGCCGGAGTCTTACTTTCCATCTTAAAAACACATTTTGAGCAATTTCTGTAGAGGTATTTCCATGGCAACTAAGATGAATTCTTCATAGTGACATTTTGTATCGGAAATTAAACTTCCATTTTCATGTGAATTCGTGACATCCGAAAAAACAAATAATTTCAGTCAAGTCTCCTAAGTTCTAAGTCAAACAATATACCGTCGGGTAAAGCCCCTTTCACACCGGATCTGCGTAGAGTTGCGTAGAGTTGCGTAGTGTGGCGAACCGACTACGCCGAAATTAGGCTGCGTATTCATGAAAGAATGTTGCTTCGGATTAGTCCCTGCGTAGGTTATGCGTAGGCTGGCGTACGATGGCGTATGGTTACGTATACCCTGTGATAGGCACCGCGTAACTACGGCGTATGCAATTGGCGTACCTACGCCCACGATTGCGTATAAAAGCGTAGGGTTGCGTACGTTTACGTAGGCCTGGCGTACAGGATTGCTTACGGTTGCGTACGGTTGTTTGTGTGCGCAAGCTTTAACTGCTTCGTCAGACTGGCGTAGGATAGCGTACTATTGTGTAGGCTTGGCGTACTGTAGCGTAGTGTTGCGTACAAAATGCGTACTTTCTGCGTCTAGTGTCTACGCCGAAAGTACGCTAAAAATGAAACATGTTTAATTGTTTGCGTCCATCTCGCGTTCCCCTTTGCGTCAGCGTATAGTAACGTAGGCAAGAGTAGGGCAGCTTACACGCAAAAAACTGAGGTGCTAAATGTTGGGTGCTGAGTGAGATTCTGCACTTGAAGTGCCAAAATCAGCACTTGACGGGTTAACTTTAACAAGGAAACCGAAACGTGCTGAATATTTGAGTGCAGAAAACGAGTGCTATAACAATATGCAGCACTTAACATCGAGTGCTGACTGCATAACCTGATCTGATTGGTCGGTTAGTATAATAGCTGTTACCTTGTGAATATTTGTTTTTGAATCAAATTCAGCTAAGAGATTCTTACATTCTTCATTCTCCAGGTCAATACCCAAGGCCTCAAAAGTCTGAATAACTTTGCTCCTTAAACTGTCAACAACATCAGTATTCAAAGCTGTTGCAGCAGATAACACTCTGTTTGTCATAGCATGGGTCATGTTGGTGTTTGATAAAAGAGAACCAATGAAAAATGCAGCTGGTCTCACTATGAACATGACAGACAATGAAAGCGGACAAAATATACAGTTCCTCAGGTAGACAAAGGAACATCCCTTGACTGCTATTATGTAAAATGTGTAGAACAGGTGAATATGCATGTGACACCTGTTCTACACATTTTTACATAATAGCAGTGAAGGGATGTTCCTTTGTCTACCTAAGGAACTGTATATTTTGTCCGCTTTCATTGTCTGTCATATTCATAGTGTCTTGTACTGTCATTATGCATTGCTCCATCTTGTTCTTGTAGTAGGCCTATCCTATCATCATCATCATCAAATGCATCATCTGCTGCAGGATTATGCACTTCACTAACAGCAACACCCAAATCAGCATCAACTAGACCCTCCATATTCTGTACAACTTCAGGTTCAGGTTCTTCTTGTGGATGTTGGTTTAATAAATGTTTCCTGTAAGAGTTGAAAGTGGTAAATGACGAAGGACATCCACCTTGACCACATACCAAATGTAGATGGGGCATGTCAAACAACGCATGAGTTAGCACTTGCACAAGGGCTATTCTGCTAGCACCCAAAAGAGAGCAAAACTTGGCACTTTAAGTGCACAACAGTCAGCTCCTTTGGGTGCTAGCAAAGTAGCCCGGGTGCAAGTGCTAACTCAGCACTTCGAGTGCAGTCACTATGCGAGCTCCTAAAAAGTGCTAAAATTGAATCTTTAAGTGCTAAATTTAGCACAACAGTCAGCTCCTTTGGGTGCTAGCAAAGTAGCCCGGGTGCAAGTGCTAACTCAGCACTTCGAGTGCAGTCACTATGCGAGCTCCTAAAAAGTGCTAAAATTGAATCTTTAAGTGCTAAATTTAGCACTTTTTTTTTTGAGTGTACGCTTGGCGTAGTCGGTACGCAACACTACGCAAATCTACGCATGGCCCGGTGTGAAAGGGGCTTAACGACTTTCCATTGAACATGGTAAACATTTTCAAACACTTCTACCGCATAAACCTTATACTTCCACTGAATACTTGCTAATTTACAGGTATCAAAGGAACCGTCGTGGACATCCGAGGCAACGTCACTTTGCACGAAGATCTGATTTACAGCGTCAATGTACATGAAGTATACCGTAACACATCCGGAGGCATTCATGTCAATGAGACCTTGGATATAAGAACATCAGCCACCTCCTGCGGGTTTCATTCCTTTCAACAGGGTGTGGTCTATCTGATTGCAGGAGGTATGTCACAACGTAGCGCCAATAGATCGGTTTAATAAAATTTCAAATTTATGGATGTTTCTTTCCTGGGGATCTATCATGACGAGTTATTCCATTAACTTGTTTGATGAACTATATTACTTGAAATCCGGTCTGCATACATTATTTGTTTTTTATAAGCCTCGGGAAAGCTTTTAGGTTTTCAAGAACAACCTTTGTTTAAAAAGTATGCATACAATTTAAATATATTAGTAAACCGATCTATTGGAATTTATTATTCTTTGTACGGTTTGCGTTCCTGTGGGTGGGGGCGGGGGTATCGCCATAACAGACTGGAAAAAGGGTATCATCATCATCATCATTATCATCAAGGTTCGCGGTTCGAGTCCCGCTGCGGCACTAATGTCCCTTGGCAACATATTAATTTACGTTTGCCACTCTCTACTCAGGTGTAGTAAATTGGTACCCGATAGGAAAAAAATCCTTGAATGCTCGTGTGCCTCATCACGGTAGACGGTGCTCGATCAAGCCGGGATAATAATATGATTGCAGGGCCCTCAGGGAGAACAGTATTAATACCGATGAGGCTAGCCTGTGTAAACAAGACGTAATTATTAGTATCAATATCATTATTATCATCTCTCTCCCCTATCTTTACTTAATATGTTAGGATTTTCTGAGTCTGGAATCTACTCTATCGAGTCATGTTCAGCCGTGGTCGTCTGGTACAATGATGACGGTGAGCTGAGCAGAGATGTCGACATACCGTGCTCGACGTCGTCGGTGACCATCACCGCTTCGATCGTCATCATAAGTCTCATTATCAGCTTCCTTTTCATTTGAAGTTCAGAAATTGTAAAGACAATTCTGCGGTAATAAAAACATTATTTCCATAAGCGGATCAGGGGGCCGAAACAGCGGCTTCCTTTTTAAAGGATGGAGGAGGGAGAAGATGAAAAACTAATCTTTCTTGGGGTTAAATTCCGCGCTATCCTTCTGGCTCCATGGAGGGTCAGGTGGAACACCTACTACCCCACCCCCCCCCCCCCCCCTCCCGTGCCCTCTGGCCTGGAGCAAGCCGGCATGATTCCTACGGGGAAGTCTTCATCAGGGTACCGTCGTCCAACGTTTGTTCATGTTGTATCGATGTTATAAATGGGAATTACAATACAGTGTAGTATAATCATTATTATATAATCATTGATTATTGGAATCATAGATGAGACAGATAAATAACTTATCCCCCCCCCCCCCCCAGTCCTTCAAAATCAATTAAAACCATGTTTCTCTCCGCTTGGGGGTTGTTTTAGTCCCTTACCCATTCATTCTGAGTATCCGTTATTATGATCGGATATTGGTCAAAAGTCCACTAACTTGTTTCTCTCATTTTTCTGCTTTATTAAAACCAACATAATGATGGACTTCCCCTTAAGCTGATGATTATTAGATGTGGTTATAGTACTCAACATTATTTGCTGCGATATATCATTATGTGAATTGCTGTATATTTTACTGTATGTACATGTACCATGTATTATAATGGTTACCTCTTTTGGATATGAAACACTGTTGTAATTTGCATCATGAATCTTGAGTTTTCAATGCAATAATATCTACAGTCAAATCATTAATAATAGTTATTAAACTTTTGTCGAAAGTGCTTTGGGGTGATCCGTCTGTGTCCTTGGTGTATTGTACAGCAGAGAAGAAAAAGAAATGGAGATACGAGAAATAGAGAGAATGTATGTGTGTCCGTTTCTCTTTAAAATACAACATTTTCCAACTCTAAAGAGGCGAGGGGTATATCCCCCCCCCCCCCCGGCCTTGACACTCTGCCCCCTCAAGTTTTGACCATCTAGTGCAGCGTTTTTCAACCGGGGTGTAACGTCAACTTCATGAGAAAAAAAGTATTAGAAATCGCAAGACGCCCAAATATACATCACATTTAGTATTTTAAAGAGGAAATACAATTTCAGAGATAGTAAAGTGTATTGTCCCTCGTTCGCTTCGCTCTCTCGCAAAATTTAGAACCAGGATAGTTTCAGGCAACGAGGTCATGAATATCTCCATGATGCTATGACGATATTTGGGCTCCCTGAATATCGTCATGATTCGGGCAGTATGGCGCCCGAATGTAACCTCATTTATTATCGAAGTGAAATTTACACCACAATAAAGTGTTTTTTCCCCCTTGTTCGTTCACTTCTCGTAAAATTTGATAAATCAGGATGATTCCTGGCAACGAGATGACCGAATATATAATTTTACATTCTCTCTAGTGTATATCGATGACTAAATAACTTTTTTTTTTCTATAATAAAAGTTCCACTTTTTTTTAGCTCACTTGCTTCACTCGCTCGCAATATTTGAGATCCGGATAGCATATTTTCGGATAAGAGGACCTCTCAGAAGACTATGAGGGGTGGAAAATAAATACTCTTTGATGATTTTGGATTGGGGTGACGCGAAACTTGTTAACTCCTAAAAGAGTTCAGTGATTAAAGAAAGGTTTAGTGGTGGTTACTTTACCTGAAGGTTAAGAAAGCATAAGTGCTTGCTAGTAAGCAACCAGAGGACCGGCGGCTTTAGGTCCTCTCCGAGGGACCTGGTAATGAGGATTAATGCATTACCAAAGGGCACTATAGCGCAGCGACTTGGTTTCGAACCCGGGTCCCCGGATAACGAAACCACTGCTCTACCAACTGAGCTATCGCGCCTAAAACGCTGATCTAGTATGGACTAAAGATTGTTCCCCCCCCCCTCCAGACTTGGCAGGGTTACTTTCTAGACAAGTTTCACCACACTTTCTTTTCCTTCTCGATGGAGACAACATTGACTGCTATAGACAGGTGGCCTTATATAAAAGTGGCTTGACTGCACCGTTATTATTTATATAAGCATTTTCCCCCTTGTTTTTTATTTTGATGTTACTAATTACGTGAAATCCCGTGATATTGGCCATCATAGCACTTACATCACGCGACAACTGCCCATACTGATGACTGTCGACTGTGAACGTCACGGGTTAATCCCACTTAATCAGACCTGTATATCTATCTGTATATAGACTGTATAGATGGACATCAATAATTTTAACTCGCAGTAGCTCAGCAAAAGTTTACATTGATAACAAATCTCATTGATGACATAAGGAAGTTTTGACGCCGAAGAGTCCGGATCGTCCAAAAACTTTCTTTTTGTTTTTTGAATAAATTGTTACACTGTTGCCGATGGTAGTTTAACTACATTATATTGTTAAATGCGATAAGAATAAATTATGATTATTTAAAATATTTCTCTAATTTTATCACTTTTGTAATCATCTTTGTTGTTGTAAATTGCTACCCTTGTTGCCGAGTTTGGTTTAATCGCGTAATAATATTGAATGCGACAAGAAAATATTATGATTTATAAATCATTTATCAATTTGTTAACACTCTCGTAGCTCCTAACCCACGAAACAACTGCCCTTTGTGATGACTGTGTCGCAGGTTAATCCAACATAAGACCTTCATATTCAAAACACTTGACCAGTCTTGTCATTGTCTATCCTTAAAGCTCCACTGTCCTACTCTATATAGAAAAATTCTCCAATCGGTGCCTGTTGGTCCCCCATGATCCTCTTTTTCTCATGTTAGTTGAGAGCTGAGTTAATGAGATAGCGACCTGTCAGTGACCTCGCTGTGTGGTCTAATCCCTTCTGGCCCAGTAGTATTGACGGTCTTTAAGAGACAGGGCTCTCGACCTCCCCGTATCGCGAAACGCATTTTTATTTGATTGTGCGTTGAAGGATGGGAAGGGGTAGAATATATTTTTCTTATATTTCTTTGTTTTGTTGGCTATGCCTTGACCCCTAACTTGCATCCCCCCTCCTCTCTCTCTCTCTCTCTCTCTCTCGCTCGCTCTCTCTCCCATTCTCTCCCCTACTTCCCTATCTATATATCTCTCTCTCTATCTATCTCTCACCCCCCCCCCCCCTCTCTCTCTCTCTCTCTCTTTCTCTCTCTCTCGCTCTCTTTCTCCCCTCTCTCTCATTATCTTTACAATAATGTTGGATATGACCATTCTAATGAGCTACCAAAAGAAACAAACCCGAACTGCATTTAATATGCATGTATCCTGGAACATATAATCCTTTTAGACATTAGATGTTGTTCCTTTAATAATTAAGTTAAAGGGTTTATGACTATTAAATAGAATAGTGAAAGTCACTTTTAGGTCTAACGAACAAACTCTTTGAATAAACTTTAAATTTTATGTTGTGAGTAAGGCTTTAATAGAAGTGAATCCATCTGATTATTTTTGGGGAATTTATGAATTAATGGGGGTTTACAGACTATCCTTTCATTCATATTTCTATCATTGTATGTAGAGTAGCCAAACTCTAATATTCACTCGTCTTCAACTTATTCCTTTATACCTCATAACTTTTCCTAATCCGGAAGACATTGATCAAATTATCGAAATGATAGTGTCATATCCTGGTCAAATAATTTTGTGAAATTGAACGCGATTGTTTCTAGACAGACAACAGGTGGACCATTTATATTCCCGATTTCCCTCCAGCCTCCAGCAATATTATATATCCCATTGTCTGTGACCAGCCATCAACCTAATCAAATGTATGATGACGTAATAATCTGAATCACTCATAACAAGCACGATGAGGGTTTCTTAGGGAGGTGTGTATATAATCATCAACCAGAATAGCGTACTATAGTATATACATTTTTAATGTTAATCTATTTCTATTCATTTATCTATTTTTAGCCATATTAAGTATAACATTTTCATCACTCTGGTATAAATTGTCTTGTTTCTTTTCATATGAAAATCATTACAGCATGCAATAGCGACATCCTATATGATGAATTTGCGAATCGTGCATTACTAATCACTGCGCCTAAATTCTAGTAAAATTTTGCGACACATATTCTCCTATTTTTATTTTTTTTATATGAATTTGATATAATAATTATTATTATCATTGAGTTCTATTCAAACGTAACGTCTAGTGATGCGCATGTGTTTTAGTATTTACCCAATAAGCGCTTTGACATTCCATACAATGTCATGTTGTTGGTATTAAGAACGAATACAAATATATATATATTGTTTTTGTCATTATAATAACGTCGATACCCGGAAAGTTCGATAATTTCATGGCCTTGACCAAGACATTGAAAGAGGATGGATTAACGAGGATGCGTCGATTGATGTATATGCGTCTATTTGTGTATTTGCGAACAGATTTTAAAATGACCTATATAGTTATGGTAGTGGCGTATAAAGAGTCCAGCCAAGTTGGGGAGGGGGGGGGGCGGTCTCCGGTCCAAACAACTTCATTTTTGATTCTTTACTATTTTACCATTTTATTTCATTTCCTTATCTTTCTTTCTTTTTTTGGGGGGTGGGGGAGGGGGCATTTATTCGAGGGGCACATACCCTCCATACCTCCCGTCACTCGCTCATCATTGCACCCTCAAGGTTTTAACACGTTCCAAAACAGTTTCACCACACACCTTATAACCATCCGGGTCATACTCTGTTGGGCGAGGCGCTCTAAAAATACTTGTCTGTTTGGCCAATCAGTTTAACGGTTAAGTAGAACTTATTTAAACTAATGATTGGGTTTGACATTGGTTATTTCCTCTTGCTTATTGGTTTCAACAAGCGATGGGATACGTTGGGGAACATTGATTGGATAATGATCGATAGAAATAGATCGGGGGAAAGGGGAAGAGAGAGGGAGAGGGACATGGGAAGGGTGTAGAAGGAAAGATGTAGGAAAGGAGAGATGTGAGAAATTGGGCCATGGTTGGATGGTGATAGAAATAGATCGGGGGAAGGGGGAAGAGAGAGGGAGAGGGACATGGGAAGGATGTATAAGGAAAGATGGAGATAAAAAGATGTGAAAATGAGAGATGTGAGAAATAGGGCCAGGGATGGAGCGGGTGGGGGTAATAGCGCAAGTGAGAGGGTTTCAAGAGGAGGAAGATAAGGATGAGGAGGAGGAGGGGGAGGAGGTGGAGGAGGAGAGAGAGAGAGAGAGAGAGAGAGATAGAGAAAGTGAGAGAGAGAGGGAGAGAAAGATAGAGAGAGAGAGAGAGAGAGAGAGAGAAGAAGAAAGGAAAAGAGAACCGAGAGAGAGACTAGCATAAATTTGGCAAGAATTCGGACGTTACGAATTTCAAACAAATATTCTATTGGACATGCCGTTTCCTGTTTAAACTTCATTTTTATCAATTCCCCATTTTCAGGTTACTTTTTGGGCACTGCCACTACTAAAGCAAATTACTAACCAATCACACAGATTGATAAGAAAGCCTTTAGAAAAGAAGGGAAAATAACATCTTTATATAAATGGAAGGAATTATAGTTCCCCTTTCGGATTTTAACATCTATAGTTGTAAACAAGAGTTGTCATCTCTCAGTTTCTCCCAACTCTCCATTGCACTCCATGTTCAACGGCTTCAGCAGCATAATCTTTGCAAGAAAACTTTCAGGACAAAATTCAGGAAGTCTTATTGACATGTACATCATCGCCTCAATAATCTCCCCCATAACGAATAAACATCTCTCAAATTATATTTTGATGCGATAATCGGCTCGATTTTGTCTGCGCGCCAATTTGGCAATCATTTTATCTCAACCCAGTAACCATCAGATTGACATAAGATAGTGACTGATCCAGGAGACTCCGGGGGCACGTACCCCCCCCCCCCTCCCCCCCCCCCCCCTCCTCCTAAAAGTTAACGAGAAGGGAGAGAGTGGGGAAGTAAGAGAAGATGACTGATAACCTCCCCCCACCCTTTACTTAAGCCCCCCCCCCCCTCCCTCCTTCCCCCTCCCTGCAGAGAATCCTGAATCCGCGTGCTGCCGATCCCCCCCCCCATCCCCTTGTCATGTAAAAAAATGGAATCGGTAAACTGAGGCGACAGATCTACATCCGCTGAGAGGAAAAGATGACTTTTAAAGGATGAGAGTGTCATCGCTTGGACTATTTCCCGGTTTAAGAAAGACAACCTCTTCCTCCGTGCTTAGAAGGACTTACACAAAATCGCATAGGATCACTTTAGTAAAGAAATGAAAATGTTTTTCACTGGCATGTTTAGGACTATTTTTCTTAGTTCAGGAAAGACCATTTTTGCTTTTTCTGTGTATTTAGAATCGTTTAAATATTTTTTGAAGGATGAGAGTAAATTCAATTTGACTCTTTCTTAATTTAAGAAAGGCATCTTCTTTCTTTGTGTATATTGAATCACTTTGGATCAGGAACCAACAACTGTATAAACTGCTCATTCCTCGAACAGGCAGTCAAAATAATAACAATAGTTTTTAACAAAATAGGAGAGAAAATACACGTTTTTCATGATAATCATATTAAAAAGTATAGACTTTATTCATTGAAATGCTACCAAATTCTTCACAATTTACACCTCACAAGGGTAATCTAAATATTTAAAAACACACTCAAATATACTCTGAACTTTCTTACAAAATTTGTCAATAAGGCACATCCATATAGATAAATTTATGAAAGAAAACTATACAAAATGGTTGAATCACAACATTTGCACATCAAAAATTTACATATCTACTGACTCAGAGATTGGTAGAACTAAAATACAACCTGATAAATCGCACTTATGAATATATCAATTTTGTAAATTGTGCTTGTGTATTGCAAAGATTTACAAATTCAGTCAAGACTGAGATTCAGATCATGCTTAAATAATTCAGTTAATTTACAATGCCAAATAGAAGTACACTGGTGATTTAAGGCACAATTTTAAAAATTAAAAAAAATCGGGTAAAATAAATTGGTATTGAAACTTTGTAACCCATCATTCCAGATGTATTGATCACACAAAGCAAAACTTGACAATCACAGACAAATGATTAGAAACAATTCATCTCCCTTGAACCCGTAATTCAGTACAAATCATAGCAAATAATTATCAACACGTACAAATATTATGACTAAATAAATTTTTAAAAAATGAAGTTGAACAATTTCAACAACAGCTTCAAAGAGATATTAAACAGCAGGCACTTTTAGCGACAGAAAATGGAAGGAGAAAACTGCAAAATTCTGTCCTACATTCCATCCCACTGAAAATGTACGACAGAAAATGGAAGGAGAAAAAAAAAAAATCGAAAACGAAGACTTGATAATGACATAGTTTCTGTGCTCAAGCCAAATATTACCCTGGAGAGAGGGAAGAGAGGGAGGGGTATTTTTTTACAGGACCAGACCCTTTTCAATCGTAAAGCGTAACACAGTGTCTGGACTGCAAGACTACTGCACTCCATAAGCCATGTACTATAATAACCGCACCATTTTGACCCTCCCCCCCCCAAAAAAAAAAAGCAACAACAACACAACAACAACAAGGACTGGCGAAGTTAGGCTAGATCCAAGGCTTTATGGAATTGTCTTTAAGTGTCAAATTGAATCTGTGTCTGAAGACTACGAGGATGAGGGGGAACATGGGGGGGGGGGGGGGGGGGTGTGATTGCGTTCAACTTCATGCGAATGCCAATCCGTTGAAATGCCAAGGAAGCTCACTTCCTTCTGCCCTTAACCAACTCAACCCTCTTGTTTCCGATCTCTGGAAGCCCCTTTTTCCTGTGTCTATACCCCCTGTCTTCGTTACCCCGTGATCCTGGGGCAACACTCAGCTGTACAGGGTGCTCCAAAAAAATCAATAGGCCAATATTATGTAAACCATAATTGTGTACGTCTATACCATGCGACCAAGGGAAGACACTTATAATAATCAAATATGATGTGTACCCCTGTTTCCATCACTCTGAAATTTTGGGGCAACACTCAGCTATACAGCGTGTCTCATAAAATAGAATACCCCTGTCTTTATTACCCTGTGATCCTGGGGCAACACTCAGCTGTACAGGGTGCTCAAAAAAATAGGCCAATAGTATGTATACCATATTTGTGTTTATCAATACCATGCGAACCCGGGAAGACATTCATATAATCAAATATAATGTATACCTCTGTCTCCATCACTCTGAAATTCTAGGGCAACTCTTAGCTATACAGGATGTCTCATAAAATAGAATACCCCCTTTCTTATTACCCTGGGGTAACGATCACCTGTACAGAGTGTAACATGAAATAAAATACATATAAATATATATGCCCTGTATTCGTTAACCTGCAAAATATCAACCAAACTAGTCCACGAAACCAGTAATAATTCAAATGAATGCATTGCAGTATATTGACAATCTGCATTTGAGGAAACATTAATAACAACAAATTGCGTACAAATAAATGATATCGTTATCATTTGAATATTTAATGTCCACAGATAGAAACTGTCGACGTTTATTAAAAATGTATTGAAATGAATTGGATAGCTTGTTCAGTATGACTAAACAGTCTATGGCCGATATTCGTTTTTACTCCGGGTATTAAAGGTAAAGACCAGTATTGGTAACGCCCCAATTTCAAAAAATGAAATGGAAGCTCTCATTACCAATCATGTGAAAGAATATGTTTTGACTAATACATGATGATAAAAAATTTGCCGGGAAACCGCCTACTAATTCATATATTTGGTAAATTTATCTCTCTCATGGTCGTGTGAGAGAGATAGGGTAGTCCCATATACATCTTTCTGTGTATAGTGCTTGTAACTTTACGAAGAATGGGCCAAATTTCTTATCATTTTGATGATTCCAGAACCTTGCAGATGCTAGATGCTAGATGATCAACCTTTTCTCATCGATTCCACAACGTTTCTTTCACAATGCAATCGCATGACCATTACTGGTCTTTACCTTTAACCTAGACCATGGACCTACTTCGTAATATGTCCATGCCTAGACTAAGTGCATAGGGCTTGTTAAGTGATTTATGGAGCACCGTGTACTAATCTAGCTTTCATCCTATAAAATTACTATAATCCCATAACGAAAACAAATTTATGTCATCAGGAAACAAGTTCTTATTTTCCTTACATGACTTTGTTTTCTTCGTTTAATCATTCGTTTAAATATCTGCAATCGTTAATACAGAATGAAGAGGATGACTCTAAGCGCTCCATAAATCTGCGGACTATATGTAAGGAAACCCAACTTCACCGAAGTATTTCACATACTTATATGGATACGAACATACACCTTAGAAAATTATGATTATGGTTCTGATTCTGCAAATGATTATGAATCTTTATGAGTAATTGACATTAACTATATAATGTAATTTATTTACGTCGATGATGTAACGATCAAATCACATTATTTATAAATTATGTTCTAATCAGTTTCTAAAATAAATGTAGGAAAAGTTTGTAAAGAGAAATAAATCACATGAATCAAATTTGAAGAAAAATGTATAAATTCATTTTTAGCTTTAAGCATAAATTATTATACTCGACGAAGAAAGCTTGAAAATCAAATAAAACTGTAGATAGCCCTTTAACCCAATTTAAAGTGACTCGGTAACATTAACAATGGTCTGTTTTCACTCAAACTTTCAAATTATCTTCAAGTTTAATTGTACATCTAGCATTGAGTCACTACCTAAGCACCATTTTCTTCCATCTGAACAATGATACCAAGTCCCTTTAAATGCCCCTTCCCATAGTTGGACACCTGTTGAGCTACCCTTGTCCTGTTAATATATCAACAGATAGATAGGGCAGGTGTCAGACTGGACTGTGTCCAAGATGTCCGTCACCATATGACCAAACTCCTCACAAAACTGACTCAAAGTCATGATACAGTGTCATATGGTCCAGAATTTAGTTATACACCTGTATCAGGGACCTCCCTTGTTATATTGAGGTTAGTTTAATGATGGGTTTAGGGATATAATGGACATATTATATAGGCTAGTCTAGGTATCTTGTTCCTTCCCATCGATAAACAAACTCAAATTGTTTAAGATGTGAGAAATCCTCTAACTGTTTCCTGCCGTGCGTAGAATATTTTATCATTTATAAAATAAATGTATGTCATATTCATTCCATATAAATGTATATATCACGATATATGATCTTGATACAATAAACTCAATGATAATATTGTAGGAGCAAAGGTGTACAGGTATTTTTAGCAAGGATCGAGGACTGGTGCCTCTTACCAGAATAACACTTTCCTTGACAAAGTTATACCCCTGTTTCCCCCCACGGGGTATTATGTATTACCTCTTACAGTCATGTACGGCCCATTTTAATGATGATTCTGAATTTGAATGCGGATAAGAAACTTCCATCAGCATTTCTTGATTTCCACATGAATATATTCGTAACAAAATCCGTATTCCAGGGATGTTTATGAACTACATGTTCGTACAAAATCAAGTTAAATGATGAACTCATAAAACTCATGCATGTATATAAAAAAAATACCAACTTGCTCTATTAACTCCCTCTCTGAGTGACTATCAATGAAGTTTGATGTGTTACAGTTTTTCATCTTTTCTTTTTAAACAAAAATGGAATTCAACACACAGTACATCATCCTTTAGCATCAAATCTATCACTATTTGTTTGTAAACATGTTAGGCAATTTACATTTTTGGCATTATCTAAATGTGGAGCATGATCTTACTTTGAACTAGACAATCCTTTAAAACAATCATACTAATGACAATGTACTATATTATTTACACCAAAATATACACATTTGACATGTTTGACATACCTCAAATAAAAAGAACGATTCACGCGAAAATCTTTGATAATTTGTTGATCCTTCTTGGGACGACATCCAATAATATTAAAGGCACGTTCTTGAGATTGATAAAACTCGTGTAAAATATCTCGGTAAGAGATCGCTGAAAGAGATAATAAAAATTCGTTCTTACTGCAGCTGTCCGTTGTTCCTGAATACTGCAGCACAGAGTATAAAATTTAAATCCTAAACTGCAAAACATCACGTAACTGTCTCACGCTTCAATCAAGATATACGTATTCTGATAAACCTCTATCAAGGTCTCGATAGTGTCTTCCATTACAATCCTTCTTACGATCACGTGGATGACGTCGATGTTGTCTCTTTGCCATGTTTCCGATAGAGAAATACTGCTAAGGCACTGAGCGCGACGACCACCAGGAGAAACACGACGAACAACCCCGCAATCAAGCCCCAGTTGGGAGTACCCCGTAATCGTCCGGTTTTGAAACCAGCTTCGTTAGGCAGCCGAACTTCAGCATCCGTAAAGATGCTCAACTCGTTTATCGCATTGTTCATCTCATCACCACTACCAATCTCCATGGTAACAGTGTTATGTTGGCCGTCTGCGACGATTTCGTTGTCCACGATGGTTCCTTGCGTAGAGGGCGTCACAAAAGAATCTGCAATATTGTTTGTTGAATTTTCAACTTGATGAGTTGCGTTTTGGACGATATTTGCATTCGTATCTGTTTTATCTACGGTCGGAGTTAGATCGTTATCAGCCATGTTTGGAGGCAGCGTTTTGGTCACTTCTGCTGTAGATGCTTCGATAGGTCCATCAGTTTCGGTCTCAGGTATGTTTTCAACTTGGCTCACAGCCTCGCTTCCGGGATCGAGTAAGTCGTTGTCGGACGAAAGCGACGATACCGAACTGAAACTGGAAAGAGCTGACATAGAAGACGACGATGAAGACTCGTAAAGCACAATGTTACCATCATTAACAACAAGTGGCACTTCAGGTATTGTAGGCCGTGTCGTCTTCGCTTTTGTTATTGCTTGTGTGGTTGCTATGGTTGTAGGTACGGTTGTGGTTGGCGGCGATGTTGTGGTTGAAACTGTTGTTGTAGCAATTGTAGTTGTTGCCTTTGGCGGTGTGGTAGTCGCTCGGACCTTCGCCACGATGTTTGTTGTGGGTATCTTTGGGGGTGCTTCAGTTGTGGTATCCAGGACATCAGGAATGCCGTTGGGCTGTACCCAAAGGAGACCCACTGCTGAACCTGAATAGCTGTAATCCTTCTGGGTGACCTCACATTTAACTAGAGCATAATCATCTTCCATGGTGACGGCCTCGATCAGGAGTCTTTGACCGCCACGGAGGTAGGTGAATCGTGGCTCCCGTCCATCGATGGGCTCGTTGTTGATGTACCATTGGTAAACAAGGTTCGGTATTCTCTCCGTGATGCACACAAAGGTGAAGGCTTCGCCCACCTTCACGCTGGCGACTACAGGTCGAAGTAGAACACCGAGGCTGCTTCGGAGTGGAGTCAGCGAACAGGTACTTGGTTGCTGTAGGGCGGGGTTGGTGGCAACGCACGTGAATCGGACGTCTGAATCTTCTTCTGTAAGCGTCATGGGATAGTGGACAATCGGATCACCTGTATGGTGGCGCCCTCGCTTTGTGATCAACCGTGTCGTCCCTCGAACCCAGGACAATGTCGCTGGCGGATCTCCTCCTCGCGATTCACAAGTCAGCGTGATGTTATCCCCGACATTCGCTCGCCTTATCGGATCGATCGCGCATTTTGGGTAGCCCCGATCCGGTGGTCGAACTACCTTGATTTTGGCAACCTGACTGTAATAGTTGAAGTTAAGAAAGAACACACAAGCATACCTTCCTTCGTCAGCTTTAGACGCATTGGTGATTCTAAGATGGTACTCGCCTCTATCGACATCGCCTGTGATTTCGATTCTGCTCAATTGTTCTTCGCCGACCTGGCCGTATGGGTTCAGCCTCCTATTCAGACTGATGTAAGAGGCGGTGTCGAGGTTCTGCCAGTAGAGTTTGAGATCGGCCTGGTTGTTGACCGCGCAGTGAAGTTCTATCGTTTCTCCGGCGATGGCGGTTGTACTTTCTGGCTGCTCTCGAAACGATATGGCTGTTACACAAGTCGCAGTCACCATTATCCACATCCATAATGAAACAGTTTTTGAAAGATTCGTTATTCCATTTAACTCTGCCATAGCACCAATATCTTTCCAGAAAAATGTTTAAACAAGTAGTCTATTTATCACTTAAGAAGAGACGCCAGGTTGCACCTCTGCACATAAAAATTGTACCAGAGCGATTACAAAAATGCAAACCTTTTCACTTGATCCCGATATTTGTTTTGATAATTCCAAAATTCTCACCAATTAATTAACCTTGTTCACCAATACTAAGGGCCAAACGTAAAATGTCCAAATATTGCCTGCGTCTCGCCTCCCACAGCGTATCACAGCATTCTGAGCAAAATCTATCAAGAAAAGTCTGAGCTTTTCCTTTGACTTTCAAAAAATCAATAGTTGCTGACCGGACCTCGTTAAGAAAACTCAATAGATTTGTAGCAAAACCTTGATCAAATCGAATACTCGCAGTCGAACTTTAATGAATCAATTAATTCTTGCACTGGCTCCAAGTTCTGAAAAACCTTTGAGTCCGTCTCTATCAAAGCGAAGACAAGCTCGTTTGACAGTGTTTGACTTGTTTGCTGGACGGCTGTCACTCGCTATGACTAAACTTCCCGGGAGTGATCAAGTTGACAATGGCTCGAACTGATTCTGACTCTGAATGAACCAGGCCGCAGACGACCTCATAAAATGAAGAAAAAAGGCGCGCGCGCGCCGTTACACCGCCATAAAATAATGATCACTTCGGACTAGACGCGTGCATCTGTTTGAAGCATGCCTTATCCTCGCCGCTCAACGATTAAGTGATGAATAACTTCGATGAGCTCATTATGCGATCATGAAAATATTCCACCGTTAAGTCTATCATCACATTTCAAATGACTTGTTGCTCATCCGGTGTCTTACATGTCAGTAGAGAAATTTAACTACATCTTTAAGAGGACAAGTTCTAAACAGATAGAGACAGCAAAGGCTTTCTTTGTATATTCTAATTTAAACTCATTGAACATTTTTGTTGTTTTGTTAATCCCACTGGATGATTTTAATTGTATTATTTAGATCATGTCGTTACTGTTCTTTTGTTACTCTCAATTCTATATCTTTGGTTTCTATTGGCAAACAGAAAGAAAAAATACTCAAAATGTTAAGTTATCGTAATGTCCATATTCTAAACACAATTTATGAAATGCATTAATTAGTTCAGTTTCCCTGCATGGACCTGGTCTAAATTATTTTCTTCTTTCTTTTCTTTTCATTTCATTTCACTTTTCATATCACTTTTCACTCATGCCATATCTTTGCGCATTGGATACCGGCTCGTTGATATACCTCTTCATCTAAAACATTTTTTTTTGTAATTTGCCAGCAAAGTTCAAACAATTCCATCTATTTTGGGGGGATGGGGTGCAGCGCAGTTGTTTACACTGTGCTGCGTAGCCTGCATTACCAGCTGAGGTGCCAATGATTATGATCTCAATCTCTTTTCTAATTATAGCGAGACTCGACATTAAACTTTTTGTTGGACAAATGCCTTCTCATGTCGCAAGATGGCGCTGTGTATTTGGTTTCAGGGTCGACGTTGATGTTTATTTCATATGAATGTCAGAAAGTAATAACTATATGCTTTTTAGTCCGCAACTGGAGACCGTAGTTTTATAGTTCATCTCCCTCTCTCTATCTCTCTCTCTCTCTCTCTCTCTCTCTCACACACACTCTCTTTAACTCCCTATTATTGTCTTGCTGTCCTCTTCTTTATCCCCCCCCCCTCTCTCTCTCTCATTCTTGTTCTCTCTATCAATCTTTCCATCTATATTTCTCTATCCATCTTCCTCTCCATTTCTTTTCTATCCCCCACCCTCTCTCTCTCTCTCTCTCTCTCTCTCTCTTACTTTTTCTCTTTATCCTGTTCTTCTCTCACAACATTGCAACAAGCATAAATACATACTTCAAATAATATGTCACAAAACAACTACAATATACCATGTTATATTATTTCCCATTTATCTACGACATTATATAATATTATGAGATAATCAAATTGTTTAATATACATTATTTATACAAAATATACATAGTTTTACAAAATAAATGCTTTCTTAATGGAAGGGTACATATAATGGTACATCAAATGTTTGTCAACTTGTCAAGTTATTTCTACATACATGTTTATCTACAATTACAATAAGAAGTGTATTTTAAAAACAGCAATTGAATTAGCACACCCGGCAAGTTAAGATGCCTCATTATAAAATGTTACAGCGAACCTGTATACAAAGACCTCTTAAAGGAAACATGAAAGGTGGTCCTTATAGCCAGGTGGTCTATACTAAGACAGGTTCCAATGGGAAAACACAGGTTGTTGGAAAGAAAAGAATGTACAGAATGTACGGTCTATACATGCAAGTGGTCTTTCTATACAGGTGAGTGCTTAAAGCAGGTTTCACTGTACAGGTACCTATAAATGACATTGGATGGCCCATCTCGGAATAATCCCTTCAACAATGCTGCACAATATAATTGATTAAAATTACTTCTTTAGAATGTTGTGTGTGCTGTAAGAGACTAGGTAACCTAAACCAAGATATAAAATACAATTACATTGCTGCACAGTTGAGGCCTTGTACTAATGCTGTTTGTGGCTTTACATGATTTCTTGCTAAGGTTCATGACTAATTTCTCAACATCTTTTTCAGATGTTTTGAAATGGGTAAAGATTTGAGAGTGTAAAATCTTAAAATCTGTTGCTGTCCTTACAGTTTTGTTAAAGACGCGCTTGTCAGAATTGTTTGAATATTTTTTTAAGTGTTTGTCTGTAAAGTAGCACTGTTAGGAGTTTTGTTTTCATCACAGCGCAGTAGAGTATATTTATATACTAGCTGCGCTATGTAAATTGTTCTAATTATCAATTTCATTTACAGACATTTGACTAAGCATAACACATATTATATCAAGTACATTGCACAGTTAAAATCCATGTCTCATGACGATGAGAAAGTAATGAAAACATTAAACATGCCTTTTAAAGCAAAATACATGTACATACAATTTTAATAATTCCTTGTCCAGAAAATATCAAAAGTGAATCAAGATGCATGAGGTTAGTTAGGACATACCCGGTAACTAATACTAAAGAATAATGATACTAATAATACTCAGTTTTTATATAGCGCTTATTACAAAGAAGAACCTTCTTCCAATACAGTGGCCCTCCACACCGAAAACACCCTTCTAAAAAAAGTGAGTTGAGATGTGTGGGTTTAGCACAGAGGAGAAGTGGGTGCACACTCCATTTCATATTAGCATGTATTTAATATTAGGGACAACCCCATAGTTCAGTCTCGCTGTAGACACAACAACCTCCTCGCCTATCAAGACATGCAGGTTAAAGATAAAGACCAGTTATGGTCATGCGATTGCATTGTGAAAGAAACGTTGTGGAATCGATCAGAAAAGGTTGATCATCTAGCATACAAGTATTGTTGTGAAGTGCAAGGTTCTGGAATCATCAAAATGTTCAGAAATTTGGCCCAGTCTTGGTAAAGTTACAAGCACTGTACACAGACAGATGTAGATGGGACTACACAAACATGTGGCATAAAAATCAGGCCTTATTTTTAAGCCATTACTTGTCATATTTAGAATATTTAGGCATTTGAAGAGCCATGCTTTTCAGGGAATATTTTTTATCTGATGTTCTTCCACGCTTGCATAATACAATGATAATGCTCACAAATTGTTTTTCACTCCTTCCTAGAACTCAACCTTTTCTTGAATACTAGGGATAACCCCATTCTAGGACAGTCTCGCTGTAGACACAACAACCGCAGGCTGAGCGTAGAGCAAGGAGGGTAGCTACACTTTTCATAATACATGTAGCATGTAAGTTGTATCGGTGACAACGCCTTTCCAGTGTTTCCACCTTCAACACACTCAATGTGGATTGAGATGTGTGGGTTAAGTGCGTGGTAAAGAGGGTGGGGTTCATATTGCGTGCATAGTGAGTCCATGTTCACCCCACGAATGCTGTGAATATGAAAGCAGCATCAGAGTCCATTTAGTCAAATCGGGTGAAATGTAAGTCCAGACTCAACCGACAAAGTCTGTGCGTGTGAAAGTAGCATCACAAGTCACTGTTCAGTTGTGACAGAAGAACACACGTGACATGACACATCTGAAGAGAGTTGTTCACGTAACCACTGCACAGGGGTTCTCTGGGAGTCTCTATACAACACAGGTTGTCAATATGAACGCAACATTTTTAGTTCATAGGTTGAGTTGTGATGGTAGAATGCACATGTGAAGAAAGTTATCCAGGTAACCACTGTTACCACATATACCACAAAGGTTGTCAATATGAACGCAACATCAAAGTTCACTGATGGGTTGTGACGGTAGAACGCACATGTGAAGGAAGTTGTCTGGGTAGCTAAGGTGTTCACTAAGCCACTGTACGGGGGTGTCTCGAGGAGTCTCGATACCGTGGATCAAAACCTTGTAATCTTTGGTATCTGCAAGAGAGGAAAAAAGGAGATATAACAGCTTCTGTTTATTTCTTGCAGAAGTCTTCAGCAGCCTTATATATCACTATACTGACATAATACATGAACTGTCCAATATTCCATTCATACCATTATTAATACTACTACTACTAATACTACTACTACTACTTCTACTACTACAACTACTACTACCACTACTACTACTTCCACTACCACTACTATCACTATCACTGCCACTACCACTACTACTCTACTGCTGCTACTTTTGCTATTACTACTACGACTACTACTACTACTACTACTGCTACTGATACTGCTACTACTACTACTACTACTGCTACTGCTACTTCTACTACTACTGCTACCACCACCACTACTACTACTATTACTACAACTATTACCTCTAGCAGTCAGATATGTCACATTCATTCTCCCTCAAGTCCGTCACACCATTTTTTAAGTTCTATTTCTGCTGATCTCAATTGTATAATGAACAGCAATTCCTTCGGATGAAATACGGTGTACTTCCCTAACCCCAACTTCTACTACTGCTACTTCTACTACTGCTACTACTACTACTTCTACTACTACTACTATTACTACTACTTCTACTACTATTACTACTACTTCTACTACTATTACTACTACTTCTACTACTATTACTACTACTTCTACTACTGCTACTTCTACTACTGCTACTACTACTACTTCTACTACTACTACTACTATTACTACTACTTCTACTACTATTACTACTACTTCTACTACTATTACTACTACTTCTACTACTGCTACTTCTACTACTGCTACTACTACTACTTCTACTACTACTACTACTATTACTACTACTTCTACTACTATTACTACTACTTCTACTACTATTACTACTACTTCTACTACTATTACTTCTAATTATAATAATAATTTGTCAGGGTAACCTCATTGGTAATACTGTTCGTCCCCGAGGACCCTGCAATCATATCATTACCCTGGCTCCAATTGGCAATAGGTTTAAAGCCCCACTGTATTACTTGTAACTGCTTGCTCCCTCTATATAGCAAACAATGCCTAATCGATGACCATTGGTCCCCCATGATCCTCTTTTTCTTATGTTAATTAAGAGCTGATGAGATGACCACCTTTCCGTGACCTTCCTGGGTGGTCTAATACCTCCTAGCCAAACTAGTACAGATAGGCTTTAATGACACTACTCACTTGGATCGGCAAAGATGTCTGGCAAGGTTTCCTTGAGTAGTGCACGTAGTGTCCTTGGCTCCCCTTCATCGTTGACTGGTTTGAATAACCTCTGCGTGTGCAGCTTGTCAGGCTGCCGTCAAGAGACAAAGAATAAAGGTTCTTGTGTTAAAGGGAGTGTAGCATGGCAAATACTGGTTAACGCCATCTATGTCTTCTTTTGGACAACTGCACGTAAACGAACGGACTTGAATAACGGTAGTCAGCGACTTAATCGCTACATGGTCAGCGTTTGCAAAACAGACCAAAGTCCTCCTCACACTTTGGTTTCGCATATGTTGTAGCATGTGATTGCTGCGGTCGCATCGTCCCTAGACGTATTATACCATATTGGCCCCGAGTTAGGCCATGGGAAAAACACATAGTCTCCTCAGACTACACTCCCTTTAAGTTCTACTTACCGGTATGAAAAAAATATTCAATAAAATAGAAGTCACAGAATATCCCACAAAATTCATGCTCAATGATGAAAACTTCAAATAAATAATGTCTGCTAAACAATTTCTAAATGTGCATGTCAGGTTGTCATACGGGATTTTACTCATGCTACATTGATGTGTATACATGATATATTGTCTAATGTACATAATACATATATATGTATATATACATATTTAAATGTATTATCAAATATTGGTATTGCATAAGATGATACAGTAGACAATAGATATTTAACTTATTTCACACATTAAGATGTTGATGTAGTTATTGTCACAGACTATTTACCAAAATTACAAACCTGAAATATTTTGAATGGAATGAATTTGAAAGGATCATTGTTCAATCTCTCCATCAGCCGTCTATTGGTCGTCCAAAACTGATCAAACTTGTCTGAAAGAAAGATGACAACAAATGCACAGAAGAAGAATAAATAATATCAACCCCAGATGTCCATATCAAATCAGTTAATTGAAGTACGCAGAGAAACACAGTGTCGTTTCACTCATGCTATCAGGTTCAGATTTGAAATATTTTTACAAATAATCACACAACAGCAATGCATATTTTACATTTTCAATAAAACAACTGAAAATATAATATCATATTGGCCCAAATTCACAAAGGAGGTTTAACACAACCCATGGTTTAAACCATCATTTACATGACCCATGGTTTAAAAATAATAATATCTTGCCTTGCACGCGTCTTATATTGGACCTCTGATTTGTGTCATGCTTATTTTGCTCTAATTTTAGACCATGGGTTATGTAAACAAAGATTTAAACCATGGGATACATTTAAACCTTCTTTGTGAATTGGGCATTTGGGTCTAGGATAAGATTCTTTGCAGACATACATGTATGCTCAGTATTAAGCTTTGGCTGCTCGCAATTTGGGATGTAGGTACAGCTGAGTGAACATGACTGAGTATGGTGTGATGGATCAGCGGTATGGCAGTGGTCTCGTAACCAGGAGGTCCAGGTTTCAAAACCAAATTGATGCACTGGCGCCCTTCGGTAAGGCATCGATCCTCATTACCAAGTCACTCGGAGAGGACTTAAAGCCTTCTGTCCCCTAGTTGCTTACTTACAAGCATAGATATGTTTTCTTAGCAGTCAGGTAAAACAAACAAAGAAGGATGTGATGGCACTTAATCTTCAGCTTAAGTTGGTTTGCTCAAGAACGTAACTTTCATCTGATCTACCTACGCTGTTTTACTTTTCCAAGCTAAATGCTAAAGACATTGTTGAGGTAAGTAATAGACCAATGGACTGTAAGGGTATGATAATACTCACCACTCTGTAACCCTGTCCAAAGTTGTTTGTGATCTTTCTGCTGCAGATTGTTCATTACTTGACCTAAAAAGCACAACAAATAAGGAGGTTTGTCTTATTTACTTTAAAATGATAATGAATAGAACTTCTTAACATTATTGCTGTATTATTAAAACAATTACTGTTTAAAAAGAATTTTAGCAATGATAAACAAAAGAGGAAAGAAAAAGAAAACCATGCACTAAATGTGATGACAACCACTTAAAGCTTATTATCGTGGCTGAATGATTGTTTTGACGAATTCGCACTATTAGCACAACAATGTAAAGATGATTTTTACTGTGAAACCTGCTACTACTACTACTACTCATTTCTTATTTTTTTAGAGCCTTACAGCTTTCTAAATGTGTCAAAAATCCATCTTTGTATAATTGATCATGGGGCTCAATAAGACAGACATAAAGGACCCTTGATTTAAACCCTCATTTACATAACCCATGATTTAAAATAAGCGCAAATGAAGCGTACCTTGACTTGCGCGCATCTAATATTGGGCCTTTGACTGTGCCGCGCTTATTTTGCGCTAATTTTAAACCATGGGTTATATCAGGGCTTGTTAGTTTAAATGGATGTACCGTCTCGAAAGAATTTCCCGAGGGAAAGATATTCAAGATTAACTTGGCTTAACATCAAGTAATGTAACCCTCTTCAGCCATTAAATCCATCAACAGCCGCCCTTATCAGACCTCAGATGCCCTCTGGCGATCCAAATGTTACGAAGTATTACGCAACGCGGCCTGCTTCCCTAAGCTCTCCAAACACTTGGTCGTAAAAAGAAGGCTTTGAAGCCATGCGAGTCACCGAGAAAATGACGTCATACTGATTGAAGATGTATATAGCTATAATGTAAAAAAACATAAAATCAACAACGTATGGCACAAAGCAACCTTCTATCGGTTATCAAATGCTTTCGCTGTGCTCGGATAACTCTACTGAAGACGTAGCCATCTGAACCAGCGAAATCGACCAAGGAAATCGTGAGTTAGAGTGAATGCAAGTTTCTCATCATCATCACGTTCTCTTCTAATTATTGACATTTTCCGAAAGTTTCCGAAATTTTTACATAGCTAGGAAGGTAGTCCATAAGTTTATCTCTTAAAATAACTAAATGAAATTGTGTTATATATTTGCGCATGTGGTTTAATGAGGGTTAGAAGTTACCAATTCATCACCACTTTTCACCCCGAGTACGGGCCGGCGACGCGAAAGCCGCCGTGCTCGCTGGGCTGTACATGCTGGATGTTGTTGGTGGTAACACACATAGCTGCAGCTGCATTACTAACCTGGCCGTGTATTAAAAGTTGTGCTATTGATTATCAACATTTCAAACACCACTGTACAAAACTCAACTGATTTCATTCAAAGGCAGTACTTTAGTGACGATTGATGATACATAAAAAGCATTAAAATACAATTTGTTCAACTTTCCGATGTTAGAAAGAATAATTTAAAAATTAAAATTGTGAGTCTACTGTCAAACTTGCCGATCAACCGCATCGGAATGATTATGTGCATTTGTATGTTGTCAGTGTATTGACTATTCATGTATTCAAATGCTGCCTATTTACACGTACTGCAGTGCTAGTAGTCAATACGCATTAGTATCAACTATCTATGCTTTGCTGGAGTGGCTTACGCATATCGCATTCACGATGAAACCGTACATTCTGGTTCGCTGCAACGAATAAGATTTTCCGTTGATGGAATTTCACACGTGCATAACTTGTATTGGTCTCCAACTTCCCATACACCAGGCTCAAGAATCAAATCTTCCTCAAAATCAGTCAGAAAGTCTAAATCGTCGCCTACCAAATACTCTTCCCTACTGTACGCCGCTATTTTTGTTGTTAGCAGCCGATGTGTATTTCCAACAATGCATTTCGCGAGCCCTATGTCACTCAGTTTCGGGAGTGAGATTTACGAGCTGTGCGGTCCGGGTGGGGGATTAAGGGGATTATGATAGCGGGAAAAAAGACTCTCGGTGCTGCGGACTGCTTCAAAGGGCCCTCTTAGATGCAGGATCCATTTATTACAAGCCCTGGTTATATAAATGATGGTGTAAACCATGGGTAAAATTTAAACCTCCTTTGTGAATTCGGGCCAATATATTCTGGGCATGACGTACCTCTGTGCTTGAGGATATCGGCTTCTTTCACACTAGACATGTATATGGCTTCGATCACCTCTTTGCTCTTACAGTGAAGTATTTCATCTTCTGGGAAATTCTGTTAATTGAGAAGGAAAAAGACGAGGTGCGCATAAACTACTTGGAAAAAGAAGAAAAAAAAAAAAAAAAAAGGGGGGGGAAAAGGAAAGGAAGTCAGACCAGCTCTATACGGAACACATATTAATACCATATATGAGCTAAAATTTGAAACAAATTATAAAAGCACTAAATACAGTCAAACCTGATTTAGCGACCACCTGTATAGAAAGAGCACCAGTCTATAAAGACCGCATTTTATCGTTCCCTTGAAAATTGTTACTTATTGAAACATGTGCTAAAGGAACCTGTACATAAAGACCACCTGCCTATAAAGACCACTTTTCTTGTCTCCCTTGGGTGGTCTTTATAGACAAGTTTCACTGTATATAGATATTACAACACTGGAGTTATCATATGGCTCCAAAGAAAGCTTTGTTTATTTGGTATACACGAGTTGTCATCTAAAATAAATGGTCAATCCATGGATGAATACATGAAGACACTTTATATTCAAATAAATAACAATTTATTGTTGAAAAAGCACCCCAAAAATAAAAGTAAGGTGCAATTTAGTCAAATTTTGTACCATTTTAGTAAACATGGAAACTTTAGAGATACCTTAAAATGAACAGTGACTCTCCATGGCAATGGCTTGTCATGCATGTGAAGATCAAACAGTACTCCAACGGGATAATGCCTGCAAAACAAAAGACACAAAGAAAAAGTTATAGCATCGTGTTGTCAAGGACGTGTACATGTAACATACCAAGATAGGATTGATTCTATCTCCCACAAATCATTGATGTCTCCTTCAATTAACTTTTAAATCAATAGTAATTTCAATTAATTCCATGTTACAGATAGGTACAATGCACTGTAAGATACAATCAATTCAACCAGGTTTGGAGATATAATAGATGAACACGATTGATTGAGTTTCAGGTTACAGGGCTCTATTCTCGTTATGCACTTCAGAGAAAATTGTGAGATCTCAAATATACTTTCAAGGAAAAGAACTAGAAAACCCAATAACCCATAATTTTATATGAAACGATATTAGGGGTGGGAGTTTCTATAAAAAGTCATGAGTCTAAAGAAAAAAAATATGGATGTGGTGATCAAATTGCTTATTTTATGGAAAAGAGTGATTTGAAATTGTCAACATGTTGCCAATTTAAGTACTTAATGCATTCCCTATCTTTGAAAGTACTCACCATTTCAGTGCTTGTCCATTAGATTCAAACCAGACCTCGTCTTCATCATCAATAGCTGTAAACTTCTTGAAATGCTTCTCAATTTTCTCAGCTATCAGAGTAATGTAAGTCAGTCTAGAGACCATTAGCTGCAATGAAATACATGTAGCCAAAATTACAATTGTTTAATTGAAATAACTGCCATACATGACAGTCCTGAGTCCTGACACTCAATTATTATAAGCTCATCTCTACAGCTGACTGCTAACTATGGTGCCCTAGCATTCAAGGAATTTTTACTTGCCAGTCTGTGAAAAAAAAAGCAATTTGGTGAGCAATAAGCTCTGGATCGCTCAAAAGAACTCTTGTGTAACAACAAATAAATAAATAAAAATGTAATAAGAGCATTGTACTTTTACAATACTACATCCGAAAATATTTTCCGTGATTAGAAAAGTAGATGTTTTTTTGTTGTTACAATGATGCCACCTACTAACCCATTTACTTCACCTTATTTCATTTATTTTCATATTTCTCATGCTACATATACATTTCAAAATAAAAGATATTTTTTGTGTGATAACATAACAATCAATAATACATCATAAATAGCATAAAGAAAAGTGGTCAATATAGAGTATTGATTTTATTGAGAGAAATATGATGGGACCTACATGAAAGAAGGTATCACAGTGAAATTTTAAAAGTTTCTAAATTTCACTTCCTCTACCCATTTCCTTTTTGAGCACATGAAAAGAAGAATTTTGATACCTCATTTGTCAAATTTGAATAAGTACTTTTGAAAATACGGCCACTTACATTAATTGATGAATCACCTTTCTTTTCAAGAAATCTGTTCTCTGTAAGGATTTCTACATGCCTATTTTTTTTCAGGTTCTTTTGACAAATATTTTTTTTTGTGGAATTTTTCAAATAATTATATGAAGCCCATTTTGATGCGTGTGACAAATGGCTATTTTTGCGTCGCCAGAACAAGTTTTCATGGGTTTTGAAACATGGCTAGATTTAAGAGTGTCTATCAAGAGGGGCTGAATTTTGGCATATCTGGGGTATATAATATAGATTAATTATTTCTGTAAGTTTGGACCATCAAATCCATCTAAATTAATTTTAAATGGCATTTGAAAATGGCTTAAACTCTTCAAGAAGTCCATGTAGACATTTTTACATAATAGCAGTGAAGGGATGTTCCTTTGTCTACCTGAGGAACTGTATATTTTGTCTGCTTTCTTTGTCCGTCATATTCATAGTGTCAGGGTACAGCTGTATTCATCGGATTTGCGCTCAAGCACCATCTCGCGGTCATTCTTAATATTTACATGATCGTATTCTCCAGTAAATTCTCTTTCTTCTTGTATCAAAATTGAATTAAAAGTATGTTTTTCTGATATAGAAAAATTGTTTCAAACTTTTCACTCTGATTTTTCACGATCTTTTTAAAACATACCCCCATCATTTTTTATATGAAAATAAAGCTTAAGATGTGCTCTTTCCAACCAGTGGATTTGTAAAACTCAAAGACAAATGGTGTTCAAGCGCATTGAGCTAAAACTAGCGATACGAATCGGCGATCAAATAAAAATGGGGACGAACGAAGTGACACGGTACGAATTAGAGGGTAAATCTCAAGCAACTGTCTCGTAAGTAATTGATGGATTTTGTCTTGCTAAAGATGGTCTGGAATTCAAACCCGAAACCTCTTAATTGAAAACCGAATAACTAAACCACTGTACAATTACTTTTGACTACTGACTAATGGATTCTACAAAATAAAAACTTTGAATGCATCATCACCACACAAGGTTCTGGGTTTTCGGTTGAGCATTCAGCGTCTGCTAAAACAAAGCAAACTGGAATACGACCTTCCCAGATCTCTCTTAAGATTTCACGGTCATCTGCCATTCTGCCTGTTGCAGTTTGAAGTTCTGCAAGAGATTGGAAACAAAAACAAAAAAGATAAATGCAACAACGTCTATGCGGCTCCGCCTGAATTCAGTGGTAAAGAAAGGTGCAAATTTTATTAAGGCTAAGTGGTTTCAAATTGAATATCATAATTCATATCATCACCGAGACAGAAATAACCGTCTGGTATGGGTCATTTCTTTAATTAAAATGACATTTGTTGACATTCCCCATACACAAACCATATCCCAGACGGATCGCACCGTGCGGATAGAATGAGCCGAATCAGAACGTCTTTTGGCTCCGCAATTTTTCTATCTGCTTTATAAATTTAGAAAATTAGATCTAAATAAAGAAAATGTCGGGAACAAAAAAAATGTTCCGAATTGGCTCAATCTATCTAGTCGTCTGGATTACCGTCTGTATTGGGGAATGTCAACAAATGTCAGTTTTATTAAAGCAATGACCCATGTCAGACGGTTATTTCTGTCTATGGCCTCCCTAACTATGTAGAGGCGGTCAGAGGAGCCAGATGCAAGCTCAGCGGAACAACCATCGTTAACATTAACAGTCTACAGTACAGAGACTGAAGCTTTCGGTCTAATCATCACCTAGCCCAAAACTACCCTGCATCGTAAACATCCAGATCCAGATCCTACTATCTATGCATAAGGTCTGCTGAGGATCCTTATTTTACCGTAATATTACACTTGAGAGGTGAGACCGTACCAAAGCCATGGGCCCAAGCAAACTTACGATACGGGTCCAGGGAGCTGCTGGGCCGGGGGAGCTGCGGCAGCGTTATGGCCAAGGCTAAAGTCCCTGCCCGGAGAATTATATGCGACACTTTTATGGACACTCTTCGTCTCTTTGTCTCTTCAATTTCACAACAACAAAAAACGTGTTTTAAACAATTATTGGCGCTTATTTTCCTCACTACTCACAATTACTTATGAACCATTATGATATTCTATAAAAACATATAAAAGACATTTGAAAAGTGAAAACATACCTTGACCTTCAAAGAAAATCTGAGTAGAAAACTCACTTTGCCCTCAGCTGATTTCTAAACAAATCGTCGTGAGAAACATCGATATGACAAAACCAGATAGAAAGTCGGTGTGATACTCTACCAAGTTCGGTACCGAATTGTTTTTAAAAAAGTTGCAGAACAGAGCCAGGATATAGGCCTAGATATGTAAAAGAAATGTATTAATATTTTAATGCTACGTTTCCTACATTGTTTATTATTCGCCTTTTAAAAATATCTCCTCTCTCTCTCTCTCTCTCTCTCTCTCTCTCCTTCTCTCTCTCTCTGTCTTCTCTCTCTCTCTCTATCTCCTCTATCTCTCTCTCTCTCTCTCTTTCTCTTTCCCTCTCCCCAGTGGCGGATCAAAATCATGTAAAATCACGCGATTTTTACCTTTTTGGGGGGTTGGCCCCCCCCCCCTGACGCTCAAGGGGGGGGGTGCAAATTTTAAAATTTTCGAGGACCCCCCCCCCAAAAAAAAAAAAATGTGCTCACTAACTAAAAAAGTCCTTATATTATAGAAAGAGCATTATGCTTAATATCACTCACGACGGCTATCTTGAAGGTTCTAAATTGCTAAAACCATAGGCTAAAACTCAAGAGCGTCCGGGGGCTCTGTCCCCATGACCCCCAGTAGTTACTCTACATGCATGCCCTAACTGCACCTTGCCAGGGGCTCTAAGGCACACGTTGGCTTCGCACCCTGGGGGTGGTACTCAGATTTGATTTGGACGGGGTGTGCCGCTCAAGCCTCGAAACCCCTACCCATTGTTAGGGGTCATTTAGTCCAAATATATATGCATTTTTTTCCTCACAATTTTCGGGTGTTTTTCAGCAAAATTTTGAAAATTTTGAAAAAACGGACCCATTTTTAATGGTATTTTTGTTAAAAGTGGGACCCATGTTTAGGGATTTTTCGTGAAAAAGTCACCCATTAGAGCGGCACACACCCGTATGGCCAAATATGTGAGTACCCCCCCCCCACCGGGCTTCGCGCCCCCTCCCCTTTTAAAAATCCTAGATCCACCGCTGAATATATCCAATATATAATACAACTGCTATTTTCAAGTGGCAGATTTACTTGTCAAACAAAACAGTGTATTGAATATATAAATTTAAATTGCTTTTAAGTCTATTTTATTAAAAGGGATACATACCACATGGCCTGAAACAAAAATGCGAAGGAGGAAGATGGAAACTTGCTTGTGCCCCTTCGTTGTTAATTAATTCGCAGGCGTTGCTATATATTTGATTGAACCGGTTAATTGATTTATTTATTTTTAATTTTTCCTTTTGAGGGTGAGTGCTTCAACGCCCCCACCCCTACTTCTAAAAAGCTTCCTACACGCCTATGATCTACAATGTCTATTTTATCGGGAACCTATAATCTACAAGCACCGATTTTCAATAGGTTCACTGGCGTACTGATGGGGGGGGCTTGGGGGGCAGTTGACCCCTAAATAAAATTCAAAACGTGGTTTATTTCTATTTCTATACCAGTGATGTACAAATGTAGCTGGAAAATGACATGATTTCCCGGTTCTTTGTCGTCCGTTCTCCCGATTGGGAGGGGGTGGGGGAGGGGGGCTCTGTCCCCACTTTTTCAGGCACCCCCCCCCCCCAACAAAAACTTTTTACATAGGACAAGTGCCTCTTTTCTTTTCTAATAACTGTCCTGGTTTTCTCTCGTTTCATCTCTGGTGAGTACGTCTTTTCAGGTGCGAGAAATTCCCCTTTTCACCACCTCTG
Source organism: Strongylocentrotus droebachiensis (assembly GCA_035222895.1). Lineage (NCBI taxonomy): Eukaryota > Metazoa > Echinodermata > Echinoidea > Camarodonta > Strongylocentrotidae > Strongylocentrotus > Strongylocentrotus droebachiensis. Next base: position 128,199 of record JAVYIG010002716.1, on the reverse strand, counting down.
ATAATTTGGCCCTTTTTTTACTTTGACTCGTGCCTCTTTTCCTTTTTAATAAGTGTACTTTTTTCCTTCGTAATAAGAACCCCCTTCCATTTCTCTTAAATGCCACTTAAGTGCCTCTTTTATTTTGACACGTGCCTCTTTTCCTTTTTAATAAGTACCATATTTCCTTTTTTAATAAGTACCATATTTCCTTCGGATAGGTGCCCCTTTTCCTTTGATGAGCCTCATCCCCTTTTCAAAATGGCATCTGATAAATGCTCCTGAGATCTGAGAGGTTCCCTTTTATTTCAACAGATTCCTCATTTCCATTCTCACAAGTGCCTTTTTCATCTCTGTTGAATGTCCCCAGAGGCGGCGGAGCGACTTCAAAAGTGAGGGGGCACCAACAAAAAAGGGCACCTTCTGGAAAAAAAGGGCACCTTCAAAGGGAAATCTCAAAGGGAAATCTCAAAGGGAAAATATACAATTTTTTAGACGTTGGTATATACACCTAGATCTATATTGTGATTACATTATCGGGGATGATTTCAATATTTGTTTTTATCTATACATCATATAAGATTTTGCGTATCATCTTTGCAGTTGAGTGTGATGGTCTAAAAATTCATTTGCGAGCGAGCAAAGCGAGCGAGAATTTTTTTTAAAGATTTATAAGGTCGCAGTGCAAAAAAATACATCTTATAAAGAGGAATGACCCAATCCTGATGGGGTTATATAAGCACATTCTCATAACGGAAGACTTAAAAGATCTACGATAAGTTACATAATTATAACATCTATAACTACGAGCGAGCGTAGCGAGCGAGCCTTGGAGGAAATTGCTTTTAGTCGCTTGAAATTTGGGGCACGTTTGATGATGAGAGGAAAAGGGGACACTTATCGAAAGGGTTAAGACAGTTATTAGAAAAGAAAAGGAGCACGTGTCAGAGTACAAAGGCTAATTATCAGAGGTGAAAATGGGGCACTTCTTACACCTACAAAAAGAGGCATGGACCAGGGATGAAAAGGAAATGGGCATTTGTCGATGGAAAAGAGGCGCCCATTAGATTTTAATAGGGGGAATTTATAAGAAGTGAAAAGGGGCATTTATGAAAAAGGGATAGGGTCTTTATTAGAAAAGAAATTGGGCACATATCATTGTTAAAAGGGTAATGAGAAGGGGAAGTGGCTCTTATTAAAAGGAAAAAGAGGCACATATTAAAATAAACGGGGCACTTATCAAAGACGAAAAGGGGTAATTATGAGAAGGAGAAGGGACACACAAAAAAGAGCATTTATTGGGAAGGAAAAGGGGGACGTGTCAAAATAAAAGGGGCATTTATAAGAGATGAAAAGAGCACTAGTCAGGAGGGGAAGGGGTACTTGTCAAAGTAAAACGAGTATCTCTCAGAATTGAATAGGGTCATTTACTAGGGATGAAAATGGGCACTTATGAGAAGGGAAAAGGGCTCTTCTTTAAATGGGGGCACTTATCATAAGAAAAATGGGCACTTATTAAAAGGGAAATGGGGCACATGTGAAAATATAAGGTGCGCTTATCCAAGTTAAAAAGGGGAAGGGGCACTTTTTACAAAGGAAAAGGGGCACTTGTCAAAGCAAAAAAAGGGAACCTCTCAGATTTGAATAAGGCAATTATCAGAGGTGAAGGGGGCGCTTATCAAAAGTGAAAAAGGGGCGCTTCTCGTATCTAAAAAGGGGAACTTACTAGAGATTAAAAAAGGCACTTATGAGGATGGAAAATGGACACTTATTGCAAAGGAAAATGGGAACTTTTCAAAGGAAAAGGGGTACGTGTCAAAATAAAAGGGGCACTTATCAGAGGTGGAAAGGAGAAGGGGCACTTTTCAAAATGAATAGGGGCACTTTTCAAAATAAAAGGGGCACTTTTCCTATGCAAAAAGGGGCACTTTTGGGTACTTGAAAAAGTGGGAGGGCACTGTGCCCCTCCTGTCCCCACCCCCCCCCCCCCCGGGAGCGCCGCCTCTGAGTGTCCCTTTTCATGTGCAAGAAGTGCCATTTTCACCTCTGATAATTGCCCTTTTTACTTCAAGTACTTTTTACTTTTTACACGATCGAGCACCTTTTCTTTTCTAATAACTGTCCTTTTCCCTTATGATAAATGCCTAATTTTCCTTTCTCCATAACACGTTGGAAGGTATATCAATAACCCCATGTTTGGTTGCTTCGCTACCTCGCAGGGTATTTTAAGGATTTGTTTTGTTCCATCCTTTTTTTTCCATCGCTTTTCTCCGTCACATCTTCATAACCTTGCTCTTATTCGCCGTAAATTATTTTTTTTAATTATATATTACTATCTTTGTCATTAATTGAATTCAAATAGAGATGGGATGAGGACTGAAAATTTGGAAAGTAAAAAATACATTTTAATGGATTACAAAACAAGTTTTGTAATGTCACAAAGGAGAAAAGGAGAAAGAGAGAGAGTATTTCCATACAATTAATATCCAACGACTTGATCACAGACTGTCCAAATAAATGTGTTGTGTTCTTTTTTTCCCCTTTTGATTGATAGACTCGTCGTCTGCTCTGTGAATTTACATTTTGGGACCGTTCAACCTCTGATTTCTTACAGAAGACATTACAAAATATTGGCGACAGATTGTAGTAAGTATAGAATTTCTTGTAAATTAATATGGAATTGTAATATCGCACGTAAAATTTGAATTTTCTAATGCCATGTTTGTGCATTGTCTTGTGTGTGTGTGTTTGTTGTTTGATCGATCGAGCAGATAGCCCGGCTGCCCGCCAGCAACTCCGGCTTGGCCTGGCCTATGCTCGCGCTCTCAAGCTTGGCCGCGCAGATGAGGTCGCGAGATTTTGGACCTTTTGAAGTTTTGGTTACGTAGCGTTGCTTGAAACCAAAGTGAAGAAGGAGACAGCTACATGTTTGTCTTCGATGTATGGATATGTCAAGTACAAGTAGCTATGCGCTTAGACCGAAAGATTCGTTGTACCGTTCTCAACTCTTTAATTTGTCTGTATCCAATTTCGAGAACGGTACACAAATCGACAACAAATCGACCTCCGCAAAGTGCGAAAGCTTTGACATTTCATTAAATTATTAGAGAAAGATGATGATTTGCTGTACCGTTCTCGACTAGCTCTTATTTTTAATCCTTGTCTGAAATCATTTTTCGGCCCCCTCCCGCGCAAAGTGCGGAAGTTTTTACGTTTCATTAAATTTTTAGAGAAAGAAGTTGATTCGTTACAGTTCTCGACTCTTAATCCTTGTATGAAATCATTTTCCGCCCCCTCCCGCGTTTTGACGTTTCATTAAAACTATAAGGGAGAAAGAAGATGATTTGTTGTACCGTTCTCAAATGTTAATCCTTGTCTGAATTTTAAAAAGGGATTCAATGCCTGCTCCTTTTTCTTCCTACGTCCTCTTACTTTTTTCTCTTCTCCCGCTTTCTTTTTTATCTTCTCTTCTCTTCTGTTCTCTCTCTTTCTTTTTATTCTTCTATTCTTTCTCTTTCTTTTTTTTCTCTTCTCTCTCTTTCATTTTTTTGTCTCGCCTGCGTAGGGGGGAGGGGGCGGCAACCGCCCCCATCGCCCCCCCCCCCCTGCATAGAATTAGTGATCTCATATTTTGAAACAAATCATTTCTCTCTTATAATTGGTCCAATTTATTAAAAACTTTGTCCATTCTGTTTCTCCTATTGTTCTGCTTTTAAACAAATGTTGGATTGTCCTTTAATTTAATATGTACAGTGTACTGCTTTGGTGTCCTTAAAAAAATGATGTCTGTATCTTTATAACAATCATGTTGTCTTTCAACTACCGTACAAAATTATCTGTTGCTAATTCTATTGACCAACACTAATTTCTTTTTTTTTTTTGGGGGGGGGGTTTATCATTGGATACTATTGGATACACCATCATTTATTGGTATTCTTTCTCACAACATAAACATTGCTAACTTAATTTTTTTTTTTTTCTTCTTTATGTGGCTAACTTAATTCATTCTAAATCGTGAACTCTATCATTTCTTACCATATCTCCTTTCTATCATGTGAAGTATTTCATGAAGTTGTTCCATTGAAGAAAAAAAGCCAATAAACTAAGAATTGTCATCTCAGATTTAACTCTTTAAAGTTCATTTATGGAAATTGTTCTCAAGTGTAGTGGATTAGAAAGGGTTAACGAGAAAGGGTTAACGGTTGCCTTTTCTTCTTTCTTTGATGTAGCACCTAGCGTTATGTCCATAAATCAACCCAGGCAACCCAGGTCCCGAAGCCGACGCAAGGCGCACCGGGTCGTCATCCCTCCCGAACAGGACCCAACCGAAGCCGACAGGGAAGATGAGGAGGGAACTGTGAAGAAATCTCCAAGTCGACGCAAGAAAGTCGGTCTGCACAAGAATAAAAATGGCTTTCAAAAAGACAAATTGACCAAGAGGGGCAGAAAAAGAACTGTGCATGATGACACAGATGATGATGAGGAGGACGAGGTGGATTTGAACATTGATGAAGACAATGATGATGATGATGACGATGACGTGCAGGTAGTTGTTGATGATGATTATGAAGACGAGGCATTAAGATGGTTCTTGATAAGCCTTAGCTATGTAGTAGGAATCACTCTAGCTCTGCTGTTGGGGTTTGCCTATTACACCTGCATCTTCACAATACATGAAAATCATCTCTGGTTTAGCAGCATAATGGTAAGTCTTAATCTCTTTGAATTGTTAAACAATTTTTCAACCCACATATTTTGTTCTGTTTGTAAAAAAAAATTGTTGAAAAACAATAATTCAATGACACCACTTGTTTACTTTAGGCAGCCTAAAGGGAGGCCAATATAGGGAAATATTTATAACATCTGAAAAAAAAGACCTGTTTTGGTGTTGTTTTCTTTGCTTTTTTGTTTGATGAATGAAAGTGAACCGAAATGTTTTGTTCTGTGTTTCTGTTTGTACACACTGAAAGTTGGTAAAGACTTTCAAATCTGGATGCCTGTAGTCAATTATGAGTTTAAGTTGAAGTTTAAACCATGCATGTGAACAAATTCAGGAGTAGAAATGTGCATCAACAGTTAGGGTAAGTTTTTCATTCTGTTTGTGTACGGTATTTATTTTATCACTGCATAATACTCTCATGATGTACAGTAAGTGAAAATACCTCCATCAATGGAATCACCTGAAAATGCATGCCTTCCTTTTTACAAGCATATCTACATGTACATGTACAGGTATGTAAACTGAATATACCTATAAAGCTTAATGAACATACACTGTACATGTACATGCTCGTACAGAATACAGATCATAATACTGTACTACAGTACAAACTGTTTGTACAGGGTGTATCTAGTGTTCAAATTGTCTTCCTCTCCTAAGGAACCGATCCTTTGTGCATTGCATCCTTCTGCCCATTCACTTTCAACACAAAGCCTGCGTCTAATAGAGGGAGGTGTATTATTGCTTCTTAACAAGTAAACAAAATCAATAGCCAATTGATTGATTGCATTAACATATGAAAGCTACTACCCTGGATGCACAGAGAGAGAGAGAGAGGAAAGTATGAAATTTGCAGATGCTTCATTTTCAAAGGCCAAGCTGCAAAGCCATTTATGAGGTGCAGTGTCACAATACATTGCATTTATAGGGCAATATTGATTTTTTAATACTTAAATAGGTTGCCTTAAAATAGAATTAAAAACAATGTACACAAAAACAAGTGCTTTAGTCTGTAGAGTGAAATTACTTTTCTTTATAGTGGGGTCTTTTTATCCATGAAGGTTGAACACTTTACACATACAGTGTACATGTCTACTTTTAAGATATTATTCTATATTTTGCCGTGTGGTTGGTACATTTTCTAGCAAAATGAAAGAAATGAAAAGAAATATAATGGCCTCCAAGTACACAAGTTTCATGTACAGTACAATTGTAATCAAGTTTATGGAAAATTTTTTTTTTATTTATTCATAGTGTCCCTTTTTCCCTAGATGTATTTGTGTATGTCTCCCTCTATATTTCTGCCTTCAAAGTGGTCTGTCTTTTTTGTTCCACTTTCTTATAACTTGCAACTTAAAGTATATAAAATGTTTAATACATGAATGTATTAAATGAAGAGAAACAATCAGTCTCAGACAGTTGGAATCCAGTTCATGCAAGTTCATATTGCATCTCTTTAGAAGGATTACTGCAGAATAAAAAAACATGGCATGTAATTCATTTTGTTTCCTTAGATGCATTTGTGTACATATGTACATGTACATGTACATTGTATGTGTCCCTCTAAATGCAGCGGCGGATCCAGGAATTTTTCATACCGGTAATGGGAACGCCGAAGCCAACATGTGTCTTACAGCCCCTGACCACCCCTGGTGGGTTGTAGGGGCAAAGCCCCTGAATGCTCTCAAGTTTTATCAATTCAGATCCTTCAAAGATAGAGAACTTATTCTTTGGGGCGAGGTTTCCTTTAAGTTTTATGTTCTACTTTCTCTCTCTCTCTCTCTCTCTCTCTCTTTCATTCTCCTTTTTCTTTCTCCCTCGTTTCTTATTCTCTTTTACCTTCTTTTCTCTATCTTTTCTCCTTTTCTCTTTCTCCTGTTTCTTCTATCACTCTCTCTTTTTCCCTTTTTGCTGTTTTAGCTTGCAGACTTTGGTGGGGTGGAGTTTCCATCGCATCTCTCTCTCTCTCCCCCTTTTACCCTGTTCTCCTGCTTTCAAACTTTTCTCTCTCCCAAAAGGCCAGGTATTGCTGTCCTGTATTCAATGAAGAGATATAATCAGTCTCAGTTGGAGTCCAATTGATGCAAGTTTCATATCCCAGATGCTCACAGTAGGAACACATTGGTAAAATATCCAAACATCATGAATTGATTAGGAGTTTTTCTTTCAAAGGGCTTTTCAGAATTGATCTGATTGGAAAGACATGGTTTAAAAGGAGATTTGGCTCCTTCAATAGCATTACATGTACCGATTAGCCATATTCCTAATGTACTCTAATGCTCAAATCTTTGTTAAATGCATCGTTATACACTTTTTCATTCACTTGTTACCAGTACCGGTAATTGTATTTCAATAGTAGGAATGCAAATTGCATAAATTGCTTTGAATTTGATTACCGGTACATAATGAAAATGGTCTATTTGATTGACTATTGGGCCAATTTGCATTAGTCTCCAGTGTGTATTTTGTTGAAGTTAAGATTTTTTTTTAATGTTTGCACTAGTTATTAGATTTAAACAAAAGTTTTGTATCCCACTGTAATTTTCACAGTATGAAAATAAATGCTCAGAATGCTTTAATAGTTGAGAAAAATAGAAATATACTGTACATGTACTGTATGTACAGTGTACATATACACAGTGTAGAATAATGGTAGAATGTAGAAATTCTAGTTGTTTATTAGAGTTTTCATATCTCATCCCCTAAAAGAAAACTAAGCTACAAAATGTAAAAGTAACCTAAATGAAAAAATGAGTGCTCAATACATCAGAAAAAATGAAATGCCTGGTGCATATAAACAAGCTGCTGCAAAATAAATCCCAGCAGCTTGAATGGCAGGAAGCATGAGCATTAGTCACTGTCAACCATGGATCAACCAGCCAATCATATTGCAGAGGAGGCGTGGCTCCTTTGTAGTCCTTTACAAGAAGTGGGACGTCCTGGGTGGACTAATCCACACAGAGAAGTGTTGAAGTGTAGACAAGGGGGTGTGGCCTAAAAGTGTGCAGATACCCTACACGGTATCACAGTACACTGAACAAGCGTGTAATACTGCAAGCACAGAGGCAACGAACTGCCTGAGAATCCTGCTATTACTCCAAGGGGTTTGAGCTAGTCCTCCAAGGGGTTTGAGCTAGTCCAGGGTTTTGGTATGGACACTGAGGATGTGATTATTATTCATACTTCATGACAGTGATGATAGTGATGATAGCTAGCATACATCTTTGGCAAGTGTTTGTGTTGGTCTGCAATGACCTGCTATTGGATGAGCATTTGAGCGCTTTTCGAATTGTTACATAATTTGGAATATATTCTACTTTTTTTCTTCTTCTTGGCAGTGGAATTATTTGGTTTACTCTGGAATCTGTGCATAGATATTTTGATATCTTTTCTCCATTTGACATCAGGATTCACCTATTATGATTATTATTGATAATAAAACATTTCTTATGATGATTTATTTAAAGACATGATTTTTCTAGAATGTACTGTAGTTTCAGGGATAATTGTTTTTATGATTTTATCTACTAGAATCACTTATCTTTTCATTTTTCCAGTGATACTAAACAGTGACAAAGGTATTTTTTAATTCACAATGATTTTACATAAGAAATAGTTTTTCTCACAGTGAAGTTCATTGGGACTCTGCGAGTACTAAATAATTGCTTCAACTCTTTTGTTTACCTCCGTGTGCATCAACAAGTATACTCACAAGCCTACTAAGGTTTAATAAGCTTGATTAAAAGTGCAATTTTTATACTTACTGAATTACTGGCAAATTTCGATATTTACATACAGCTGTATATAGATATTTCGATATTTCGATATTTACATACATGTATAGATATTTGAAACCGATATATAGGATTCTTGCATGAAACAAACTATTTTTGGTGATAAGCCCCTTTTAAGTGCTTTTTAATCTCTTGTTGATGAATGACATTCTCTCACTCTGTGACATCAATAGGCGTACATAGTGATCTGATTAAAGAGAATCGACCTTGATATATTATTGTACCCATCCTTGTCACTCACTTCTCCAGTTATCCCTCTTCTATATGGCTGCCACAAAAGAATGATACAATTGTATTTGTGGTTTACCACTTCATGTAAGCCTCTTAGCATGTGGCATACAATAGGATAGCTCAGGAAGAGGTTTGCGGCTGTGTGATGGCCCCGCTAATTTTACCAAAAAAATATTGCAAATTTTAGGGGGTTAAGTAAAGTTTTCAGTTTGCATTCTACAAATGTGCTGATGGTGATTTCTCATATCATTTAGAGTTAATGCCTTTAGAAATATAGCTTCCGGTTCTCAACAGATAGGCTTAATGTTTTGGTTGCATTAATATGTAATGTACCTCTGTACGTAGGTCGAGTGTGGCAAATGTAGAGGAGTGTCTTGCCAAAGGATGTTAGTGCTGCGGCAGGGATTCAAACCTTGTATAACACTGTACTTTAGGTACATTATGTCTTCATGAGCTCGAGATTGCCAAATAGCCTGCTATTTCTGATTTGGGAAATAAGCCTGAAGTTACAAATCGCGTCATCATCAGCTCGAGCTCGAGATATTTTGCTCAGCGTTCGCGCAAAGTGCGAGTCTTCGGGATTGTGAAGATGCACCGGACAAATAGCAGGATATTTTGCATACTAGCCCAAGATATCTTGGGATGATTATCTCGACCAAATATCCCGCTAATTGCAACTGCGGGCTGATGAGGACTCAAATTAGCTGGATAATTTGCGATCGGGATAGTTAAAATAGCGGGTTATTTGGCAATCTCAAGCTGATGAGGACAGGTCTACTGTGGTTCACAGACTTCAGACTTATCCTCCAGACCAAAACACCTCCACAAGAAAGAAGAAGCTACATGTAGAAGGTGTTGCCCTCAAGTAGTATCAATTACATTGGTGTATTTATTGTCGCATCTAATGATGATCTCTGCTATGGTTATCAGAGATTATCTGTTTGCCAATATAATCCCCCTATTGATCCCACCTCAATGCTCGAGGAGTAATTGCATCTCTGAGGCCATGCTTTTAAAATGAGTCTTTATATTGAAGCCATTTTACTCGATTGCAATGTTCATTCAGGAATTAATAATATGCAGTTAGGTGGTTTTACCATCCACGATTCTACATTATTAATACAGCAGTTGGATAGACTGCATTTTATGATTTATATTGGAAAGGAGGAAATAAAATGAAGGCTTTATCTCTTTCCCCAATTCAATTATTCATGACAGTGGTTAAAAGAGGTCAGAATACACGTATCATATTGCATTCCTAAGCTTCTGATGCTAGTGGTAAATTGTCTATAGTGTTTATCAGCGCACCCAGGTACCTCATTAAATTTCTACCATTGTGTTGCATTGCCAGATATCACCAATTATTGACAAGAATGTGACTGGGACACTGTTTGGTTTACAGACAATCTAATTCTACAGACAAAATATTTACACAGGATGAAAGGAAGATCGAAAAGTGCTTTTAAACGGTTTCAATTGATTGAATGAATAATGGTATTTACAGAAATATATATATAAGAAGACTTACAGGGTGTGTTGGGGGTTTCCTAATTGTTTACCCTATGAAGCCAATTCCCTAAACTGGAATATTGATAATGTGTAGATTATTCTGGCCACCATAAAATTGGGGGGGGGGGGGGGGTAAATAAGAGCCATGCTCTTTCAATTTGATTTATCAAAAAAATACTATTCAATTCAATTTTAAGCCCTGATGGCAATCAACTGACAGAATTATTCTATTTGATATAATTCAAATAGAAAGTATACTGTACAGTGTCTGTCAGAAACATTTATTTGGTATATTTGGATTAATGTATGTGTACTTTATATCTTTCAAAGTGGATACAATACACACACTATTGGACATGAACGTGTCATCATGATCCCATCACAGACAAATCTTGAACAAACTGAGCAAAGCTCCTAGTGTAAACAAGGCCTTTCAATCGATGACAGTTGGTGTTGACCAAATAGAAACCTGTCATAACAGTGTCATCTGTATTTTATTTCTTTAATGAGAGGAGGGTACATGTACAGATGCATACATGTACATGTATATCCACTCTTTTTATTATAAAATCCCAGTTCTTCTTGAAACCAAGAAAACTGTTTGACTCTTTCCAATGTTTTTTTTAGCCCATGGTCGCAGCTATGAAAACAGATACATTGTCTAAGTAGGATTGCTTGAGGCACACTGAAAAGTTCATGTACTATACAGTACATACTGAGGGACTATATTTTATTGAGAAACTATTCAATGCTGGCGACTGCTGAAATTTTGAATACCTAAATAAGTATGCGAAAGAGTAATCAGTGATAACCTGTAGATATGTAAAATCACTGGATTTGGAATACTTTGGCTTTTAACAATATCAGAAATCGCTCGTGACTCAGTCACTCAGCCTGGGCTACATCAACTCAAAATATGACCTTATTCTATTTTGAGCCCCCCCCCCCCCCCCCCCCCCACCCCCACAACCTCCATTACCTGTGTTGCATCCTCCTAGCTGAGATACTCCATATGAATCATATTATACTTCAATATCATACAGGATGTCATGGAGAATTATGGGCTCCCTTGCCAAATATGTTTGAACTGGGCAAACCACTCATAAAGTTTGACAGTCGGTTTATATTGCCTCCCCCAATGTACAGTACATGTACAGTACGGTAGTAGTATAGGACTCTAGTCTACAATGACTTCTACACTAGTGTAACAGTCGTATGGGGGCAAAAAGTACCTACTGTACATGTACATGTGTACAGGTGTATGATATTCAGAATAACTTCAACATTTTTGTGAAATTATCTTCACCATTAAAACAAATAAAATGCTTTCAAAGTAGGCATATTTAAAGTGGTATTATTCATGAGTGAAGTTGCAATTCCTGTTAAACTTGAATTGTTAAAATGGCATATAAATGTACATGAAGCTCCACCCTTTCCTTTAAAACAAAAAATTGATCCAATTCTTATTATATCTTAGACTGTTTGGCAAAGAATCAATTAATTAGTGTCACATTGTGTGAAATTGATTACCTGGCGATCTGTATCATCAACAAGTATTTCATGATTCAAAATCTTATCTGAAGCAGAATCATGGGCCCTCTGGAATATCACTTCAGGCATTTGGTCTTTTAACAATCCATTTGACCCATTTTCAGTTGATGCATTTCATTTTGTCCCATCCAACTATCCCAAGTTCACAAATGGTTCAATCATCATTCATATGTCAAACTATTGCCCTTGCAAATCAGTTACAGTTTACTTTGGAGGTTTATTGTTACAGCTCAATCTATCATTCTTATTAAAGACACTGGGATAGGTTAGAAAGGACTCCCATAGGTAGCGTAAGTAAGCTGTTTAGTGAAAGGCTACACCACGTGAGGTCTGTCTGTAATTAAAGGGCACTTTTTTAGTAAAATACATGTACATGTACATGTTCAAACATGTAATGTACATCAAATGGTTGTAAATTACTGGCAAAACAATATTACATAGAGTATGGACAGAGAGAGAGAGAGAGAGAGAGGAGGGGGGGGGGAGACAGAGACAGAGAAAGACCAAGATTAGGAGAAAGAAATGGCACAAAAGTTCAAAAAGTTTGTTTCATTTTGAACCGAGTCATAGGATATTGACGATTATTGTTTAATCGTTTTGTTATTGTTTATAAACTGCTGTAAATTACATTTAAAGACAATATTTCATAGAAATAAATATGACAGGAGCATGAAGATAGATTTGGCAAGAAAAGTACATTGAAATACAACGCTATCAAGTTTGATCTGAATAATATGAGACTTGATTGATGATTGTGTTTGTGTACATTACATGTAACAGTAGGTCTTTTGTGAGAAAAACCTTTACAAATTCATTACAAGCCTTTGGCATACTTCGTAGCTCATTTTTCATGGTCCATGTGCTTGTATTTGTCATAACCCTTATCTGTAAGTTTTATCGGAATGAGATGAATAACATTTACAAGGTAAATGGGATTTTGGTTAGTAATTGATTTGTTCTTTTTTAATCTAAAGAGGCATGTGCCTCAAAGCTTGTCATGTAGATATACATGTGAAAGCTTTAAATTTAATTTTCAAAAGTTTGCATGTTGTACAGTGACGAATGATCTGTCTGCATAATCAGTACACTTCATTGACATATTATCCTAACTTACCTGCATGCAGTGAGCCCAGATCAAAAGAGCGTTTTGAAATGAAACAAAAATCATTGTTCCTTTCATAATTATTTTTAAGTGATGGATTATGTTTGGTATGTGGTCATGAATCCAACAGGACTGCATCACAATTGCGCCTTTAATGTGAAACTCTCAATACTACAGCTAGCGTGACTAAACCTCATATATTATTTAGCTCCAGGCATGTATTGAAATCATGAGAATAGTTACTGTAGTCTTTTGCCAACTGCGTGGTAGTATGCTTGCGGCAAGTTGAGTGAAAACTTTTGTCAGAAAGAATCTTCATTGGGGTGATATGGAGGGCAAATTTTGAAATGGTTTTAACCCTTTTTTAAAATGACAGTTATCTTTTGAAAATGCTGTGTATTCTGTAAAAATAGAAAGAATTTTAAAACCTATTTTTCCCTCTTCTCTTATTCAGTTATTGTTTCATTTAGAAATGAAGCCTCATTCTCAACAGATCAGATTTTGTTTTTGTGATTGATGATAAATTGAATAAGCCAATACATTTGAGATATTATTATTATTATTATTATTATTATTATAATCTTCGCTACGTACATGTACTTCACTGCTTTAATATCTCCAAAGAGCTAGATTATTATGTGTGAAACAATGTTTGAGTCAGAAATTTTTAACAGGTTGTTTGAACTATGTGAATGTTATACCAAAGAAACTTTGTTGATAACTGCTTAAACTGCTTATGCTGGAAAGCATGATGGCTTAATAAGTATGATCGTTGATTCCAAAGTATATTTCTTTCTTAATAATTTCTCAGTACACTCTCTTTTAAATTGCCCTGCCAACATCCTTGACCTACATGTAAATGTCATGCTTTATATTTATTCATTCATTGTAAATATTCTTTGAGAATTTCACTTTCTTTCCTTGATGGAATTCATGAGTTGAGAACTACACCTCTGTGGGAGGCTGCCCTGTCTTGAGCTACTCCTTTGGGTTAGGGTATGGATTGGTGATGGTTGAACCCATCTTTCATTGAGTCTGTATGCATCAGGTGGGCGTGCCTTCAAAGGTATCTCATCAAGGCCATACAATGGGCTCCCAAGAGGGTCATTCACACACAAGAAAAAAGGTCACATTGCTTTTTCATGCTCCTTTATGAATTCACCCATATGAATTTCCATCCCTTGAATATTGTTATTTAATAACTGAAATGAAAGAATTGTCCCCAAGGGGGTCATTCATACAAGAGAAAAAAGTTGCATTGCTTTTTCATACTCCTCTCATTCATATGAATTTCCATCCCTTGAATGTTAGCTATTTAATAACTGAAGTGAAAGAAACAAGGCAACACAGTTGTTTGTGGGGGGTGGGGCTTACCAAAACTGTGCTTGAACTTTAAAGTTTAGTCTTTATTATTAAATGCAGGACATTTGCGTGGGACAATTGCATTGAAACTCTTCACCTTTTGTCTCTTGCTTTAAAGGTGGAGTAGGTAAAAAGGAGGGTTCAATTAGAGGTTAAAATGGAAAATTAATCCCAGAAAACCATACATGCATACAAACATGTACAATGTAGGTTATATATCAAGCAAGATACTTCACTTTGAAATTAATTCGCTTTGCACATCATTTGCATGAATTATGCATAATGTACCCTTTTAAGTTACCTCAACTTGTAACTTAATTGGTTTATTAGTGGATTCCCAAATTTGACACACACAATCTTTCAGGATAAACTTTAATAGGAAATGAGCTGAATTTTTTCCTTCATTTTCCTCTTCTTTTTTTTTTTTGGGGGGGGAGCAATTTTGATGTTAGTTTAGTTGAATTGATATATCTTATCATGTATTTCTGAGATAAGTGAGATTAATTGAAGAATTATAAAATGAAAAATGAAACAAAAGATACTGTTCATCTTATTTTCTATTCTGTCACTTCAGCTATCATCATGCCTAATTTCATCACAAGCCATCATACCATTGCTGAATAGTCTTAATTTATACAAACCTAGATTATAAAAACCTCAGAAAAACAAAATAAAACACAAGTATATGCTTTCAAACTGTGTACAGTCAGGATATTTAAACAATTCAATTATTCTGAAATTCTTAAAAATTTGCCCTAATCCACCCTTAAAAAACTAATGAGAGTGCAGCTGGGACTAGGCCAATGTTTTCATTTTCATTTTCATTTGATGCCAAGACGGTCTGTAACTTTTTAGCGTAGGAGGCAACACTTTCAGACACCCATCTCTAGGGAGTACCTGCCCCCTCCTTTTCATCTTTAGTTTCATTCCTGACAAAATATCCCTTCATGTTTAAACCTCCCACTTTAATAGCACCCATGCAATGAGTTAACTTTTCTCTCCTAAGACTAGAGCGTGTTTGTCAAACTAGTGCATGGCACCTTTGGTCGATGGGGTGGGCTGTCTATGATGTTACCTGTAGGATCTTAGTTCACTTATCTGGGTCATGACTATCCCTCCATTCAGACTATCCGCATTTTAGTACAGTCTCTTATAGCTACATACAGTGTATACATGTAAACGATAATTAATTACTTTTGTCTGAACAACGTATAACGAAATGTCATGTAAATGAAACACCTGTTTCAGCATCATTTTGAACCCAAACTCAACAAAGAATCAGCAACACGTTTTAATCTGAACATCGTATCATACAGAAATCGTATAACATGGCGGAGCTTACCATGATCATGCACTGATTGGCTGGCGGTCATGTCAACTGAACTTGTCAAATCAGTTTCTTTATACAACTTTCTTTATACGATGTTGTTATCTAGTCTGTATGCTCCTTTCGATATACAATGATTATTTATACAACATTTCCTTAAACGAGTTTCGTATAAATTTCATACAGTCTGAACAAGCTATAATAGCAATTGAAGTAATGAGACCTTCTGTTTGTGATGATTTTGTAGTTGGATCTGGGAGCTTTGAAGGTACCTATTATTGTTTGGTCATTGAAGGAAGAAAGGAAGCATTTGCCATCAGGCATCCTCAGTTGGTTCTTGGAGTGTTTCCCTATGGTCGGATGGTTTCATTTTTGTATTTGGATGTCGTTAGAAAGAACTGTTTCCCTCCTCTTTTCCAAATCTTCATATTCTGGTGGTATTCATGCTCTTTGCATTCAAAACAGGCACATTTTTATTGTGAGAACACTCTAACCAGCTCCAGTTGACTGTTGTCTACGTTGTAAATCTTTCATGCAAATAAACTTTGTTGATTTTGGACACTGTACATGTACATGAAGTTGATTTTTAATAGGGTATGCTCCTTCCAGGGAGATCTCCCTGCTCCTTCCAGGGAGATCTCCCTGCTCCATCCATTGAATACATGAACAACTGCATGAATGATTCATATTTCTTTTTATGTACATGTAGGACTATGGTTTAAATGTTATTTTCTAAATCTTTCTCAACGAAGATCTTAATTTGCATTCGATAATTGGAATACTGACGACTTTGGATAATCATTAAATCAACATGGAAGACAAATTGGCAACAGGTGAAACCTTGAGAGATGCCAAAATGGAAAAGATGGTCCAAACTTCAGTACCCTCTGTAAATGGCAAAACTCCTACAAACTGCTGTGAAAGCAATGGACCCGCCTGTGGACAGATCAATGGAAAACTCCAAGAATCAAACAGCACTGGCCAATCAAACAGTGTTGATGGTCAAACAAACTGTGTTGGTCAATCAGACATTGCAAAGAATGGACATTCAGTGAAATCTAATGGTCATCCACCTGGCCAGAGGAATGGAAGGATGATGAGGAATGGGAGGATGTCCATTGGGAGGATGAGGAGGATGAGGAGACCATGGGGATGGGTTGATTGGTTGATATTGGCCTTTGGTATTGGTGTTGGGGTGGGTGTGGGCGTGGCCTATGCGTTGTTACTCTACATGCTACATGAAAACACTCTCTGGTTTACACACATCAAGGTGAGTACCGGCCGTTTTTAATGTTCATGTGACAAACATAATTGGCATGATATGTATAACTTTTTTCTTCACAGAAACAATTCAGAAGGCTCGTATTAAGACTTGTTGTGGTTGAAATTATACTCAGTATCAAGGCAAGGACCTTTAGAATTTTTTCTAAAAATTTAGATAGTTAGATAGCTTTTTCAGTTCTTTTTATTGCATTGTGAAAAAATACTGTATCAAAGTGCATCTTCATTGCTAGCTCCTGGAGCTAAAATCAGTTTGCATATATAGTGCATTTTCAGGTATTTTTTTTTTACTGCAACTGTGTGGATTGCACTTGTGCAAGCTGTCCATGTCCATGATTTATGGAACATTTACAGCCAGTTTGGTGTGAAGTGCTTTGACCTTTAATATGTAAGGACAAGTCTCATGAAAATGCAATGGGAGGGATATCTTAATCTTAATTTGAGAAGTTCATTCCTATTAAAGTAGAGAAGTTGTGTTTAATATGCTGGTTGAATCTGCCACAAGGTCAGATGGACACATTATATGTTGAGTTGAGGGCCAGAATGGCATTAAACCTGCATTAAATATATGAGTTAATGTACATGTAAGGGTACGTTTATGCTCAACTTTTTCTGGCCAGAATGAGGCATTTGTTACGCGTTTAGTTCAAAACACAGTTGCCGATCGTAAACTCACAAAAACATGCGTTTTGGATCGGCTATTCTGCAAAATCAGCGATTCTGGGGAAGCATAAACGCACAATCATTTGTGAACGCGTTTAAATGGGGTCAACGTAGCATGCGCAGTGCAGGTTTGCAAATCCAGCTGCAGAGCCAGAATCATGCCTGGAGGAGCCAGAGAAGTGAGCATATAAACAGTACACTGTGGAACTGTGATTACGATGAGCGTTTACGATGAGCATTTCAAATCGCTCATTCTGCCTTCAAAATTGAGCATAAACGTACCCTAAGTCATTCTGGTTCTGAAGAGATTACATGTGTGCATGTACATACATGTACATGTACATGTAGGCCCTAGTAATGGGTGTGACCTTATTTAAGGACATGTCTCAAGAGAATGCTCTGAGAGATGGATCACTCTTAAGAGCAATGTGTCATCACAGATTAGTCCCTTCCTAAATTGGATGGTGTGTTACCTACATGTACCTGCAGGTCGCACCTGTTTGTTATTACTTACATGATCTTCAGACTTGCAGGCATATTCTTGTGAACAATAGGCCTGTTTTCATCAGCTCGAGATTGCCAAATATCCCGCTATTTGAATTATCCAGTTAATTTGCGTCTTCATCAGCCCGAAGTTCCAATTAGCGAAATATTTGGTTGAGATAATCATCCCAAGATATCTTGGGCTAGTTTGCAAAATATCCTGCTACTTGGCAAAATATCCCGCGATTAGTCCAGTGCGTCGTCACCAGCCCGAAGACTCGCAATAGCGCAAAAGCTGAGCAAAATATCTCGAGCTCGAGTTTTAAGTTTCGAGGTCAAGTCGCGAGCTTATAAAGACGCGATTTGTAACTTCAGGATTATTTCCCAAATCAGAAATAGTGGGCTATTTGGCAATCTCGAGCTGATGAAAATAGGCCTAGTGAGCATTGGTGAGTTTTGACCCAATGTAAGGACATGTCCCCTGGGAATGTTCTGTGGGGGATCTAGGCATTTATTTCAAGGTGACACCATCAACACTGATTAGTCCCTTCCTGCATTTATATTGGGTGGTGTCTGACATTCAGATGTACACCTTCTACAGGGTCAGACTTACAATGTATGTTGTCTGCTGAGAGCCAGAAGGGCGCCATTAGAACTCATGCACAGAAATACATGTACTGTACTGTACATGTATTAGGCCTAATGTCCTGGCTCTCTGCAGAGGTTGCATCATGCTGTGACCTGATGTGAGGACGTGTCTCATGATAATACTATGGGAGGGGTGTCAATATCTTTGAGGTGGTGAGAAGATCATCAATGACCATCAGGTATGCACCTACACATGTACAAGGTCATACTCAGTCTGACTGTTCAAATGAACTGATTTCAGTTGGTAGCTTTATGAATAGGAAATCTACATATCAATTTGTAAAAGTCGAAAACCCATAGTTTTCCATTTTGTTTCTCCTTTTTTAAAACCTTCTTTTTTTACACACCTTTTTTCTCCATTTTTATTCTCTTTTTTATTCCCTCCTTTTTTCTCCTTTTTTTTCTTGTATTTACCTCTGGTCTAGTTAGTACCTATTGTATTTAATTTTTCTTTATTGGTAGCATCACCATTTGCTCATTACATGTATATGTATTTGTTGTACTGTTCTATGATTTTATCATTGTTCACCTGTACAGAGGGAGCAAAACAAACTTTCGTATATCCTCTCTGTGCTTTTGAATTACTTTTCAATTTTCAGACCATCATTACACAAGATGAGCTTTAATCCTTACAGGTACTTTGTGCCTCCTTCTAAATTCCAACACCTAGCATGACTTCCATTATTTGTTTTGAATGCCCCAGACTCTCTTGTTTCCCTGTCTGATATCCTAACCTGTTTACCAAACAGTCTGCTAGTACAGACTCTATTTTACACTTAAACACAAATCCATGAATCATTGAGCTTGACTTATGCTACATTTACACAATGTTCCCGGCGGCCACGGCAACCACGTTTCAGGCCACCGTGGACGAAACTGGATGGTCTAAAAATAATTTAATCATAAATAATTATCATCAATTGATTATTAGATTGATGGCAGACAAAATGGGCATTAGACAAACTGGGAAGTTGGAATTAGACTAATGGTTTAGACTAAATGGGTAATAGGCTAATTGGAGATTAGACTCATTGGAGATTAGACTAAGGGCGCGTTCATGCTTGATTTTGAAGGTAGAATGAGCGATCTGAAACGCTCATCGTAAACGCTCATCGTGATCGCAGTTCCATGGTGTAGCTGTTCATGCTTACTTCTCTGGCTCATCCAGGCAATTCTACTTGTGTGGTCTTGTGTGACCTTCACTGTGCATGCTACGTAGACCCACTAGAGGTCAGTGCGTTGACCCCATTTAAACGCGTTTACAATTGTAAACGCATCTTTTTGTGAGTTTACGATCGGCGTTCGTGATCGCCGTTTTTCGGTGATTCTACAAAAGTGAGCATGAACGCAAGCGTGTTTTAAACTAAACACGTAACAGATGCCTGATTCTGGCCGTCAAAATCAAGCATGAACGCGGCCTAAATGACTATTAGCCTACATGGCCATTAGACCAAATGGTAAGTAGATGAAATGATAATTAGACCATGTGGATAGTAGAAGAGCTGGGTGTATATATGGGAATGGACCAATTGGATAGTAGACGAACTGGTTTAGACCAAACGGCAATAAACCCCAATTTCTCCAATACCTGGATCATGGATTGATCCACTGTTGTGTGCCAAGCCCCTAGAATGTAAACATCTTTTGTATCCATCACCCGCTTGTCAAATTGACACAGCAGGACATTGTGCACACATGGTCAATGCACTATTTGGTTGAAGTGTTTACGTTTCCAATAATGTATATTTGTATAACTGTGTGTGTTGAATTGTGTTCCTTATCCTCTTTTTCTTCCTTCTTCTCTTTTTCTTCCTTCTTCTAGATTTGACATTTTAGGATGTTTGTCAATGCACATAATAGTTCACATGTTTTATGACGCGTAAAGTGGAGCAGAGAGTGTTTTATTTTCTGTTCTATTTTCTTAATTTAGGCCATTAAAAAATATATACATGTTTACAACCCTGTCCACTTCCTTTTTGGGGGCCGCCCCCTATTTATTTTATTTTATTTTTTGAAATTTTTCTGATTTTTTTTTTTTTCAAGAAAAAAAAACAATGCTAAAATGGATCTCTTTCTGATTTAAAAAAAAAAAAGGCGGCCATCTTGAAAAATAGCCCGACTGTCAGGGAAAATGTACCGAGCGGCCATTTTTAAGTTAAAAAAAAGGGCCTCCTCCTTCCTATTTTTCAAAAAAACAGGACGCTAAACATGTTTGTTTTTTGTGTGGGGGCCTTATTGTGTTATTACCCTGTACATACAGTGTACATTGAATTACATTCTGAAGGAGAGCACGGGTGGGGGGGGGGGGGATACTGATGGATAGGAACAATGATTTGAAAGACTCTTTTTAAAAATCTATCTACAATGTGGGCCTCTTTTTAAAAAAAAAGTGTTTTAAAGAGCTGAGAAGGGAGTGAGTGCTAAATTTTCCAATAAATCCCTTTATTCCTGTATGTCATCTCTTTAGATTACCAAAACAAACTTACAGTGACGGGAAAAAAAAAAGAGATAGTTTATCTCTTTACATCCATATTTGATTGATGAAAACAGGACAGATCAAATCCAAATAATGTTGGTTGGATGGTCATCATTCACAGTGTTCGATTCAAGATCAAAGATTAGACAGTTCAGTTGTCTTTTCTTGCTTCATTTTTGACAGATTTCCTGTCAGCGAGGGATTAACCTTTGACAACTTCTGTTATCTTCAGCTGTACTCTTTGTTGAAATATGATCTTGATATGGGCAGTGAAATCAAAGCATGTCCTTTTATCAATCCAGTCATATCACTTGACGTCTTCAAATAGCACAGGTCTATTTTTGTCTCATCATTGTCCTTTTCGACATACAAATTTGGGGGAAGAGTAATTGTAAATCCTAAATTTCATTTCTAATAATAGAACTCACCAAGAGATTCCATTCTGTTTAGTTTTTTTTAAATATAAACTTTCTCCATGTGATTTTAACTTGACACATTTCCAGATCCTGATTCTCCTATAATCTGTCACTGTAATTAATAGTTATTATCACGCTTATTGTCATAGTTGCCTTTTGTCATGCATGTAAGTCGTAATAATAATAATAATAATAGTTCAGTTCTTGTATAGCGCATAATACGTTATGAAATAACATCTCTATGCGCTTCCAAAGAGATATCTCCTTGATCATATTCATGCACAATCTTTATTTACATCAATAAATCAACGTATCTACCTATTCTACTTTGCTATTGTTGCACCTCAACATTGCATAACCGAAACTTAAAACACATCGCCAAATTGCTCATACCCCCCCCCCCGACCAATGGCGCCCTCCGTGACCCTTGCGTCCGAGCGCCGCCAACGTAACCTCTTCCTCTTATCTCTTCGCATCCGAACGGATAAGTTACACTAAAAATCGCTCCCAAAAGTTGAAGAGTTTTTCCTCTTTAGTCATTTTTTGGTTCGCATTTTCGCCTTTTATAATATTCTCTACGATTTCTTGTTCGTTAGAGAGTAGTTTCACTCCGTGAATTTATTTATTTATCAGTATTCTAGAACGTTTTCTTGCCGACTACTGTTACGTTTCCGCTTTCGCGTTTGCCCGTCCTCACTCCTCCGAGGCCTCGGGTGCGTGCGGGGGTAGTCGGTGGGGTGTTTTAGTCACTGGTAGTTTATTTAATTCTTTGATTCTTGTTGATAATTGCTCGTACCCTTTGTTTAATTTTCTTTCCCGCAGGTTATAATATGTCTCGCAGTTCTTATTTTCTCTTAGCAGGTTTCACGAAGAAGAAATCAAGTTCTGTCGCGAGAAAGAAGACGAAGGATTCTAGTAATAAGTCTTCGTTAGTTACGCCCCTCGGGAGCGGTGGTGACACCGCAAACCCCGGGGATGCAAATGTCAGCAGACATTTATGCGGGCAAGGCAAGCCTATGAGAATGGTCGAGGGGGCGATTTTATCTCCTCTCGGGACGGTTCCCGGAAACCCAGAGGTTCTTACCCTGGGTGGAACGGGCCTTAGTTCTGCACCGCCAACAATTGTTCCGTCAGGTCTTTTGTTTGGTCGGTGCACAAATCCATCGACGGATACGAAGACGAAGGATTCTAACGCCCCTCGGGAGCGGTGGTGACACCGCAAACCCCGGGGATGCAAATGTCAGCAGACATTTATGCGGGCAAGGCAAGCCTATGAGAATGGTCGAGGGGGCGATTTTATCTCCTCTCGGGACGGTTCCCGGAAACCCAGAGGTTCTTACCCTGGGTGGAACGGGCCTTAGTTCTGCACCGCCAACAATTGTTCCGTCAGGTCTTTTGTTTGGTCGGTGCACAAATCCATCGACGGATATTCGGGTTGCTTCCGTGGATCCGGACTTGAACCGGTCACCGATCGGTTCTTCTGTCCCTTTGTCGGATTTGCCGGTTCCGGATTTCGGTCCGGATACCCGTGCAGCCGAGTCGGATCCTGGGGCTTCAACTAACCGCGCCTCTCCGTCGGTGCGTGTTCCGTTTTCCCGATTCGGTTTGCGGGGAGCTCCTACCGTCGGGCTTTTATCGGATAACCGTCCCGTTTCTTCGGCCTTTTCCGTTACCGCTACGTCTCGTAAGAGGCGGGGTTCCCGGGACGCTGTGGCCGGTTCTTCCTCGGATTTTGTTTATCCTTCAAAGAATCCGCGCTCTGATTTTATGGCACCGTTTGCGGCTCCTCGGGGTCCGCCTTTGGTGGCTACTCTCCCTCCGTCGGTGCCTCCACCCCCGCCGGAATTTTCGGATTGGATGCGGGCTTTTGCTGACGCTTTTCGATCTTCGGTGCCCGAGTCGGCTCCTCCGGTTCGTCCTACTTCACTTTCGGATCCGATCGCGGTTGATTTATTTTCGGAGTTTTCCGAAGATGCATCGATCTCGCCTGAGCAGTCGCCGGTGCGGGTTTCGAGTTGTCGTATTCAGCCGGGGTCCTCTCTTTTTTGCTTCTCCGCCTCACGCTTCGTTGGGCGCTCCGAGAGGCGGGGATCGTCCCTGTTTATCTGGTCAAGATAGGGGGGGCTCGGTTGATCGTTGGGACACTGGTTCCATCGCTCAGTCGTCTGGTTCAGTTGCGGGGGATGATGCGTCTACTTCCGTTTGTGTCTCTGGCGGCGGATTCGTTAGTCTTGTTTCACAAATATGTGCCCGATTCTTGTCTTCTAAATCGGACTCTTCAGCGTTTCAGGGACTGTTTCTTCCTGATCTACACAAAGAAGAATTTGTGAATGCCGCAGAAGACTTGTCGTCATCGACGGGATTTCTTAAGCGGCAGGTGGACAAGTACGCTTTCGTTCCTCAGGATGCGGATTTGTATTTGTGTCCTAAACGGGTTTCTCCCAAACTTGTGGCGGTGGCCAGTCGTTTGGGGAAGAAATTTGGGACTCGTGGTCCTTTTGATAAAAGTGACAATTTGTTGTTTGATCTTTTCTCACGGCTTGCGGTGACTTCGCATTCCATCGAGAAGTATCGTCGGGAGGCTGTGCTCACTTATTTGGGCATTCGACCGCATCAAATTCCAGGACTGCTTCTGCAGATTCCAGTGGCCAGCCCCCACCTTTGTGGAGATAGTTTCACTACTCTACTGCAAGCCGAGATTGATGGTGAGAAGCAGGCTCGAGACCTGTCCGTTGCTTGTCGCGATGTCCAAGAACCGGTTCCTTCCTCCAGACCTCGTAAGAAAAGTTTGAAGATTTCGGGTTCTTTTCGTAAGAACGTCGGCCAGTCTAAGGGCCGCCCTCAGGACTGGTACCCGGCCGAGGTGGAATACCAGGATCGTGGTCGTCCTTCGTCTCGAGGTTCTTCTTACCGTGATTCTTCTATCTTCCCGGACTCCCTTTCGTGGTGGTGGGAAGTCATTCTCTAGATGATGGCTTCCCCCGAGTGCTTGGGTCTTAGGTCGGCGGGCGGCTCCGGAGTTTTCTCCCGGCGTGGGAGAAGATCACCAGCGACGCATTTGTTCTGTCGGTGGTACGAGAAGGGTTCTTCATAGATTTTGTGGAACCTCTTCCGAATGGCGTCCTCCGGAACCGCTCTCCGATCATGTCCCCTCTTTTTCAGAGTCACATTTCCTCCGAATTCGTGTCTCTGTTAGAGAAGGGGGCAATAGAGGAAGTAGACGATCACCCGTGTCTTTGTTTGTCGCCGGTGTTCGTAATTCCCAAGTGCTCGGGTTCTTTAAGAATGATTCTCAACATGAAGCGGTTTAACCTTCATTTGGGAAAGGTTCATTTCCGAATGGATCATCTGGCAACCATCCTTTCTTCATTGAATCCCGCAGACGTCGCGGTTTCTTTGGATCTTCGCGACGCTTATTTTCATGTGCCGATACATCCGCGGTCGCGGGATCTTGTGGGGTTTTGCCTTCCTGGGCGAATTCTACCGTTACAGAGCGCTCCTGTTCGGTTTGCGCCCTGCTCCTCGGATTTTCACGAGAGTCGTGGCGTCAGTCATGCTGTTGGATCATATGCAGATTCTGATCAGCACGACTCAAGATCTCGGATTTCTCATAATTTGGGAGAAATCAGAATTTGTTCCGACTCGCACGCCGTCTTACCTAGGTGCTCAGCTGGACATTCGTCATCAGCTGGCTCGTCCCAGGCTCGACAGGGTCGAGACGATAGTCAGGACTGCTCGGTCTCTGAGATGTGCACGTCGGGTGAAAGCCGAGTGTTGGCTTCAGTGGCTAGGGTTTCTCTCCAGTCTAGTCGACATGCTTCCAGATTGTCGACTATTGATGAGTCCCTTCCAACTCTTTCTGTTGGAGTTTTATCAGCCGAGCGTGAGTTCTCTTTTGTCGTGGATCCCCCTGTTGTCCAGAATCAAGGGTCTTCTAGGTCCTTGGCTTCGTCGTTCCTTCTTCCTTCAGGGCAAACGCTTCCGAGTTCCTCTCCCTTCCGTGACCGTTACCACGGACGCGTCGCTGTTGGTTTGGGGAGGTCATTGCCAGGGGTCAATGATTTCAGGAGACTGGAGTCATCTGGACTTTCTGCCCCACATCAATGTGTTGGAACTCATGGGAGTGTTTGCTTCGCTTCGTCACTTCCGTGCTCGTCTGGTGGGTCGTTCGGTTCTGATTCTTACGGACAACGTATCGGTGATGGCGTACATCAACAGACAGGGAGGCACTCATTCTGTGGCTCTGAACGAGTTGGCCTCTCAACTCTGGGCGTGGTGCAAGGGGGCGAGGGTGTTCCCGATTGCATCACATATCCCGGGCGAAGAGAATATCTTAGCGGACTTTCTCTCCAGAGGCAAGTGCTTTCCCTCAGAGTGGACTCTGTCTCCGACTGTCTTCAGGCAACTGGGGAGAGTGTTCGGTGTTCTCGACATCGATCTCTTCGCAACTTCGTTCGACCATCGTTTTCCTCGATATTCTCGAGAGTCCGGGAACCAGGAGCTTTTGCTCTGGACGCTTTCGTGATCCCGTGGAGGGATGGAGGGCTTACGCCTTTCCTCCGTTCGCGTTGTTTCCCCGTGTGCTCTGGAAGATCAGGGAAGATCGAGCGATGATGATTCTCATAGCTCCTTGGTGGCCGGCGAGGTCGTGGTTTCAGGACCTCCTGACCCTCCTGGTGGGGACTCCGTGGTCGTTGCCATGTCATCCGGATCTGGTGTCGCAACCTCTGTCTGGTATTCTACACCAGCGGCCGGAAATCCTCTGTCTGACCGCTTGGCGGTTATCGGGAAGAGGGCTCGTTCGTCAGGTTTCTCCGAACGTGCTGCACAATTTCTAGTCCAGAGTAGACGAGAGTCGACCAGGACGGTTTACAACTCCTGGTTGGATGCTTTTCACACTTGGTGTGAGGAGGTGGGCGTCGCCCCTAGAGAGGCGTCTTTACCTTCTATTGCTGACTTTCTGATCTCTTTGTATGACAAGGGGAGAGTTCTGTCAACGATTTGTGGCTATCGGTCTGCTATAGCTGCGGTTTTGTTTTCGGGGTTTGCCGATGGTACTTCGGTTTCTTCTGCTCCTCAGCTAGCGGCTCTTTTGAAGTCTTTCTTCCTTAAGAGACCCTTCTTCAGACCTCTGACGCCAGTGTGGAGTTTACCCAAGGTTTTGGCACTCCCTTCGAACCGCTGTGTTCTGCGACGCTTCTGCTTACTACGGTCAAGACGGTTTTTCTCATGGTAATCACTTCTGGTCAGCGTAGGAGCTCACTTCATACCCTTTCAGCTGCCCCTGGGCATATCCGCTGGGAAGGACGTGGGGTTCGTTTGATTCCCAAGGCTTCTTTTATTGCTTAGAATCAGTCTGACACGTCGGGTTCAGTGGAAGTGGTGCTTCATCCCTTGTCGGATTTTTCTTCGGTCTTCAGGGACGGACTGTGGTGTCCCGTTCGCGCCCTCAAATGGTATCTTTACAAGACGAAGCCTTTTCGCAAGTCGGATCAGCTCTTTCTGGTTTCTCGAGAGCCACTTTCGGCGGCATCTCGGGATACGATCTCCAGGTGGTTAGTCTTGGCTATCAAGGCTGCGGGCCCTGAGGCCTTGACGCCTGGCAGGACTCCTCGTGCCCACGATACTCACAGTGTCAGTACGTCTTGGGCTCTTTTCATCGGAGTTTCAGTTCAAGATATCTGTAAAGCAGCTTTTTGGAAGTCTCCAAGTTCTTTTACTGCTTTTTACCTCAAAGATGTGCCCGCGGGCGTACGAGCCTTTGTGGTCGCTTCTCTGAAGGCGGCTTCGTCGTCTATTTCTCATTAAATTGATGAGTTTGCTTGGTTTTTACCACCCGGCATTAATCTGTGCTGGTCTTTAGCAAAGTAGAATAGGTAGATACGTTGATTTATTGATGTAAATCATGAAAATCAGTATTGATTTTATTATTTACGATATAAATCTACGTATCTACCTATTTTCCCTCCCTCCATCCCCAGCGCCTTTACCAAGGTGTGTCCTAGGGAACTCGTGATAAGAGGAAGAGGTTACGTTGGCGGCGCTCGGACGCAAGGGTCACGGAGGGCGCCATTGGTCGGGGGGGTATGAGCAATTTGGCGATGTGTTTTAAGTTTTGGTTATGCAATGTTGAGGTGCAACAATAGCAAAGTAGAATAGGTAGATACGTAGATTTATATCGTAAATAATAAAATCAATACTGATTTTCATGATTTCATTCTTTCTTAATTTCATCCCCAAGTTCCATCACTCTCCCTACTCATGCTTCTAACTTTTGTTTTTCTCTTCCCTGGATTACAATTTATACACAAGCATGTACCTGTACTATATTTTCCTTCGTTTTTTGTGCACTCTTGAGTCTTCACAGGTATACCAACAAACACTGTATCTTCATTTGTGTATGCACAAGTGCCTTTAGCTCTTGGTTGGTCTATGGAAGTACACTGTACATACATGTATATCTCTATCTGTGTACTCTTACCCAGTAATGTGTTAATCTACCATGTCATGTATCTCAATCATCTGGCATTCTTGTTTCCCTTTCAATCATTTTTACAGGAGGTGGAGCGGGAGATCTCCTTCCGAACAGAGTCTGGGTTGTACTATTCCTACTTCAAGCAGTTTGTCAATGCGCCAACAATATCACAAGGTATGTCTTTTATCAATCTATTAAGCACCCTTCTCTTTCCTACCGACGGTACAACATTAGATCTTATTAATTGTCTGCGATATCACAAGGTATGTCTTTTATAAATGTAATTAGCACCCTTCTCTTTCATACCGAAGGTACAGCACAAGAACTTTTCAACGATATCATAAGGTTTTTGTAATGTACCCCCCCCCCTCTCCCAATCATACTGAAACTATAGAATGTGTCACATATTCACAGGATCTTGAACAAGAGATATTTGTATTCAATTCAATTCAATTCATATTTATTTCATTTCCAACAGAAAGATAGACAAAGGTATTACATGTTGTTCATACATAATTCATTTTTTTCTTGGTAATTATACAAATACACTTTGCACATAATACAATTATTACAAGAAATATAAATTTATATCAGTAATAATAAATCACATTGAATATGAAAACCTTAAAGCCTTATCAACCTAATTAGCATTGTGTAAATAAGCCCCTCCCCCCTTCCTTCTAACCTGCATTTGAAAATTGTTATATTAACTTTATAGCGGTAACTCTGTAGCCATATGATAGTAGTAATAAATCTGTAAAGCATTTTGAGAGGGCCTGTGGTCCTGAAAAAACGCTATATAAGAACGAACTATTATTATTATTAATAGAAATTATTTATGTAAATAAGAAGTTGAAGAAGATATCACCTCTCGAACACTTGTACTACTCTTTATGAGAAACAGTGTGTCAATGCTCAGGTCAATGCAAGGTCTACGTGTCTAATTGACCATGGTATATAAATTCATATACCGGTAGCTGACCTTTCACACTGGAAATACAGGCTGTACTTATTGAGTATCAAGTCTGAACTTAGCCTTTTGATATTACTTATTAGCACTAGAAACTGGGTATGTGAATTGGAGGTTGAGAAACATATTTCATTCCAACCAGTTGTATTACTCCTACTACAAGCAGTTTGTCAGTGCACCAGCGATAACATGAAGTATGTGGCCGATAATAAATCTGATTGAATAATATATGACCTTATCAAAAGCATTCTCTAAATTTACCCCCTTCAGATGGAAATGTATATGCTACGTTGAGCGATCAATATGTAACAGATTAGCAGTGGAATATGTTTATTTGAATGAGACGTTCCATGTACGCCGCTCATACTAACATCAGTTTGTCATTGTACATGTATCAATGTTATCACAAAGCGTGTGGCTGATATTGAAGCAAATTGAATTGACCAAATCAAAACCGAAGCATTCTGTGAATCTAGCCCCCCCCCCCCTCCTTTCACACAGAAACTTAATATCATATTGAACTACATGTATATGTCTGTATGATAAGCATCAGATTTGGTATACCAGGTAATGTGAATGGGTTAGCGATATGATTCGCAAGTAAACAATTTGCTTTCCAGGTACCGATATGCAGTTTATACACCGGTATATAGACCTTCATGTAAGCCATGCATTGTATTGTGGAGAATCAGAACAGAACTGATATGTATCGTACAATAGTGCTATTATATTTCATGTGTGGATGCCAACTTTACGTGCTCTCGGCTCTGCAAAAGTGCACACTGCACTCTTCACTAAAGATCAATGATGTAACAAACTAATCAGTAATAATAATATACCATACTTGTGTAGTGCATACGTTGCAATGTAGAGAAGGAAAGACAAATAAAGAGAACGAGAAGAGTGTGATTAGCTCGCTTCCATAACTCATCAGTTAACATTGGCACAAATTTGTTTCTAAAAAGAAATGTTTCAGTCTTCAGAGGTGTTTTAAAGTTGTCAAAAGTATCACAAGTTTTGATATATTCTAGCAATTTAGTTCTGAGTTCTATCGGTGTAACTTGAAGAGAGTGTGACCCATAACATTTTGTATTTATTTGAGGGATAGTAAGGAGAGACTCTTGGGAAAACCTGAGGTTTCTGTTTGATATGTAATGATAAGGCTTTTTGCCACCATTTATCATAGAGTAATTTTTGCAACTTTGTCTCTGGAAAAAAAATGTACATGTAGATGCGGTGTAATTATTATCTGCCCTAACACCATCAGATGTGAAGATCATCTCGGTTCATCTAAAGGGGACCGTCATTGATACACCTGTTCAGCTAATTAACCCTGTCTGGGTCATTGTCTATTATGTACATGTATATACAGTAGACCAGGTCATCAGAAGGTATAGATACATGTAGATAGAGTGTCGGAGATAGGCAATAACTACACTGTACATGGGTGTACATCTCTTCCAACAGTGCTTTTAAGTCCACTACAATATTCATTATGGTTTATTAAAAGCAGCAACAACAACAACAAACTGTAAAGAAACATGTCAGTGAAAGTTATAGGAAAATCCTAGATATAATAAGAGACTCTAAATAGTTCTTAGTGTTATTTTTGTAATTGAGCACACTCAGATAACAACTCTGTGATGTACCTTTTGAACACCTTTCTTTGGTCTATCGGTCCTTTTGTGAAGAAGCTGATGATTGTAAATGTATCCAGTCATGAAAATAAGCCCTTCATCAACCTGTCATAATCAATTTCCTGAGAACAGATGCTCTTTTTCTCAGCCCCATCGTGTATTGGCATCATCCCGCTCATTTTAATTGAACCTTCACCACACCAATGGCAGAAGGGCGTATCTTCCTAATTTGTGGTTTTAAATGTTGAATCCCAGTCTATCATCATGCCACTCATTAGTAGAGAACCTTTGATTGTGGTTTACCTGTGATACAGACAGGACAAATATGTCGGTCCTTTCTCAGCCCATCATGTAATTGGCACTATCCCAGAGGTCTCATTTCCATATATAGATTTCCAATGCATAAGGGTGTATCTACATAATTAGTGGTTTACCTAATAGTGAAGAAGGTCTTTCCTAAGTCTCATCCTATTTATTTGTTGAGAACCTTTGCCACACCAATGGCAGAAGGGCATATCATTATAATTTGTGGTTTACCTGTTATACAGTACAAACATGTTGGTCTTTTCTCAGCCCATCATGTAATTGACACTATCCCGAGGTCTCATCTCTGGAGATGTCCATTGCATAAGGGTGTATCTACATAATTAGTTGTTTACCTAAGAAGGTCTTTCCTCAGTCTCATCCCACATATTCTAGAGATTTCCATGGGAGAAGGGCACATCTCCATAATTTGTGGAGTAAATAAATAAATATTCCCTTTAAAAAATGTGTAAAATGCTGCTGATGGTTGGTTTGCTTGTTTTACCTGAAAGCTATGTTGGTATTAAGTAAGCAACCAGGAGACCAACGAATTAAAGTCCTATCCATTGCCTTGATATTGAGGATTCATTCATGCCTTGCCACAGGAATCAACTTGATTTCGAACCCGGGAACCTCCTTGTTGCGAGACCACTGCTCCACCATTGAGTCACTGTGCTTTTGTCTATTTTACAAATATTCTTTTCTCTCTCTTTCTAAAAAAGAAGGAAAAAAGAAATAATAAATAGAGAAAGCCCTCCTTTCAGCTTACAAATATACCTGGATATAATAGAGGTCTGACATACACAATTGTTGTAAATCAGCACATGAAGTAATGTTGTATATATATATATATACACTGTATGACTCTGTCTCTAGAGATGACTAGGCAGTACCGGTACGTGTTCATGAGCTCTAATAGAGTGGTGAAGTGTGACGTCATCAAAAATTTAATTTTATAATTTTTCAACTTTTTCTTCATTTTCCGAAAGAGCATAAGAAATAAAGTCCAAATGTCGAAAACCAATTGAATATGTTAAGTATTGGCTGAGATATGACCACTTGAATAAATATATTTCCTATAGGAACTCAGTGTTATGCATGTACATGTATGCCCTGGCTCCTAATGGTTAGGAGCCAGAGCATATAACACTGAGTTCCTTTAGGAAATATATTTATTCAGATGGTCATATCTCAGCCAATACTTAACATATTCAATTGTTTTTCGACGTTTGGACATTATTTTGTATGCTCTTTCGGAAAATGAAGAAAAAATTGAGAAATTATAAAAATAGATTTTTATGATGTCACAGCTTCGGTACTCTATTGTTTCAAGATGTCTAAACAGTCTAAGCTTGGCTCTAAAAACAAAGTAATAAAGGAGAGTAGTGATGAAGCAGATAAACCTTTGCTGTACCGGTATGTCCCAAATACCCAAAATTGTTTTGATTTAATCACAGTAGAATTCATGAACCAGTCATGAGATTTGTATTTAACAGGGGTCTACATATTTGTTGCAAAGGTACGAAGCTCAGTAGTGCTGTCCTATATACCCCAAACTGTTCTGATTGAATCATAGCAGAAATTATGAGCCAGTCACAAGATTTTTTGTGTAACTGGGGTCTATGTTCTAAAAGTACAAATCTTGTTAGTGCTGTCCTCAATACCCCAGATTGTTTTGATTGAATCATAGCTGAAATTATGAGTATAAATTGTCACAACTGGTGGGAATCAAGGGATGAAAGCATATCAGTGAAAGAAATGAAATCCCTCTTGTATGGCCGAGCCTACCTGATGGTATGTATCATTTATAAACGGCACAACCATGAACAAATTTAGAGCTCGCAAGTCAAGGGGATGAAAAAAATCTCCTTTTTTGTTGTTGATACTTGTACACATGTACATGTACTAGTTAAATTCACATAATACAGTCCATAAACAATAAAGTTAAGGTCATGTTTTCAAACTAAATTGTGAAGTTATGCACCAGTTTTGTAAAGTTATAAACAAGCGATCTTATGGTTGGCATGGTTAATTAACTTATACAGGGGGCTCCTCGCTCAAACTTATTCTAGCTTGCCTGCCCAACTTCTAGTTTAAAAACTTTGAATACTTACTTCGAACCCCTTGTGAACTGCTGATCAGTGGATTGTTGTTTACAACTTACAGGTTTAATTTGCAAACTTAAAGTTTGAAACTACGACCAGTCCTGAGTGAACATGGCTATTGCAATGTACAGCACTCACAAGATTTTCATTTATATTCAAGTTATTGAGTGGAATTTAAAAAAATTTGATTTGGCTTAAGTACTCTCTTTATTTTTTGTGTGTTTTATCCTATTACTGCAATACCGGTACTCATGTTGCACTTAACTACTTTTGTGTACAGTGCTTTTGAGTGATGTCATATTTTGCACTAGTGTACACGCTCATGTACGTTGAGAATTTGAATTCAAGTAGACTTGGCGCTTGCATATATTACATGTACGTAGTATTGTCATGATAAAGGAAAGTTCTATCTACGACTTAAATGCATAAAATATCATAGGTATATTATTCTGTTGATAGCCAAAAAGACGATAAGTTAACGCCTTTCTGCCTCTGAGAAGAGGATATATTCATAAATTTGTATAAATTTGAATATGTGTCTAGTGTAGGTCTACATGAAGCAATAGATAATATGATATTGCATGGATAGAATCTCATTGTATGAAACAAAACCACAAATATGACAACCTCAAGTAAAAAATGAATTAAAAATGAGGTCGAGAGAGGTCAGGCGGCAAAATAGGATAGTAAAAAGCAGTCAGCTTGCAAGTCAATATTCATAAATTTGTATAAAATTTGAATATATTTCTAGTGTAGGTCTACATGAAGCTATAGATAGTATGATATTGAAATGGATAGAATCTCATTTTATGAAACAAAACCTCAAATATGACAACCTCAAGTAAGAAAAATGAGGTCGAGAGAGGTCAGGCGGCAAATTAGGATAGTAAAAATCAGTCAACTTGAAAGGCAAGGGAATGTGGTCAATGCAATCTTTACATCAGTATTTCATGCTTCTGCACACAAGGATGTCTGAAGTATATTCATTAATAGATCGAGAGAATCCATTTTTATTGCAAAAACAATTCCTTTTCTATTTCTGTGCCCCATTTTATTTTTAGATCGAGAGAATCTACTTTATTGCAAAAACAATTCCTTGTCTATTTATGTGCCCCATCAAGGCCAACAGCATGTATATTCTTTGTAGCAGTCTGCAATCTTTCATGAAAAGTGTCATATTGTGCATGATTCCAACTACCTGTCACAGTCATTATTAAAACAATGTTGTTTTAATACTTGATTGTGCATGTTTGTACTCAGGTGAGGTAAATGGGTACCTATTCCTTGAAATGCACTGTGCACTGATAACATTATAAAGACAAGTTTGTTATTGATCAGAATCCATCAAACTTGAACTCGAGTTTGATATCTGTCACATCTCAATACACCATTTCGTAATGTTACCAAATCAAATACAAACGTCTTTGCGAAGTACCCTGATATGTGAACTATTTTATTCATCTGTTACAAATTAAAAAAAATTGTATTTCAATAGTCAGAAAGCAAACTGCATACATTAGTTGTTGCCAGGTAGAACAACAATGTAGCTTGCCCTACCTAACATCATGTAATATACATGCGTATGCATTTTGCATTTTGACTATTGAAGTACAATTATTTGTAACAGGTGAATGAAATATTTGTTTTGAGGCACTGCACAAAGATGTTAAATTTGATTACATTACAAAAATGGTCTGTTGATTTGAGGACCTGTGTTTGATTTGTATCTATCGCAACATTCATAAAACAGCTACATTGTAGGACATTTTGTTTACTCTGGTGCACTGATGTATTGTGTAGCCTCCCACAGGTTTGTTCACACACTTAAGAGTGAACATGAACAGGTGCAATCAGCATGAAGCGTAAAGGTGTTTCTCAATTTCAATTCAATTCAATGTTTTGAAGCATGATAGGTGTCTAGGCAAGACAGATCTAAAGGGAGGAAGATATGTTCTTTTGTGTACACAGCATGAAATTCAATACAGTAGCAAGCTCTACATTTTTTTTGGAGCAAATGAAAATGGTGAATACACAAACATGACATACCGGTATATAAACTTGTATTGTAAAGTCATGCTTGTCATGTGCACAGAAACACCCACGTTTCAAGCACACTTTAATACACGTAATAAAATGTATTTTTATTTATAAATGACATTTTAAGTCGAGCTGTGACTGTATTGAGATTTCCCCAGTGAAAGAAGTTTTGAAATCTTTCCCCCCCTTTTGTATACTGATTTTTAAGATATGGCTATCGTATATCTTCAGCTAAGAGTCAAAAGGGCATTCAGTAATACACTGTTGCACAAACCTAACGCCCTATTGGCGCTCATAAGACAATATAATCATGACCTTGATGAGAAAAATACTGATTCATAAGATATGGTTATCATGTATCACCAGCTAAGAGTCAGAAAGGCATTAAGTAATGCACTTTTCCACAAACCTAACGTCCTTCTGGCGGTCATAAGACAATATGATCATGACCATGATGAGAAAAATACTCCAAGGACGTCTGTCATTTGGCGTAAAAAGAGAAGAGATATACACACACGTGGAATGCTGGAATCTTTTGTCATCTGAGTGAATTCTTGTTGTAGATTGACATGCATTCCTTGTAGAGTATCAATCGGGTATCTTGTGATTTCTCTAGAGTGGAGTGTTCACTCTGCAACTCTTTCACCCACGTGATTGGAATGTGTCTATTGATTTTAAAGCCAGGAGTTGAAAGTATGAAACAGAGCTCTTTTTGTTCGGTTGGAGCTCTTAAAGCAGGACTGCACTTAGTTGTAGCTACTTGCGCCCTCTATATAGCAAACAATGCCTAAGCGGTACCCGTCGGTCCCCCGTGATCGCCTTTTTCTTATGTTAATTGAGAGCTGATTTGATGAGATAACCACCTGTCAGTGACCATGCAGGGAGGTCTAATCCCCCCTGGCCAAACTAGTGCAGACAGGCTTTAAATACTGTGAAACCAGAACGTTTTACAAAATTTGCGAGTGGTTTAGATTCGTGAAAGCTTCATGTGGTGAAATAATGGAATTACACAACAAATATGGATTTTTGCTACTTTAATGTTGCAAGAGTTTCTGACAGTCATGAAAAACTAAATTTTGTAGTTTTTTGGGGGGTACAGGATTAATTGGATCCAGACAAGTCTGAATTACATCCTTCATAATCATCTGGGACTGGCATTCACACCCATCCGACCCACTCGGGTAGAAGTCAAAGATGTTCCAAAGTTTATCCATTCCCATGTTAGTTCTTCGCTCTTCTAAGCAGACAGCACAGCGCACCTACTACATGTAACTTTTCTCAGTTGAACTTATTTTAAGATCACAATTTCCAATGCAATTATCCTGTAATGGCAGAAAGTCCCAAAGCTTAAAGCTAACCTCCAGTAGTGGTAAAAAAAAGAAAATTATTTCTCACAGAATCAAACGAAACTTACACTGAATGTTCAAGATTACAAATAAATGACATGTGCCAAACAATTTTGGAAGAAAATGTATACTGGCTGAGTAATGAGCATAGAAAGACAAGGAATCAAGGTAGTACCAACCCCGACACGGTGCGTGTTGTCCCATACATAGCTTTCTGTGTATGTGCTTGTTACTTTACCAAGACTCGGTCAAATTTATTATGATTTTGATGACTCCAGAACCTTGCAGTGCACACCAATACTTACATGCTACATGATCAACTGTTTCTGATCCTTTCCACACCTTTTCTTTCACAATGCAATCGCATTACCAGTACTAAAGTTTATCTTTAAGAAAATACCTTGTCTGATTTAAGGATTCATTGCAGGGATTGATTGCCATTGCATCTGCTAACATAGGAAACACATCATCTGTTCAGAGCCAAAAGGGTATTAACTCTGTAATAAAGTATTACAGTAAGAGGCTCTTTTGTGGCTCCAAACAGATGATAATATATTCATGATCAGAAATAACCATGAATCAGAAGTTTTATAAAGAACAACAAAACGCAAGTGAGAAAAGTAATTTTATTTTCAAGAAGCCGCCCTTTTTCCAAGATCCCACCCTTATAAATCCAGCACAATAAACATTCAAGGATCTATTTGATATGTTTTCAAAGTGGAAATAAATTGATTGATTTGATTAAATATGAAATGGATTTACTTCGATTCCCTTCTTCGAGGGCAGAGAGGAAAGTAAAAATAAGATTGAAAGCAGCTTTAACTTCACGGGATAGAGTTTCTGAGTGAGCGTGAACAATTGGGGAAAGTTGAAAGATTGTTCACAAGGTCATCATCTTGCTTTCCTTATAAGAACAATATGGATGAAATTGGAGAGCTCTTTCCACATGTGTGAATTAGATTGTCATCGTCAATAAAAAGAAATATTGTGATCTGATTTGTGCTTGAACGCTGACAACGAATCAAATATGGGTCTCTTTGAAAGGTCACGGCTGCGGAGCGGAGCTGGGACATATAGCTTTCAAATTCTAGAAGACCCTCAAGTAGAACTTTAAAGTAGTCTAAGGGTGCGTTTAATCGACACTTTTTCACCCTAGAATCACGGTTTCTAAAGACGTTTAGTTTAAAACGC
Organism: Strongylocentrotus droebachiensis; assembly: GCA_035222895.1. Taxonomy (NCBI): domain Eukaryota; kingdom Metazoa; phylum Echinodermata; class Echinoidea; order Camarodonta; family Strongylocentrotidae; genus Strongylocentrotus; species Strongylocentrotus droebachiensis. The sequence goes on along the minus strand of JAVYIG010002716.1, from coordinate 90,593 downwards.
AATGCGTTCAAGCGATTTTTTCGTCGGTCGTAAAAATAAACGTGTTTGAAAACACAAACATGAAACGCTGAAAAAGATGCGTTTTGTATCATGATTCAAAAGAATCACGGTCGCTAAAATTCGATTGAACGGACGGAGTTCTCAATCATGATTGTATGACGAAGCCTCTTCCGGTTTGGGAAAAACCGCGCGCCCGCTTTGCATGCAATTTGCGTTCACTATACCATCGTGGCCTGTTCCGTTATGTTATTCCTTGTTTTTCCTTCTATCATTTTTTCTTTCTGTCTTTCATTATGTTATTCTTTGTTTCTTCCTTCTATTCTTATGTTATTCTTTGTTTTTTTCCTTCTATCACCTTTTCTTATGTTATTCTTTGTTTTTATCATTCTATCATTTGCTCTTTCTGTCTTTCCTTATGTTATTCTTTGTTTCTTCCTTCTATTCTTATGTTATTCTTTGTTTTTTTCCTTCTTTCACCTTTTCTTATGTTATTCTTTGTTTTTATCATTCTATCATTTGCTCTTTCTGTCTTTCCTTATGTTATTCTTTGTTTCTTCCTTCTATACTTATGTTATTCTTTGTTTTTTCCTTCTATCACCTTTTCTTATGTAATTCTTTGTTTTAAGCATTCTATCAATTTCTCTTTCTTTCTTTCTTTATGTTATTCTTTGTTTCTTCCTTCTATCATCTTCTCTTATGTTCTTTGTTTTTATAATTCTATCACTTTCTCTTATGTTATTCTTTGTTTTAATCATTCTGTTACTTTCTCTTTCTATCTTTCCTTATGTTATTCTTTGATTCTTCCTTCTTTCACCTTCTCTTATGTTATTCTTTGTTTTAATCATTCTATCACTTTCTCTTTCTGTTCTTCCTTATGTCATTCTTTGTTCCTTCCTTTTTTCACATTCTCTTTCTGTCTTTCCTTATGTTATTCTTTGTTTCTTCCTTCTATTTTTATGTTATTCTTTGTTTTTTCCTTCTATTACCTTCTCTTTTGTTATTCTTTGTTTCTTCCTTCTATTCTTATGTTATGCTTTGTTTTTTCCTTCTATCACCTTTTATGTTATTCTTTGTTTTAAGCATTCTATCACTCTCTCTTTCTGTCTTTCTGTCTTTATGTTATTCTTCGATTCTTCCTTCTTTCACCTTCTCTTATGTTATTCTTTGTTTTAATCATTCTATCGACTTTATCTTTCTGTCTTTCCTTATGTTATTCTTTGTTTCTTCCTTCTATCACCTTCTCATTCTTTGTCTTATTATTGCGATCTATGCTCAAAACAGCAGTGTAAACAATTCCAGAAAGCGCGCGCCGAAGTTCCTGGGCCATACTGCGCAGTGTGATGCGCAGTGGTTTGGCTCGCAATGAGCTAGAATCAGCGTTGATGAAAAATCGCTTGAACGCAAACCGCAGTGACCTTGCTTTTTGTAACGGCGTTTTGAATTGTGATTCATGTTTGTGATTCTAGCTTCGAAAATTCGATTGAACGCACCCTAATACATCCGTTAATATATTAATTTCTAAATAAGATTTTCAATACCCCTGCCCCCCCCCCCCCCCCCCTTGTTCAAATCAAGAACAGTTTCAGAGTAAACTTGCATTTTGGAGGGATACATGTAAGTTTCAAAGTTTTCTATAACTCACTCCTAGCACCCTTGTAAATATTTTATTGAAGCGTAGGCTTTTGTTCAGCTCCATTTGTACAGCTACCCCACCCTACCACAATCAATGTTCTATTGATGTGTGTTTTTCTAGTTCAATTCATGATATTTTACCTTTAAGGAATTCTGTCATTTTCATGTCCTTTGCAGGTTTTTATGAAATCACAAATGATAACACTACAGAAAATTGGAGGACCATCAATGTACTTCAAAGATTCAACATTTATCAAGAAATCTTTCTTGCACTGGTATACAGAATATTTCCTTTTAATCAGGTAAGTTCATAAATTGGATTATTTAGTTTGACAACTCGTAGAAAGACCAATTTTCACAATTAACAGAAAATTTAAAGGTATTTGGTAGCATTTTTAATATTGTTGAAAACAAGAAAGGCAAAAATAGCCAAACATAGAGTGAAATATTAATCTAAAAATTATATTATTCATGTAGAACATAAGTTCTGGCTGTTTCTGCCTCTTCCTTTATTTGATATTACAGAAACAAAAGAAACCAAGGAGAAAAATCTGTTATGAACCTTTCATAGTTTAAAGTTGTTTTTTTAAACACTTTATTCCTTTACTCAGTGATTATAATGTTCATGTTAAAGCTAAAGACCAGTTCTGGTCATGCGATTGCATTGTGAAAGAAACGTGAAATCGATCAGAAAAGGTTGATCATCTAGCATAGATGTACTGCAAGGTTCTGGAATCATCAAAATGATAAGAAATTTGGCCAAGTCTTCATAAAGTTAGAAGCACTGTACACAGAAAGATGTATATGGGACTACACACACATGCGCAATACGTGCATTTCATATCTCTCAACAGGCAAGAGATACACTAATTTACCAAATATATCAATTAGTAGGCGGTTTCCCGTCAAAATTTTTATCATCATGTAATATTCAAAACATATTCTTTCACATGATTGGTAATAAGAGCTTCCATTTCATTTTTTGAAATTGGGGCGTTTCCAATACTGGTCTTTACCTTTAAGGTTGTTAATGTTACTTTACAGAAGCAGAAAGGCTCAGTATGTATGCTTGGTTCATTTTCTGGCAAATTTGCTTTGGCATACATGATGATAATGATTTTAGATTGATTTAATATATTGGTCTTTTTCTTTTTTCTCTTTCTTATCTCTTTCAGAGTTCATATTTACCCATCTTTTTTTACATAAAGTCTGTGTTTGCTCTCCATGGAGTCTACTTCACAACTATCTTTGCCATGGCATGGCTTCTCAGTAACTCCTGGCTCTCTGGGTTACTGGCATGTACCTTCTTCATTGCTAACAAGTAAGTATCTAGGGGCATATTTAAATTGTTAGTTCTGGTAATAAAACTGCATTTAAAGGAGAACAAATAATTATAAAGTCATTCTAAATTATTGATTAGGGATAGGTCATTGTATTTTGTTTTTTTATATTGCTTGAACTTGCAAAATAAAAACAAAATGCTAAAAGTTTGCAGATGTATATGCCCCTTTTACCTTTGTGATTCATTACTACATTACCCATTCGTCAGCTCTTGTAACCTTTTTTTCTTCTTTTTTTCAATCAAGATTGAAATATTAATTTATTGGTTATTTTTCTCCTTCTTCTTTTCCTCCTCCTCCTCCTCCTCCTCCTCCTCCTCCTCCTCCTCCTCCTCCTCCTCATTCTCCTCCTCATTCTCCTCCTTATTCTCCTCCTCCTCCTCCTCATTCTCCTCCTCATTCTCCTTCTCCTTCTCCTCATTCTCCTCCTCCTTCTCCTCCTCCTCCTCCTCCTCCTCCTCCTCCTCCTCCTCCTCCTCATTCTCCTCCTTCTCCTCCTCCTCCTCCTCCTTCTCCTCCTCATTCTCCTCCTCATTCTCCTCCTCATTCTCCTCCTCCTCCTCCTCATTCTCCTCCTCATTCTCCTCATTCTCCTCCTCCTCATTCTCCTCATTCTCCTCCTCATTCTCCTCATTCTCCTCATTCTCCTCCTCATTCTCCTCCTTCTCCTCCTTTTCCTTCACCCCCCCCCCCTCCTCTTCCTCCCTTTCCTCCTCCTCCTCTTCTACTTCTCCAGCTCCTTCTTCTTCTTTTTTCACCAACCCTTTTCCCCCATATGTCATTTTGGAGTGTCTTGAGGTACAGTACTCTTATCACATTTTCCTTTTCATAAATTGTATTCCACTTCAAAGTGCTGATATATATTTTTAAATTTACATCTTCTTCTTTCTTTTTTACCCTAGGGGGAATGCAACAAGAGTTGACTACACAATACCTCTGAGAGAAAGCTTTTCTTTGCCATTCCTTTACATGCAGATGGCAGTCATTACATATTACCTCAGACCAACAGTCATTCATAAACAGGTGAGTTTCCCTTTTTCGTTTACATACCTGCTCAACATACATGTATCATTATGTACAAACAACCCTTATGGAAATTGGTGCTAGCTTGCACGGTTCAAAAAAAGCAAATGAGATTATCTGTCAGCCAATCAGGACAGAGGAAACATATTTGCATGTCGAAAAATCTGCAAGCTTGCACAAGCTCGCAAGTTGGTAAAATGCAAGCTTGTTGCAAGCTTGCAAGGTTCCATATATGCAAATGAGACAGCTTTTCAGCCAATCAGAAAAGAGAAGCGTGCTAGCTTCCGCAAGCTTGTGCAAGCTCACAAGCTTATTAATATATATTTTCACCTTTGTTTCACCCATTTTTTCCTATTCAAGAGACTTGAATGTAGGTGTACAATTAAAGATAATCTGAAAGTTTGAGCAAAAACAGACCATTATTAATGATAAGGATTGAGGAAAACTGATCTGATTGATTCCTTAATTCTCCCAACTACATTATTATAATTTAATTTAATTTTAGGTGACAATATCTTAGCACCATTTTCTCTCATCTAAACAATGTTACAAAGTCCCTTTAAAGCTGTTCTTGCCACAGCCCTTGTGAAAGTTTAGGTTGACTACAGATGAAGTGTATTTTGATGAAGTGTCAGACTATTGTCTGTGCTTGCAGACTATATCTTACCTGCATGGGAAAGCTTTGATTCTCACCTGTATTAAGTGAAACAGATCTACCACCTCGAGCAAAGACCTGCACTCTGATTTCATAAGATCAACACTGAGTCCAAATGTGATAGCAGTGTCGTGACCTTACCCGATCTCTTTCAAGGTTATTCAAGCTGCATGAATTATTTTCAACAAATTCCCTTCAAGTTGAAGCCCATTATTGTTTTTAAGGCCTCCTAAACTTTTCATCAGATTTCTTTGAGTTTAGCAAAACACTGAGGTACCTGCGTGGGAAACCATTGACAGTTCTAACCACCTCAAGCAAAGACCTTTACTCTGATTTCATAAGATCAACACTTGGTCAAATGTGATGCCAAGTGTCTTGATCTTTTATAGAGAAATCATATCTTTTAGGTCATCGAAGCACCATTTGTATTCATGATTGATTCCATTAAAGCCAGATGTAGTTTTAGTAAGGCCCCCAAATTTTCCACTAGATTACTTTTCCTCAGATCTGATACCACCGCTTTGTGAGGGAGTTCTTCCAATTTATCATTTTACTCTTCAGTCACTCATTTTCCTTTTCTTTATAAAGACCTCAGTTTTCTAATTTAATTATTTATGTTTGTTGTTATATTACTTCTTATTTCCAAGTTGAGATCAAAGAAGAAAAAAATACATTGTATTATCATTCTAGCCAATGCCAGCTCACAAGTACAAACTTTGTTGCATTGCATACAGCCAAATCTGGCTTCTCATTTTTCATACATAATTTATATGGCTCATATATCACATTTGTATACAATTCATCTAGACCATGACTCAGCCAATTTACGTATCCATGTAGTCATCAGACATTCTATGAAAACATCAACTTTAATATAGTCTGCTGAGAGCCAGAAGGGCATTCATTATTAACACATTTTCTACTGGAACCTGGTGGTCTCTGTATTAAGCCTATGGAAATAAGAAATTGCAGTAGCCAACAGGTTAACTCATTTTATATTTTACTTAGAGTTAACACTCTTCTAGCACTCAGCAAATGATGAATCTATCCCCTGTTCAGACCAGCAACATTAATTATAAATTAAGCTGTACACAAAAAAGACAAATGTGTGGGTCCTGGAAAAGATTGGAACAGACTTGACCATCAGAAGGGGCATCATGGAAAGAAAACTTAACTATTTTGGACACATTGTTAGGAGATCTGAAGGTATTGAGAAGCAAATACTGCAAGGAGCAGTCGAAGGAAAACGGGGTAGAGGTCGTCCACCAATATCTTGGACTGATGATATTAAGAAAGTGTCTGGACAAGGAATGAAAGGTGCAACACAAATGGCAGGTGAAAGAGTTGCATGGCGTGCTCTCGTGAAGGCCACAGCAGCGCTTTACAGCGCCACCTGAAGTTGATGATGATGATGATGTACACAAAACATAGCTCTACAAGAATTTAATTTTTATTATGTCTGAACGTGATGTCATATAACTTTTGAGTATCACTTCAAACGAGAATTTGATCATAAAATCAGGATCCACTTTGATGTGAACATGGTATTGTGTGAAAACTATATAAATGGGTGGGGCATATCAGAGTGATTACTAACGATTGGCTAGCTGTTCGTATAAACTTTTAATTGTGTGAACAGGCCCTATGATGCATGTCATGAATGAGTTAGAAGTTCAATTCCAGTTCTTTTTATCTTGGGGGCTGCTACATGGCCCATTGAGCTCAAACCGCATAGTTTTGACAGGCGGATGACTCAATCAAAGCATCTTCAGCAATCGATTTGAAATACTGGAGGTAACGGAGGACCTGGAGTTGTATGTCTGTCCCATAAGGCGCGTCTTCATCATCTCGAGATTGCCAAATAGTCCGCTATTTCTGATTTGGGAAATAATCCCGAAGTTACAAATCGCGTCTTCATCAGCTTGAGATTCGACCGCGAAACTTGAAACTCGACCTTGAGAAATTAACTCAAGATATTTTGCTCAGCGCTCGAGCATGGTGCGAGTCTTCGGTCTGGTGAAGACGCACGGGACAAATAGCTGGATATTTTTCCAAATAGTTGAATATTTAGCAAACTATCCCAAGATATTATGGGATGACAATCCCAACCAAATATCCCGCTAGTTGCTACTTCGGTCTGATGAAGACGCAAATTAGCTGGATAGTTTGCGATCGGGATAGTTCAAATAGTGAGATATTTGGCAATCTTGAGCTAGTGAAGACAGGCCTAAAGAGGGACAGGAATTATCCAGAGGTCGTATGAATCAGTATTACCTCCTCAAATTGGCAGCAAATACATTTTCACCCTTGTAACCTGTGTATAATATAGTGAATTATATAAAGACCTGAGCTGCATCGCAGATTTAAAAGACTTTTATTCGACGAATGCATTAATGGATTTGTTTCCATTTTTGAATTTGAATATGGTATCTTGTTCTAACCCCCCCCCCCCCCACCCCAAACAAAAAAATGATTGTAGACCCATCAACATGTTTTTCACATCAGTGATTTTATCTTTCTTTTTTTTTTATTCTCCCAAATCTGGCTTTCACACAGCCCAGGATAAATTCAACATAACACACAGTGTTGAAAGAGTGCATTATGTTCCGAGATCATTCAAAGCCACTCGTCTCGTACATTTGATGCCTTCAAACTTTAAATAAACCAGGCACGTTTATTTCGTGGTTGGGCTGGATTTGAAATTGGGTTGAGAGGAAAAAATGAGGAAATTGGATAATGCTTATTTTGTCACCAGAAATGTTCAGTACCGGTATAGACAAATCTATGAATTTGCTACGATAAAGTGTATACTTTATATATGTTGACCCAAACATGCTCATGAGAGTGTTGTAATATAAGAAAGTAAACTCTTCAACAAGTTAAAATTCTAAATCTTGCTTCTCAAACTGTTTGACAAGATTGACAAAAAATCAAGACGATCTACATATGAAGAGCTTAATTCCAAAAGGAGCTAAATCCACTTTTGATGAAAATGGAGTTATTGATATCAGAACATTGTTCACTTTAGTACCCGTCTTTTAACAAAATTATTTACTTAAATTTTTGGAGCAATTATGAAAAAAATGCAACTTCTAATATCACTTTTCCATAGACGCCTGTACAAAATCTGGTAAACAATGGCTTTTTTCTCCGAAGTTACAAACATGGATTTAGCTCCTTTTGGAATGAAACTCTTCATATATGTGTGTTTTCTCAATTTGACATTGTAAACTTGTGATTATCACCACTGAATCTTATCTTTCTGATTCAATGAACAAAATTGTATCTTGACTCTTGATAAACTTATTATCAGCACAGTTGTTTTTGTTCTTTTATCTTTTATGGAACACCCTGTGCTTGGTATCTTTTCGAAAATAAAAATCTAAAGTTTTATTTTAAATGTGAACTGACAAAGAGAGTTGAAGACTCGGAGGTTGTCAAACTCAGTCTCAAGTCAAATTTTTGATGGAAAGTGCTAGTTGCACACTACATTGGAAACACTCTGAAACAGCGTGGCAAGGCTCTTCCAAAACATTTTTTTTTCTTCTTTTTTTCTCCTAAGTGGAAGAAAGTGGATTATTATTACCGAATGTATGTCCCAATCTTTATTGCCAGTTAATGGCTAAATCAATTGTGAAACACCATCCCTCCATCAGTCGTTATGATGGACCCTATCCCTGCATTTTTAAAAGTAATATTCAACATCTTCTAGGAAAAATGAATGCAGTTGAAATGTATATTGATCTATCCTGAAATACACAGATACAGTCAAACCTGTCTATAGCGACCGCCCGAGGGAAACACAAAAAGTGGTCCTTGTAGACAGGTGGTCTTTGTAGACAAGTGATATCACAAGCAGGTTTGACTGTACATCAAATTATTACCATCTTTTGGTTACTCTGTAGAGTTTTACAAAGTACAAAAAATAGTTTGTTCTTATTTTGTACAGAAACACTTCATTTCTCATCAGACAGAGAAGTCTGTAAAAAAAAAAAAAAAAAAAAAAAAAGGTTTTTTGTTGGAGGCAATATTTGAGTGTGAAAAATGATGTTGAATCAGATGTGAGTTATCATAGTTTCCATTTAGAGTGTTTCATATTATAGTTTGCATTTGTGTGCTTGAGGCAAGAGGTTTCTTTCTTTCTGGAAAAAAATATGATGTATCTAATTTCTTGAGTTTCTACAAAATAGGTACATGTAGTACTTAGCCAAATGAAAGACCATACGCTTCTCATTTTTCATCAACCGAAGAAGTCTGAGACTGTAAATCTGATTGGGTTTGCCTGCAGTCATAATAGGAGCTAATTACAGTGAAAGCCTACCTACCCCATATCCCATTTGGAAGTATGACTCAATGAATGTCTAATGGCCTACACAAGCCCATTAAACAGATGAGCTCACTCGATTCGGACTGGCAGAAATAGAAAGTAATGATTATACGATGGGATGGCTCATGTCACAGTACATTAAATGTTAACATAAGCCTACAATAGTCATCTAGTGGTGGAAAATTAAGCATCCATGGCCATTTATTAAAGGTCAGGACTTGAATCACCGATAAGGCTAATGATTCGTAGTCATTATTATGAACAGGCGAATCCTTACATTGGTATATATGGCGGATTCGCCGGTTCATAGAACTGCTGACGAATTACAATAAATGTTTCTATAACCTTGGTCTCTGTACATGTAGAAAAGGTATTGGATCCAATGAAATCAGTGCTCATTATAATCTTTAAAGAATAAATTGGTTTAATAGCAACATCTACATGTACATGTACATGTATATCTACTGTCTATTCTACATGTTTATTGACACAATGTAGTTATACTGTGAATTGAACAAGAAATGTCATAAATTTGTAAAAAGTAGCAATTTTCAGGACAAATTTTTGTGTGAATGACTACAAAATCATTGTTTTGTGACTTTTATTAGTTGATAATCAATAATTTTATGGCATTAAACTATTGCTAAGCTTAACCACTCGCGCAATCGGCTAACATTTCATGCATATTATCCAATATTGATCCAATTATAAACATCCTTTACAAAAGTCATGTTTGTCCTTAAAGGTAATACAAAGTTTTGGTATGGGGTCATGAATTTGGTTCAAATGAATATATTGGAAGCATATACGATCCTACAATATTAAGTGATCGTTGTCGCGGTCGAAATCGACTCTAAAGTTATGAAATTGTAAATAATAAACATTTTATGTTGAATAGCTCCCTCTCAAGGTCAAGATATTAATTATGCTATAAAACAATGCTTATTGACTAAGATCGACCGATTAGCTATTGTCGTTCGGAAATTATATACCACAACTACATACTCTGAGATTTTCATGGTCTTAGCTACCATTGTACGGCCGTAGGAGCTATTTGAAATTTATCAAAATTTACCGGGAGCACCAGTAAATCTTTATAATCAATTTTTCTCGAAAGCAGAAGTGTTTTAGGGGCTAAAATTTCTGTTGTTTTTAATACATCCACAGGGGCATCCAAATATATCAAAATTGTAAAGAATCACTATCCACCGATTCTTCAAAATTTCCCAAAACTTTGTAATACCTTTAATACAATCGCAATGACTTTTGAGAAATCAAATCAAGGCCAATTTCTGTGCTCTATCTATTGTTTATATCCCGTAGAAATACCATTTGGATTATGTAATTATTGTCGTGTCACACATTTCTAAAGGTGATGGATGAGGCTATTCGAAATGCTATAGGATTATTTTTCGTAAGTCTTTACAATTCAACTTAAATTTCCATTAAAAAATGGTGTCTTGATTTTTTTTTGTTTTTTGTTGTTCCAGATGGTATGTCTTGGCTTGATTGCTGCCACCACGTTTCTGTTTGTGTTGACATGGCAGTTTGCTCAGTTCATCCTGCTACTACAAGCCATGGCTCTGTATCTAGGAGCAATTACTGGGGTCATACCCATCAAAAAGGTAAGACAAAAAAAAATCCATGAAGTTCATGTGCATTTGTTCAGTGGCGGATCCATGGATTATTTTACAGGGGAAGAGGGGGGGGGGGGGGGGTTGGTAGAAAGTGGAAACAGAAGAATAATTTCATCCAGCCTTTTCCTAGTGAATCACAAAGTGTTTACCCCAGACTTAATAATTATAATCTGCATTTATATAGCGCTCAATACGAAATACCGTCTCAAAGCGCTTTACAAATAATATATCACCTTGGTCATCGGATTCATTCACGCACAATGTGCACCATCTCCACTCCCTGTGGAGTATTTCTACTTTATGGTCACTATGATGGCATGTGGGAATTACGTATACTGTGAGGGCATATGGCATAAACATACCCTCACGGTGACCGTATGGAAGGAATACTCCTAGGGAGTGGAGATGGTGCACATTGTGCATGGATGAATCTGATGACTGGGGTAATAGTGAGTACTTACCGTACTTTAACAAAAATGCTTTTGTCATCCTACCAGGTCCCCATTTCTACCCTGGGTATGAAGTGGCAAATTTAGAATAATGCCTTGCCTAAGGACTTTAGTAAAGTGTCAGGGATCAAACCCACAACCAAATGCATTTCAAGTGCTTAAACCACTTGACTACGACACCTCTACAATGAGGGTAGTTCATTTAGAAAGTACTTGTTCAATACAAAGGGTTCTGCTATATCTTGTCATGGAACAAATCGAAGTTTAATAACATAGTCAAACCGCCAAACCAAGTCCAAACTAACAGAATATTGATTTGTTACATTGCATTGTAAATTTATTTATATGATTTGTTTATAAACAAATTATTGATGTACAGTACATCAATTTTAATACATGACAGAGTCTTTGCCATTCGGAGGATGTCATTTTTGTTTTCGGTCTATTGTACATTGAAGGTCTGGGCCCTGTTTCATAAAACCTGTTATCAATAACAAATGGTAAATTTCTATGACAAATTTGCTCTAAGCCAATAAAATGCCACGATTTCAGTATTTTATAACAATTATTGTATTAATTTGTTATTGATGACATGTTTAATGGAACAGGGCCTCTTGTCATGATTGTCAGTGTGACTGGAGTATCCAAGGGTCATTTACCTCTACATCCCTTGTCTTTTAAAGCCCATCTGCACTAGTTTGGCCAGGAAGGATTAGACCACCCTGTAAGGTCACTGACGGGTGGTTATCTCATCAAATCAGCTCTCAATTAACATAAGAAAAAGGGGACCATGGGGGACCAATGGTCACCACATACATGTAGGCATTGTTGGCTATATAGAGGGTGCAAGTAGATAAAGTCGTGCAGTCCCCCTTTAAATGCATGGTTTGTTCTTTATTCTTTTCTTCTCTTCTCTTAGGTCAAATACCTCTTCAATATTTGTGTGGCATCCATCCTAGCAGTATTTATCTTGCAGTTCTTCAACAAGATGTTACTAGGTTCTTTGGCACTCAGCTTTGTGATCATGGCACTCATAGACTTCAGGTTGCAGGTAAGTGTCCTAGCATTTCGTATCTCAGGCCTGATAATTACCCGATTAAAAAAAAAAAAAAAAAAAAAAAAAAAAAAAATCTTTTTCTTTTTCCAGATTTTACCCTTATTTTCCCTATTCTTCCCTTTTCCCCCTTATTTTCCCCCTATTTCCCTTATTTTCCCCCTATTTCCCTTATTTTCCCCGCTATTTTCCCAAAATTTCTTACTCAAAAGTTAGATGCCACTTTTTTTTCCTGAATCCCTCTTTTTTTACTCAAGGGGAGGGGGGTGGCTGAGAAAAAAAAAAAACTTTTTTTTTTTTAGTGCTCACTATCACCCCTGATATCTATTAGATATCAATTACTTAAAATCATCATAAACCATTTGTTGAGTTTGACAGCACTTCAATATCAGTATCTATAGCTGTAAAAACTTGCTTGAATTCTGATGAATTCAATAATCTAGGCTTCTTTAGCTCTTTCATGATCCTACTTACTATGTCTCTAATTGATTTATACTCATTATTGGATTATTCAATGAATTTCTTTTGTCATTCTTTCTTTCTTTCTTTTCTCAAACATGTATTATATTGTATGTGATTGATTGGTACCATTACATGCAACCTTGGAGAGTACTATTGATAGTATTCAGAATGGCAAAGGTTGATTGAATCAGTCAAAGGGCTTCATTCTGATAAATTGACGGAGAGAGACATTAATTTTGATGAATTAGGATTTATATTCAAGAACAGTATTGATGCAGAGGTGTATTCAAGACCCAAAGAATTTGTTTATTTTGTATTTCTTTAGCCGACCCTTGCTCTTTCTCTTTCTCTCTCTCTCTCTCTCCCCTCTTCCATTTTCTCTCACTTTTTTTTTATTCTGTTCCTCTTTATCTCCCCTCTCTCACTTTTTTGCCTCTCCTTCTTTCACCCTCTTTCTTTTTATTTCCTTTTTCCCTTTTCTTTAGCTTTCTGTAGGCTTTCTATCTATTTGTTTCTCTCATTTTGTTTTCTCTGATCACCTCTCTTAATCTCTTGTTCTCTCTCCCCTTCATATTTGTCTCACTCTTCCTGTTTACTCCTTTTCTCTCCCTTTTTTCACTCTCTCTCTTTCTCTTTTTTTCTCTCTCTCTCTCTCTCATGTACATCACATTAATATGTGGTGCATCTCTTTCAATTACATTCAGTTAACAACTAAATTGGATGTTTTTGTGTGTTTCGTAACTCAAGAATAAAAGGTGGACAGGTTGAATCAGAGCCTTTGTTGAATACTTATTATAGATATACTGTATAAGCTTTAATTTGTCACATTCTCCCAAAACATAAATTGGGACAAAAACAATTTGTACATACTTATACAATTTCAAAACTTGGTAAGGGTATGAATAATTTAGTTGCTAACTGTATGTGTTTCCATTTCATCCCTGTATTTAAATACAGGCTGAGAGACCAGTTGTAACTAGCATCTCAGGTCAACTCTTCAAATTGATTGCAAGATTGGTCTTCACATGTGCGGGAATGTTCATCCTCAACTTTGTAATTAAGGTAATATAAGCCATTTCTTATTGAAATAGTGATTTTAGCTAATTGTGGTACATATGGTATTAAGACTTGAAGATGACATGCATGATTAGCTTCAGAACTAAATATACAACTTTGTTCTCTCATTGGAATTCAAAATACCTGGACAAATCCAAGCTATTTGGTCCAAAAGGAGACTGACCACATAAAAGCTTTTTAGTATACCTGACATTTGGATGAAGTTAATAGCCATATTATCGCTGGGATGAGGGAAAATATGACAAGGATAATAGTGTTTTTATTGTTTATTATGTTCCATAAAACTTGACAATGAGAGGTACAAAATATTATCAAAAACTTTGGACCTTATTACTCAGTCAATTTAAAGCTTCAAAAGTATTTACTTGAGAAAGTATAAAGGATTGATCTCAGGCCCTATATAAACTGAGGTCATATCACAAATATTTGAATCTAGTATAATAAGGAGTTGATTGTAAAATAAGTAGACCATGAAGTATAATAAATGACCACAAGTGCGTATAACTGAGCATAAAAAGTGGAAACATCAGTCAGGGCTTGAAGTAAAAGTGCCCATGGCAGTAATTAAACTTGTGTGGTATGACGTATTGAGAGAGACAAATACCACTTTATGTGCGATAGATATATGACTGCTCGGTGCATAGGGACAATTTGACCCTATTGTCTATTTTCAATCCTTTTTGTTTTTCTCTCTTGTTTTGGGAGTGTTTGTCATAAAGAGAGAGAAAGATTGGGTTAATGGTTGTCAGGGGGGAATAGAACAATAGATGAAATAGAAAGAAATATAGAAAGAAAGACATGGATAAAGAAAGATATGTATAAGAGAAGAAGCACACAAATTTTGCTTTTTTAGAAGAATGTTGCTTTTTTAGATTGGAGAAACACTAGTGTAACATTGAGCCAACTCCAAAGTTAAACCACAGAGCTTCATTCATTAGCAGAACAAATTAAATGAACCACTACAATTGTTCTTTTTCTTTAAAATGTTGCGTAAATGAACAATCTTGCTCACGTCTCAAATGTTTCTATGCACTACAGAATCATAAGGAAACTCTCCTAGGGCGCGTTCATGCTTGATTTTGACGGCCAGAATCAGGCATCTGTTACGCGTTTAGTTTAAAACACGATTGCGTTCATGCTCACTTTTGTAGAATCACCGAAAAACGGCGATCACGATCACCGATCGTAAACTCACAAAAAGATGCGTTTACAATTTGTAAACGCGTTTAAATGGGGTCAACGCACTGACCTCTAGTGGGTCTACGTAGCATGCGCACACAGGTTTGCGAATCCAGCTGAAGGCCACCCAAGGAGAATTGCCTGGAGAAGTGAGCATGAACAGTGCACCGTGGAACTGCGATTACGATGAGCGTTTACGATGAGCGTTACAAATCGCTCATTCTGCCTTCAAAATCAAGCATGAACGCGCCCCTAGTCCTTCCTATCCCTCGACTGCTGCTACACATTGTGCACTTGGTTTATCTTCAGTCTATTTGAAAATTGCTTTGAGGCTTTTCTCCTCTGACCCCAAAACAGCTAAATGCCCTTTTTTCTTCACCTTGTTATTCAATGACCCTTTTTGAGCCCATCTTGCAGAGTTTATTGACCAAGGTTTATGACATATGGGTGACATGTTCACTAACGTGACCCATACTCGAATAAAATAAGAGTGTTCTAATGGAGAGTGTTATGAACGCTTTAGTAGGACACTAAAATGATTCTTAAGTATGCTTCACACTTTATAAATGGAGCTTGTTTATTATGTGCTTTTGTCTGTTTTACATTATTTCATGCTCCATGTTCGTGCACCCATTTTAGTCCTACGGTTGGATGTGAACACAAATTATTAGCTTTGCTGGTTGTGTAATGAAATAGCAGAGAAATAATGGCAAGGGCTAAAAAATCAATGACCTATCATTGAGGTGATTTACAGACTGAAATGTGTCATAAAGATGTAAAAGAAAGGTCATAGGGTACATAGATTTTTTCCCTTTTAAATTCCGTACATGTATGCTGTTCATCCATTCATTGTATATTCATCAAGCAGTAGTACTCCAACATTTTACTATCTATCAACGTTTTGCCTTCAAAATTCTCTAAGAACTATCTTTTTAAGTGTGTTCATACCCACATGTAAGGGGGTCAAAATAATACCACTCTTATTTGAGGAGTGAGAACAGGGTCTTGCCCATCCAGACCAACCTGTATGGGGCACCCAGCACCAGTTATAAATTAGATTTACCCACAGTAGGGTCCCAATGGGACCAGCTCAGGCATGCAATTGCTGCAAGGGCATTGGACTTTGCTTTAAAGGAACTATTTTACAATCCCAATGCCTCTCCTGTATCTCCTCTATTCAGTGAAGTGTGGCTATATTCCTCAATCTGTTGTTGAAATTCACAAATATATACAGTTTCAGCAAAATGATTATTACCTGGTACAGGGAATAATTTTCCTCAATTTTTTTGATTAGCAATTTCAGCCGATGGATAAATATTTCAAATGAAATTCTGTACATTTCTATGGAAGAAAACTGCTACACAAAAGATATTTTGTATAGCAGTCATGCAAAAATGCATAGCAAATTGCGATGCGATACCAGGAAAATTATTCCCTGTGGTACATGTATATACTGTGTAGAAGATAAATGGGCCTCTTTGTTTTTCCTTGTCTTTATGTCCATTTGAAAAATAAACATACACAAAAAAAGAAGTGTTATTATCTTCAAATTTCATGGCACTCTCCATTTTTCTATCTTGCCATTTTTTCTGACCATGAATGACATTTAGCATTGATTTTATGTCATAGGTGATTAACCAATTGTACATGTATTCAATTTTTTGTTTCAGATCATCCACATTGGTGTTAGATGGGATTTAGGATCCGGTCTAAACAGAAAAAGTGTGGAAATCCAATATTGTAAACTATTGTCAACTGTGACCTTACTCACAGAATCTTGCTTGTCTTGATTATGCAAAATACCAGACACGCAAACTGACTTTAAAAGTCCATTAGAAGTTAGAGAATGATTAAGGAGGATATAATAAGGTTTTTTCACAGATTTAAGTGTACTTAAAATGTTATCATGCCTTGTTTCATATTTATTGTAAAATCAAATGCACTTTAATTCCTTGTTCATATATTTATTGTCGTCGTATCAATGAATTTTTTTTTTTCAGATCCTAATTGGACTAGATGCAGATCAGCATATTTTCAAGTTCATCACTGCCAAATTTGGACTTGCTAATGCTAGGTAGGTACACACATACAATTAACAACTAAATTATTTTCATCCTTTCCAAGTTTTGTACTTTTTAAAGTATGTGAAAAAATGATTTGTTTCAATTAATGTTCCTTGATAATGTGACATGTTTAAGCTTACATAAGCATTCAAAAAAGGCACTGACTCAACCTGTCCACATTTCATTCCTGATTTACGAAGACAAAAAAAAAAAAAAAAAAAAAAAAAAAAAAAAAAAAAATCAAATTTACAAGGGGTATGAATAACTTAGTTGTGTATCATTTTACAATTACAACCAGTAAATTTCATGTCTTGTTTTGTGCGATCATGAATAAATTAATTTGTTCAACGCAGGCTTAATTTAATGAGACAATTTTATGAATTTTGTTGTTGATAAGGATGTACATTTTTATATAACTAAAAGTTGTTGAAGATATCGTGAGATTTATGAAGATTCATAATTTCATACACGAAGCTTAACAATTCTGAATAACTCTTTGATGCTACCCCTCCTCAAATCCTGTATCCGTACAGAACTTTGGATCTGAGAGAATCCCTTGCTACTCCAATCCACACTTTCTCCTCCTTTCCCCAACAGAGATTTTGATGTTTTGCTGTACAAGTGCCACAGTGCCTTTGCTTTCTTGCCCATCCATGTAATAAGAGACATGACATCGACTCTTCTCTTCCCGCTCTACACGGCCGTCGTCTTTGGCTTGCTCTCGGTCCTCATCCTAGCAGTTGTACAAAACTGGAAGTAAGTTTATTTTTTGCTTGTTTTTGTCTTTTATGTACCATGTTCAGTTTAAGAATATGAAATTTAAAAGTTGATTTTACAATTTTATGAAATAAAAATGGTAAGTGTACTGTATTTTGGCACATACGTTAATATCTAGAGTAGACTTTGCATGTATCGGAGGGTTCTATTATATTGCCCCCCCCCCCCCCCCCCTCTCTTCACTTCAAATTGGAACGTAGGTTAACTTCACATAGTAGATCCTATTCTTTATTCGCATTATATATGTTGAGACACAGAGATGGTCAAAAACCACTAAAAAAGTAGCATTTTGAGGACTCAAAATATTCTGTACCTGTCTATAAGACGCACCCTGACTTTCTGATTTTTCTGGCGGAAAAAAGTGCCTCTTATACATGGAGATATACGGTATATAAAGACCACTTAAGGGAGACAAGAAAAGTGGTCTTTAAAGGCAGGTGGCCCTTATGTACAGGTTCCTGTAGCATAGTAAAACCTGTTTATAAAGACTAAACAAGGGAAAAAAGAAAAGTGGTCTTTACAGGCTCGTGGTTGTTATGTACAGGTTCCTCTAGTACAGGTTTCAATGAGAAACCATATTCAAGGGAAACAACAAATTTGGTCTTTCTATGCAGGTGGTTGCTAAAGTAGGCTTGGCTGTAATTGTAGATTAGATCAGACCAAGCATCAAGAAGAATGATGTTCAGTATTCCATAGTACTCAGTAATATATTGGATACATACTGATAGAGACTATGAGTACGGTAGTTTATTTGTTAGGATAGATTAGATTGTGGATAATAATGTAAATAGAAGAAGAGTAGAAAGGAAGCACAGAGGAATAGAGAGACAGAGTACAGATAAGAGAAATAGAAAGCGTGTTGAATTGAGACAACTTTTAAAAAAGGAAAGAGAAAGAGAGAGAGAGAGAGAGAGAGGAGGGGAAGCGGGAGGGGAGGGGTAGAGGTAGGGTGAAATAGAGACGTACAAGTGTACATGTAGCTTTTATAAGAACAAAATACCTGAGAAATTGTCCTGAACTTTATTTTCTTCCCAGCTGCCTGTACATTGTATGTACCATGATACCTTGGAGCCTCGATCCCATGCAAGTTAATGGGAAGACCAATTCATAAATAATTCAATGTGTCAAATGCAGTCTACTAGGCTCTTACAGTTATCATACTGCATTTTCCTAGGGGTGCTGTAATGAAATATGCATCATCTCATTGCATCAATAACCACCCCCAATCTCATTATCATGATAGCTCTCACGAACAGAGTCAGAAAACTGGTGCCATGATTGAGACCAGACCATTTGTAGATGAGAGAGCTTTATTTCACAAACATTACCCCAAACATTTCGTGCATAAAGGGGCATGTTTTCACAAAAGTTCGGGTAACGCGATGCAATGACCCGCTGATTCGAAGTAAGGCTTCTCATATACCCGGTACTTGGAAAAGCATATACAAAAACTACCCATATACAAGGACACCTTGTACCGTACATATACCTTGGATGTACATTTCTGACCAACTTTATGTATTTCTAGGGTACTTGGGAGCTTAGAATGCCCTACATGTATGCAAAGATAGCAAGTGTCTGATGCAAATTTAATGAGAAGATCAGTTCATGAATAATTCAATGTGTCGTTTCTGTAAATGCTTTAAAAAAATTCACACTGCATGAACGTTTTCCAATCATTTCTAACCAAATTCACGTATTTATACCGGTAGTATACTTGGGACTTGGAAATGCCCTACATGTATGCAAAGATAGCGAGGTCTTATGTAAATTTAATGAGAAGATAAATTCATGAATAATTCAATGTGTCGTTTCCTGTAAATGCTTTTAAATTTTTCACGCTAGGCTCCCCAAGGGATGTTGCTACATGACTTGTATAATGCATCAATAACCACAAGAAGTCTCATTGGTATGATAAATTTGTATGATTCATAAAGAGGGTCAGAAAACTGGTGCCATGGTGGAGGCCAGCTCGCTTAAAGTTAATGGGTATTGCTCATCGAGTTAAGAAAATTTGTTCTGCTCCTGTACACAACATACGTGTATCTATTTAATGACATATGAACATGTACATTATGGTCAATGAACCTGTTCGTCTGGTAGTATAATATAATATAATTTGTATGGAGAGGAGATGATACTTTTAAAGCACACTTTTTATGTTGAGGGTAATGATGTATCTCAGGGTCATTCTATAAAGTTGGGGCAAAAAATATGACAGTGTCCATGTAACATAGGTATGAGATCTTCTACTACACATGGAAGATAAAATTATCTGTTGAAGATTTGTATGCAATGAATATATATAGTAGTGCCCTGCCAGAATCATTCCTATTTCAGTTGCTTTTCTTCAAAGATTTTGCTTAATACACATTTTTCTTTTTAACAGTGTTACATGGACACCATATTCATATAACATTACATAAACTTTGGGTCCATAATATTGATTAACCATGAAGCTTGAGTACTTCTGAAGATAGTTGGCTATGCTTTTTATGCAAAGTTCAATTTGAGCAAACATTGTTACAGTTGTTAGGAGACATAGTTTCTCACTTCTGGTATGTCACAAAAAGCGCCCCAACTTTCTGGACGGACCCATCAATTAAAGCACATAGAGATGTTACCATGATGTGCTATATCAGGGGCCCACATTTGAAGATATGGGATATGTGTGTACTGTGCCCTTAAGGGGTCTAGATTAAAGCCCTGGCTGCATATATATGTGATTTTTTGTTGCTATTCCTTATTCAGTTTGGGGGAGGTGGGAGAGGGGGGAGGGGGGGGGGCAAGGAAAAGAGAGACTGTGTATGAAAGAAACTGAGAGTTGAATGACCTGAGTAGTTAGTCATAGACACCCACATATAATATTGATAAATTTACACAATACAGTCAAACCTGCTTTAGCGACCACCTGTATAGAAAGAAAACCTGTCTATAAAGACTACATTTTTTGTTCCCATTGGATATGGTTTCTCATTGAAACCTGAAATAAACAAACCTGTACATAAAGACTACTTTTCATGTTTCCCTTGAGCGTCTTTATACAGGTTTCACTGTAGGAGATGACCAGATTGGTCAGAAAGACCCATCACAATGCATTGATGTTTTGCCCTAGGTGGAAATAGTATAGAGATATTGACTGCCATGAGAGGCCTAGCTATTTTATAGGCTCAAGGGGACGCGCACATCCTGCCACGACCCCTTGGCCCACCGCCCACCCAGGCGCTCTTCAGGGTCATGGCAGGATGTACACGTCCCCGAGAGCCAAGAGCCAGGCCTCGAATATTAAAGCAGTTGATATGTCTTTTATATACTGGATTGACACAAACATTCAGTGTTGTGCTATTTAAGCGCGTCCTCATCATCTCGAGATTGCCAAATAGCCCGCTATTTCTGGTTTGGGAAATAATCCCAAAGTAACAAATCGCGTCTTCACTATCTCGAGATTCGAACTCGACCATGAGAAATTAGCTCAAGATATTTTGCTCAGCGTTAGCGCGTATTGCGAATCTTCGGTCTAGTGAAGACGCACAGGGCAAATAGCTGGATATTTTGCCAAATAGTGGGATATTTTGCAAACTATCCCAAGATATCTTGGGATGACAATCCTGACCAAATATCCTTCTAATTGCTACTTCGGTCTGATGAAAACGCAAATTAACTGGATAGTTTGCGATCGGGATAGTTCAAATAGCTGGATATTTGGCAATCTCAAGATAGTAAGGACAGGCCTTTTGTGTATAGGTTTTACAAAAATGACCCTATGATACTAGTCTTGTCATAATCCCACACATGTTTGCCTTATTCAGAAGGGAAAAAAAATGTTTGTATGTTTGACAGATAAATCTGTAGTGTAATAATACCTTAGAGTTATTCATATAGATATTTATATCATGCATCAAAAATTGATTTGCTTTTGATTGGTTGAGAGCTCGTCACGTGACCAGAAATTTTTCATCTATTTTAAGGTTGCTCTGAAAAAGTGCTATATGAGACTACTATTTCAGAGTTTTAAAAAAAATCTTAATTTAATGAAAACAAAAAACTTTCAAACTTTTTTGATAAAATTGACATTTTTTTCAAATATTACATTTTATTTTTTTCAAAAAAAACAACAATTTTTTTGTTTTTTTTGTTTTTTGATGCAGGATATAAAACAAATATACCATGCCTTCTATTTGAGGTACTTGTTAAAACTATGGACCTCGGTGACTCCAAAAGTACCATACTATTGGAGTCGCCTCTTGCGCATAGTTTTAACTTGAACCTCTCAAGACAGTGTATATTTGTATAATATTTTTGTCTTGAGTACAGAGTTGTCTTTAGTCTTTAGTTTTTGAAAGATATTTTAAAGATGTAAAATTAATAAATTGTCTTCAGACTGAAGCAATGCCAATGCATCATTTAGAGGTATCCAAGGTATTTCTTTAGAGCTGATATTCCTATGACTAATCGTGCAGTCACCCTCTTTGCTTGGGGTCCTACAGGAATATATATATCCATCAGCTGATTCCTATCATTTACATATATATTGAATTGAGAAACCTAAGAAGCTTAGATGCTCATGGGAATAGCCGTCACAGAGTGCCAACAGTATCACATCGTCTTCTTGTTCCTCCTCCTACTCCTCCTCCTCCTTTGCCCTCTCCTTCACACCCTTAATATCCCTTTTCTCCTTTTTCTTCTTCTCCTTCTCTTTCCTTCTTCTCCTTCTCTTTCATTCTTCTCCTCCTATAACTTCTTCTTTGACTTCTCCTTTTTTTCTCTTCTTTTCTCTTCTTTTTCTTTTCTCTTCTTCTCATCCTTCTTCTTCCTCTCCTCCTTCTTTCTCTCTTCTTTTTTCCTGCTTCTTTTTCTTCTTCTCATCCTTCTTTCTCTCTTCTTTTTTTCTGCTTCTTTTTCTTCTTCTCATCCTTCTTCTTCCTCTCCTCCTTCTTCTCCTTTCTCTCTTCTTTTTTCTGCTTCTTTTTCTTCTTCTCATCCTTCTTCTTCCTCTCCTCCTTCTTTCTCTCTTCTTTTTTTCTTCTTTTTGCTGCTTTTTCTTCTTCTCATCCTTCTTCTTCCTCTCCTCCTTCTTTCTCTCTTCTTTTTTCTGCTTCTTTTTCTTCTTCTCATCCTTCTTCCTCTCCTCCTTCTTTCTCTCTTCTTTTTTCTGCTTCTTTTTCTTCTTCTCATCCTTCTTCTTCTCCCCTCCTCCTCCTCCTTCTCCTTCTCTTTCCTCTTTCTCCTCCCCCTTCTATTTCATTTTCTTCATTATTACTATTAATTCTTATATGATACGTTCTGTTCAAATCAAAACATCTCCTTTAATCATTTTGCAACTCTTATCATCTTCCCATTCTTTTCTGTCATATTCAGCCTTGAATCCGAGATGTCGGCGAGCAAGAAAGATGATGACATCCACAGACCTACCACCTCCTCCTCCACACCACCTCCTTCACCCGATAGTACCATCCTCTTTAGACCAGACCTTGCTTTCCACACCCTACAGACAATCCTCTTCGGTCTCATGGCCTTTGCGGTGGTCCGCATGAAGTTTGTCTGGACCCCACAGATGTGCGTCCTGGCGGCGTTCGGTGTCGGCAACGCATCGATATGGAGATTGTTGCTAGGGAAGGCTGGGTGCAAGTCAGAAACAGTGGTGAGAATTAATCTGACCGCAGTTGTTCAAATTATCATAATACAGGCGTCAATTTGAAGTCTGGACCCACCCTCCTCAGAGGTCACCAAATATCGACGAAGCTTCACCTATGGAAATAATTCAAAAGGTGAAGCTTGGACTAACACATTTGTCGATAGAGTGATACTTCGCCTATGTTTTTTGTAAAGCAAGTGAAGTGGTGGTGAAATCCTGACCTTATAAATAATTGGCTGAGGTGAAGAAAGGTGATGACTTGAGGAGGATGGGTCCAGGCTTCGAATTGATGCCTGCATAAGTTAAAGCCAAGTGATGTAATTTAGAAGAAGTAAAAACCTCTAGGTGTATCTTTTTTGTAAATTTAGAGCAAACACTGAAAACCACAAATCGTATCCAAAGTGTCGAGGCCTAGTCACTTGTGATAAATCTAAATCTTGAAGTGTATTTGGAAAATGCATAGTAGCAACTTCGAAAAGCAGTGTCGAAGGTTTATTAGCCTAAATCAAGACTGGACTTTCCACACCAATAAGTAATGCCTTTCCCATATAAACATTGAGAAGTGCTATTCTAGAATTGTTCTTATTACCGGTCATATGGTACTAGCCCTTGTCGGGTGTCCAAACACCCAAAAAAAATCACTAAGTTAAGTGAAACATTTCTCCCCAAAAAATAACAGTTACTTTTTTTTCTACATATCTATGCTAAACTAATATACCTTTACTATTTATTCACTTTAAGGTGCAATGTGTACGTCATGGTGTTGGAGTATTCATCATTGCAGTTGCCATCTACTTGGTAAGTTCTTAGAAGAATAACATTTTCAAAAGCTCTGAATTATTTAACTTAGCATCCGTAAATTAGCATCAGTTTTTTTTTTTTCACTCTTACATTCTTAAACAAAACAAATTGCATAAAGTGAACTTTCATGAATAAAAATAACAAAACTTAAAGAAGATAATCCAAATAATTCATGAATTAATATAATGTTTAAGAATTCCACTTCATATTACAAATGTTAAGATTTATATGCTTGTTCTCATTAAGAACATTATAATTTAAGAAATTTGAGAGTATAGGGGCATTTACACTGTCATCCAAACACGCCAAAAAATGCCAAACCGGAGCCTGGCCGCGATGTTACCAAGGACAACTACGCATTACCGGCAGAAATGCCAATTCCAAAACATTCCAAATCGAAGTGTGATCTTTTGGCGTGTTTTGGCGTGTTTTGGCGTGTTTGGCAAGTATAAACGCTCGCAGTTGTAACATCGCGATGTTAGGTGACGTAACTTTAGGAGCGGAGCTAGATGTCGTCCTTAAAGAAAATGATAGAACGACATATACAAAGAATAACATAAGAGAAGGTGATACAAGGAAGAAACAAATAATAACATAAGGAATAACATAATGAAAGACAGAAAGAGAAAGTGATAGAAGGAAGAAACAGAGATTAACATAAGGAATACCATAAGGAAAGACAGAAAGAGAAAGTGATAGAATGATAAACACAAAGAATAACATAAAAGAAGGTGATACAAGGAAGAAACAAATAATAACATAAGGAATAACATAATGAAAGACAGAAAGAGGGAGTGATAGAATGATAAAAAACAGAGAATAACATAAGAGAAGGTGATAGAAGGAAGAAACAAAGAATAACATAAGGAAACACAGAAAGAGGGAGTGATAGAATGATAAAAAACAAAGAATAACATAAGAGAAGGTGATAGAAGGAAGAAACAAAGAATAACATAAGGAAACACAGACAGAGGGAGTGATAGAATGATAAAAAACAAAGAATAACATAAGAGAAGGTGATAGAAGGAAGAAACAAAGAATAAAATAAAGAAACACAGAAAGAGGGAGTGATAGAATGATAAAAAACAAAGAATAACATAAGAGAAGGTGATAGAAGGAAGAAACAAAGAATAAAATAAAGAAACACAGAAAGAGGGAGTGATAGAATGATACAAAACAAAGAATAACATAAGAGAAGGTGATAGAAGGAAGAAACAAAGAATAAAATAAAGAAAAAACAGAAAGAGGAAGTGTTAGAATGATAAAAAAAAAAAAAAAATAACATAAGAGAAGTCGATACAAAAGGAAGAAACAAAGAATAACATAAGGAAAGACAGAAAGAGAAAGTGATAGAAGGAAGAAACAGAGAATAACATAAGGAAAGACAGAAAGAGAAAGTGATAGAAGGAAGAAACAAAGAATAACATAATTAAAGACAGAAAGAGAAAGTGATAGAATGATTAAAAAACAAAGAATAACATAAGAGAAGGTGATAAAAGGAATAAATAAAGAATAACATAAGGAAACACGGAAAGATAAAGTGATAGAAGGAACAAACAAAGAATAACATAAGAGAAGGTGATAGAAGGAAGAAACAAAGAATAACATAAGGAAAGACAGAAAGAGAAAGTGATAGAAGGAAGAAACAAAGAATAACATAAGGAAAGAAAGAAAAAAAGAGAAAGTGATAGAAGGAAGAAACAAAGAATAACATAAGGAAAGACAGAAAGAGAAAGTGATAGAAGGAAGAAACAAAGAATAACATAAGGAAAGACAGAAAGAGAAAGTGATAGAAGGAAGAAACAAAGAATAACATAAGGAAAGACAGAAAGAGAAAGTGATAGAATGATTAAAAAAAACAAAGAATAACATAAGAGAAGGTGATAAAAGGAATAAATAAAGAATAACATAAGGAAACACGGAAAGATAAAGTGATAGAAGGAACAAACAAAGAATAACATAAGAGAAGGTGATAGAAGGAAGAAACAAAGAATAACATAAGGAAAGACAGAAAGAGAAAGTGATAGAAGGAAGAAACAAAGAATAACATAAGGAAAGAAAGAAAGAAAGAGAAAGTGATAGAAGGAAGAAACAAAGAATAACATAAGGAAAGACAGAAAGAGAAAGTGATAGAAGGAAGAAACAAAGAATAACATAAGGAAAGACAGAAAGAGAAAGTGATAGAAGGAAGAAACAAAGAATAACATAAGGAAAGACAGAAAGAGAAAGTGATAGAATGATTAAAAAAAACAAAGAATAACATAAGAGAAGGTGATAAAAGGAATAAATAAAGAATAACATAAGGAAACACGGAAAGATAAAGTGATAGAAGGAACAAACAAAGAATAACATAAGAGAAGGTGATAGAAGGAAGAAACAAAGAATAACAAGGAAATATAGAAAGAGGAAAGTGTGCCGCGCATGCGTATTACCAACTGAAACACGCCAAAACATCACTGAGCTTTTCAGTCGGTGATGTTTCCGCACAAGTGTAAACGGGTGCGCGAAACATCGCGACTTTTCAAAATGAGGTATTTGACAGTATAAATGCGCCTTATATTTCCCTTTCACTTATCTAATCTTGTCTCAAGGTCAATGCCAAGCATTACAGAATGACATTTCAAGAGAATTATAGATCTTTAATGAAGAATATTATAGTCATTTTTATAAGAATCTACAAATCAAGGGTATGATAAATCAACTTATATGAGGTACTTTCACAACACATGAGTTTCCTATCAACCATTCATCAGATATAAATATTGAATTTTAATAGCTTTGTCACAGAATGACCAAAAATTAATTTGTAGGTTATTATAAAAATGTCTATAATATTCTTTGTTAAAAATTCAAAATTCTCTGGAAATGTCATTACATAATGCTTGGAATTGACCTTAAAGGCATTGTTTAACAGTGTTAAATCTGAGATGCACGGGCCTACATGTTATCAGTGTCTGTGATATGGTGTAATATTGAAGCCCTTCAAAATGATCAAGAAGTGCCTCAAAAAAGTAAAAATCTTTGAGTGACCGGTTTTACCATACTCATTTTCCCCGATAGACTGTAGTGTTATAAAAACCGTTAGGAAAACGAAAAATGACATTTCGATTTCCAATCATAAATATCTTGATAATCATACAGGCGATCAGCTTATATTCCTGACTGACCTAAAGGTTTATAACTTTGATTGCAGCATGAGCTAAATGCAGGATTTTGTTTCAGAGTCACTTTAACTGTTATTTTGTGTTGTTTTGATTCAGTGTTATCCAGAGATATCAGCAGAGCTGAATAACCTCAGGGAGTTTTATGATCCGGATACAGTAGAGCTCATGAACTGGATCAGGTATGTCATTCAAAATGAAAGAGATGATGAGCATGGTTGTACATTTGTATTGGAATGAAGTCCTGAAAAATGGTCTTGTGATTCAATGGTTAAAAATTCTTTTTACACAATCCTTCAGTTTTCAACCACTGAGCACTTTGTAAAATCTCACAATCATGAACCCAGTGCACCATTTCCGCTCCTTCTGTATTCTGTTCTGTAGAGCGCATAGAGACATACAATTATGCCTATGTGTTATGCACTATACAAAAACGTTTAATTATTACTATTATTATTAAATGATAAAGTATGTGAATGAATCAGAATTCTTCTTCACTTGTAAAAATGTTTACAGTCAGCAAACACCAAAGACGGCTGTTCAAAATGTTCAAGTGCATAGAGACATGAAATTATGCCTATAGTATGTGTTAAATGAACTGTACAAAAACTTTTAATTATTATTATTATTATTAAATGATATTTGAATGAATCAGAATCACTCTTTCCTTGTTTACAGTCAGCAGACACCCAAGACAGCTGTATTCAGCGGCAGCATGCAGCTACTAGCTGGAGTCAAGCTGTGTACAGGCAGAAGATTGACCAATCATCCGCACTATGAGGATAAACAGCTTAGAGACAAGACATTGGAGGTTGGTTACCATGGAAATACAGTAAACATCTAAATTATTCACAACCCTTACCAATTTTCATACTTTTTATGTATGTGAAAAATTTTGTTTTTTGTTTTTGTTTTTTGTTTTTTGTTTATTTTTTGTTTGATTATTTTTTTGATTTTTTTTTTCTTCTTCCTGATTTATGTTGTTTTGAAAATGTGACATAGACTATTAAAGCTTACACCTAAAAGTATTCAACAAAGGCCCTAACTTCAACCAGTCCCCCCTTTTTTTTTTAATTAAGAAAAAGGCATAAAAACATCAAATTCACAAGGGGTATGAATAATTTAGTTGTTAACTGTAGATGTAGAAATGATGGTGATGAAATAATTGGTGATAATGGTAGTCATGAAGATTGTTACGAGTTCCTTGTTGTATTTAATTATCATAATTACATCATCTTTGCATATTTGATAAATGGATATTGAAAAATAAAACCTGATGTAACATGCCTCATCTTCATAGGCCATAATGAATCACATTTCAAGTTAATATTATTATTTCATCATTATTATAATATTTTGTTATCCATTTCATCTCTCTCAGATTCTCTACTAGATATCTTACAACAATACAATATAAATTTTCCTTGTTCATTGACAGCTGTATCAGTATTACGCCAGGCGGAGTGCTCAAGATGTCTATGACATCCACAAAGCGACAGGGACAGATTATATCATCCTGGAAGACAGTATCTGCTACGCAAGGTCTTCTGAAGTAGGCTGCAGACTCCCTGATATACTGGATATCATGAATGGACATGTGAGTTATAAAGTTAACCTGAGCCCTGAATCATAAAACTAGTTACAAGTTACATAAAACTAGTTACAAGTTACATAAACTAGTTACAAGTTACGTAAAACTAGTTACAAGTTACATACAACTAGTTACAAGTTACATAAAACTAGTTACAAGTTACATACAACTAGTTAAAAGTTACATACAACTAGTTAAAAGTTACATAAAACTAGTTACAAGTTACGTAAAACTAGTTACAAGTTACGTAAAACTAGTTACAAGTTACATACAACTATTTACAAGTTACATAAAACTAGTTACAAGTTACATAAAACTAGTTACAAGTTACATTAAACTAGTTACAAGTTACATTAAACTAGTTACAGGTTACATTAAACTAGTTACAGGTTACATAAAACTAGTTACAGGTTACAAACTAGTCGCAAGTTGCAGTCTTCTTCTTTCAGTCAGGTGGCGCTAGCTTCGCTGCTGTGGCCATCACACGTTTATGCAATCCTTCTCTGTCTGCTGTTGCTGTTGCTTTCGCTGTCTCTTGACATCTTTTTTCCTGTCCATATGTGGATGTCTTCAACCAGGAAGTAGCAGGTCTGCCTCTTCTTCGCCTGGCTTCCACTGTTCCTATAGTATGAGCAACTTTCAGTAGCATTAACTGTAATCAACTGAAATCATTGCATTTGATTGGCTGATATCAACTTTGTCATAGAATTCTAGCATTTTGTTATTTATACCATGTTTGATGAAACAGGGTTCAGTTATCTTTATTCTATGCTTGTCTTCTAGAACCTGGACAAAACAGCATACATTAGTAACAAACACCCATCCTAAAAACTACTCCATTTTCCTAGACAATCATCTTCTTTTGACAGTCACGTTTCTTCTATCTTGGACTATTGCCTCCCAACTCTAGGGCTTTTTTCCCCTCTTTTTTTTTCTTTCTTTCTTTTCAAAAATACTTTTTACGTTGTTATGGCTAGTGAATCATGTACATTCAGTTAGGCTGTATGTTGTGATCACTAATCAGCATCAGTGCTAAATGTTTAGGCACAAGCAAAGAATTAGGCAAAAATCTTTGGAGGGAAGATTTCCTGTTCTTACTTGGAAAAATATTGTAGTTTTTATTCATACACAATTTAACCACTTGACAATCCATATTATCTTCTGTATATCTCCTGCCTATCTTTTGTCCACCCAGTTGTACAGTGAGGCCAACCCAGCCCTGGAACCAGACCTGAAGATTGTCAAGACCAAGCGCTTCTGCGATGCTATCCAGAACGGCGGACAGGACTTCATGCGACTCTTCAAGATGGTCTTCCAGAACAGGACCTTCAGAGTTTATCAGGTTGTAGCACAAAGTCAAGGAGGCTGATCATACACCAAGTCGTATTCCTTCACATTTTACTATTTATTCAAAAATAATAATATTTAGCCCTCCACATGCTACTTTACGCGATAAAATCAAAATAACAAATAAATGAGTATAAGGTTACACGAGTTTGACTCACTTGGTTACAAGGTGGTTCTCTCATTTATTTATACAAATAAAAATTGAATTGCTGCCACTCACTAAATTACAAATTTTCTGTACATACCAGAAGAATTATAAATATATCTTTCAATATTATAATATTAAACTTTTTTGTTTGTGTCATTACACCAAATACAATAATATAGATCAAGGTTATATTTTTCCCCCCTTTGAAATGCTGTTTTACTTTCCATGGTTTGTTCCCTGATTTGCATTATTTCAAAATGTTTCAACATGAATGGGCCCTGTATTACAAAGAGTTGATATTAATTGCAACTTATCAATCGCAACTATGTACATAAGAGAAAGGAGATGCAAACTTGCGATTGATTTAGATCAAGCGCAATTCTTTGTGAGACAGGGTCCAGGCGTATATTGTAAGTTGGGGGCATTCTGACTATTGAAATACAATTATTTGTAACAGGTGAATGAAATAATTTGTAACGAGGCACTTAACAAAGATTTGTGATTTAAATTTGATTTCATTACGAATTTGAATTTGAGTTGCTAGATATTCATTCTGAGTGCTACAGCCATACCTCAAGAAATCTGTCACTAATCAATAAATCCTAAGAAAACAAAATTGAATATGCGATTTATTGAATATCCAAGCGTTCCAAAGTAAATGTATAAAAATTGGTTTTTACAATTGTCAGAAAAATATCTAATGAATAATAATAATAATATATTGGATTTATAAAGCGCCTTTTTATTTCATTTGATACAAAGCGTATGTTATTGTTATTTTGTACAGATTTTATATTTATTGTTATGTAACGTTTAAATTTGTTGTTTTAATGATCCTCCTCTGAAATGTCTATCGTGCTATTATTGGTGTTGTTGAGTGCAAATATACAGGGTATGTCCTTTGTATTCTTGATTTTTGCAATATTCTATAAGCTAGTTTAGGTTTAAGTTATTCTTCTGAGTTTGTATTTTTCATATCTTTGTATTTAAAGGTGTAAACCCATCACCTTGTCTTGGATGTATTTATATCCGGTTTATGTTGGCATTAATAATGCGCTGAAGTTTTGACATTAAAGGCTGTGTTTCTTGTATTTTTAATATTAAGCTTGCACATTTATTAAAAGGGTTTTAAAAATACTGAAATATGAGTTGTTTGAACAGTAAAATCCTGTCCATTTTTGTAAATTTGTAGCCATGTGTTTTTATGTTTAATGTTTTCAGATAGCTTTTACAATTTATCTTGGTATATGAGCATGTGTTTTTATTGCATCTGGAATTCATTTCATATGGCTATTGTTGGAAGTATGTCTTTAGCCTTCCTGTTTTTATCCCTTATTTCGGCATTGTAAACTATTCAAACTTTCTTTTTATAAAAGTTTGGAAATTTGTTTTGTCATTCGATTTTAAGAAACAAAATTGCCTTTTTGAAAATATACTTTATGTATTGATTAGCATGACAATATCAAATGAGAATTTTTCTAATAATAAGTTTTTTTCAATATGTAATATTTCAAGATGGCTGAAAGTTTGCATTCCAATGATATCTTCTCTCATTGAAATTTGTTAATTGTGATTAGAGATTTTTTTTTCTGTGGTATTATTAGAATTTTGATTTGTTGTAAGCCTTTTTAAAAATTATCATTGTTCTATATATTTAAATATAGGGTCTCAGTGCCAGATGCAAAACAATGCACATACTTTTAAGAGACAATATTTAAATGTATACAAATCGTCCCTATTTTCACGAAGTGACGGTAGTGAGGGAAATCGTCACGCAAACTGTATGCGATTTTATTTCACTACCGTCACTTTGTGAAAACAGCGACGAAATGTTTAAGCCTGCAAAGTGTTTGACTGTAAATTCTATCTTTGCACTTTAAAATTCACAAATTTAGTTGATGCATTTTTAAGCAGGGATTAAGATGTTTTCTGTGTGCAATGTTGTTACCAAGATCCTGGAAAGGGGTCATCTGATAGATAGTTTCCTGGTTAAAAAATTCTTACACGATAGTAATTACTTTCAAACGCTAACAGCATTCTTCGTCGGACTGAGGCCATCGTCTGAACACCATCGTCTGAACACCATTTACGATGGCCTCAGTCCGACAAAGAATGTTAACGTTCGAAAGTACTCACAAAAATTCATATTGATTGTGTAAGAAGAAGGTTTCAACCAATATTGTTACTGTTTGTGCTTTTTTTACAGAGTTGTTCTATTGAAAATAAATAGTTGAAAAATACGTTTTCCATCTTTTTAGAAAAAAAGTGCCAAGTTTATGATGAGTTTTGTTAAGAGTAATAAATACACTTTGTTGGTAACAAACAATTATTTAATGTGTACCCCTCTTCTTTTTGGTTGTCCTTATCAAGACATTTGTGATATTTGAGGGGGGAGGGGTAAGAAAATGTCCCATATACATGAATTTTGTGATTATGGCACAATAACGGTAATAAGAATCCTAGGTCTAATTCCAACTAATCCATCTATCATGTCCTTTTACTGCAACTCAAAAGCATCTGGTCAAAGGGCATTCCAACCTATTATTGAATATGCTATTTCAATACAAGCAGAAAAATGTGAGAAATGGTACATTTAAAGGTAAGCAAGAACACTTCAAGAAAGAAGACACTTTGTTTTAAGGTGGAGGTATTATATAATATATGTATTTTCTTTATTCATGGAATACATATCCTCCCTTGATTTGCAAGAGCTGGAAATACATTACTAGTATATCATTAGTAATAACTTTTTTCTATCCCCCAGCCTCCCCCCTCCAAAAAAGAAGACAATGATCAAAATAGGTAGACAGAAAACTACTTCTGATTGACAGAGTTCAAATACTTGTCGGTCACGTTCTTTCCTTATTGCAAAGGAAGACTTTTCCTTGGTAGAGCATATCCCCAATTGGGTTTTCTCTTTAAAAATACCATCTGAAGACTGACAAATCATAGACCTGTACATCAAATAAAATGAGAAAAGAGAATCATCTTGACGTAGCTCTCAATATCTTTACAGAGAAGGTATATTGTTAAAGTGTGATATCATTGCAAGCAATTTATCTAACCAATTTGCATTTTAATATATATCCTTGTTTTGATGGTGTCAGATGCATATACATCTATTTGCATCTTGGTCAAGTGTTATCACTCTTTGAAGTAATTGTTCTGCAGCGTAGGAGAGATAAAGCATGATCATGTGACCATCATTTGACCAATTACATTGCCTATATCATTGAACCAACTTCATATTGTTGTAAGAAAAAAACTTCTTTTACTTCCCTGCATTTTTCCTGAAATATGACAAGGCTGAGGCTATGGCGCTTTCTCCATCCTCCATCCCTTTATTATTATCACTAGCAGCTGCCTGCACTGTAGGTGTGGATACACCCCCCGTTCCAGTCCTTCCTGCAGTCCCTCCACTGCTGGTAAAACCCAACCCCCCTCCAGCAGTGAATGGTGGATTCGAATCCGACCACCCGCTTGGTTTGTTCCACTGTGACAACGTGGCAGTGCTAGACTTCTGCCCAGTCTTTTCCTTGGCTCTTCCATACATGGATGAATAGTCCCTCGGTGGCGGCAAATTAATTTTGCTTCGATGCTGTGTTTCGGGAGATGGATCCTTGGAGCTATCGGGCGGGGCAAACTTGGGCGGGGCAAACTCGGACGGGGTAACCTCTGGCGGGGCAAATTCAGACGATCTTGCACTGCTAGGCTTGTTAACATTCTTTTGCTTGGTAGAATTTGTGAAGGGCAAGTTGTAGTCTTTCGGTGGAGGGTATCTACCGGTAGGTGTTTGATTTTGGCCTCTCTTACGATTAGACTCGGTGTAGATGGATGGAGGAGCAAACTCAGACGGTCTC
Source organism: Strongylocentrotus droebachiensis (assembly GCA_035222895.1). Taxonomy (NCBI): domain Eukaryota; kingdom Metazoa; phylum Echinodermata; class Echinoidea; order Camarodonta; family Strongylocentrotidae; genus Strongylocentrotus; species Strongylocentrotus droebachiensis. The sequence continues at coordinate 56,375 of JAVYIG010002716.1, read as the reverse complement.
TCTTCTCTGATGTTGGTTAGCTTCTGTTCCCAGGCAGACACCGGTTCTATGAAGTGACAAACATATTACTTTCTTGGTAATACAAGTTTATATATATGTACCACATAGTAGGATAAATGAAGCCTGAAATGTGTATCCTGTAAATCACTAAGCCAAATATAAAGAAAATGCAGCTTTGTTTGCTGAGGATCTTTCAAATATTTTTATCATTTAATAACAGAGCAGATCATTTTCAGTATAAAAAAAAGTTACATGATGCTAAGCTATTATTTTTGCCATCCCAACAAAGGAACTTGCTATCAAGTACATATCTTCCCATCATATGAAACATACAAAAAACCTTCTTTTCCCCCGATAATTCAGCTCAATTCCTGTATTAAAGCAACAACAACAAAACCTGCCTCAATAGACCACTTTACTTACATGATTATTCAAACTTATGGGCATTTCTTTCCTGGGGACCTAGTGACAAGATATCCATTTACAATACTTGGAATCTAGTTTAGTTACATTATTTGTTGCTACGTCAGGAAAAACTTGGGAAAGCGTATGGGTTGTCAAGACAACCGTTCTTTAACCAGTATTTATACAATTTGAATATGTTATTAATCCAGTCTATTGGGTGTTCACAACTACACCGTTTATACAAGAAAATACACTTCAGTGCCCCGTTTCACATAACTTTTCATCAGTGACAAATGACAGTTTTTGTTATAAGCTACTGAAATCCTTGCTTCTGATTGGTTATCAACAGATTTGTCACAGATTTTTGTCATTTTTCATTGAAAAAAGGCTTTGTGAAACTGGTCCAAGGACAATTGTGTCCTCTCTATATCTGACAGGCAGGGTTTTCATCAAACACTCTCTAGCCAGAAAATAAGACATGTGAACTCCCAACAGTTTATACAATTCTAATCATTGGAATTCACCAAAATGGTGTGATTATTCATGGTGTGATTATTGCTGCGTCATATCTTTCTAAATGTACTATGGAATTTTATTTTAACCCTTCTGTATAAACGTTATTCTTTTTGATGTAAATATGTTGATGTTTATTCAGGGCCCCATGGATGACCACTACTTATTGGTGAATGGGCTACCCTGACAAAAGATTATAAATAAATAAATAAATAAATTGATTGTTCAGGTTACCTTTTCCAACATCCCATTCTCTGACTTCGCTTTCCTTGGCTGGCTTGGTTTCCTCTGCTGCTTTAGTCAGTCTGTCATCTTCCTTCTTCTCCTCCTCCTCTTCCTCCTCTTCCTCAACCTCAATCACTTCTCCCTTCGCTCGTTTTCTCTCCTTGATCTTCTCTAGTCTGGCTTTCATGGCAGCTTTTCTCTTCAGCTTTAATTTCTCTCTTCTCTCTCTCTGACCCATAGTCTAAAAGATATCATTAAATTTATTATTATTATTATTATTATTCATTATCATTATTATTACTATTATTATTATTATTTCTTCATTGCAGCCAAAACTTGTGGTGGGATTTCAAATACAAATAAGAATACAAACAGATAGATAACTTGGGTAGAAATAATTTACACAAAGTCAAGGAACTGTCGAGTCTGATACATAAATATATGGATAACAATGTGCTAAAATCAAATTATTACACATTATGAAATAAATCAAAGTGAGCTCATGAGTAACATGTTTCATAATGATTGTTTAAAACATCACAATAAATTAGGGTACATGTATGTGTGTCTATAAATTCAGCAGTTTATAATGAAATTGATAAATAAATTCCAGTTATATTTCTTTACTTCCTGTCATTAATTTTTTTTTAACTACAAAGTACTCAAAAAATAGAGAGAGAGTATCATACATCATTGCAATCCAAAAATTATTTGTTAACATTGTTCAAGTTACAATTCAAAACCATATTAGAATATATATGTGGAATAAGGCATTTATTTCATCCTGAATCAGAAACAGGTACACCAATTTGAAGGTTATTCCATGAAAGATCTTAAAATCAAAATAAAGAGATAAAATCCCGAATTTGAATCTTGAATGATAATTTTAATTCACCTCATAGCATGGAAGGGGTTAAAATTCAATTTGATGAATGACAATGGGCCATTTTCATAATGTAACCAAATTTACACTTCAGTGCCTTGATACAAATTATTTCATTCACCTGTTTCAAATAATTGTATTTCAATAGTCAGAAATCAAATTATATATATTATGTGTTGTTAGGTAGGGCAAGCCATAATATTTGTCCTACCTAGAAACAACTAATGTATGCAATTTGAACTCTGATTATTAAGATACATTTATTTGTAACAGGTGAATTGAATAATATGTATCAAGGTGCTTCACAAAAGCATATGCATAAATTTGGTGACATTACGAAAATGTCCTATTGTATGAAACGTACCTCATCTCTGAGAAGTTGCAATGTCTCCATCTGTTGGTTCCTCTGATTCTTATCCTTAGAGAAATCAAAGTAACCAACACCCATGTCACGAACCTCTACATGGTTGAAAACAAACACAATGAGAAACAAAATATATTAGATATGATTTAAAGACGCATAGTAGTGGGTTTTCATCAGGAATTTGACACCAATAACAGGTGTTGTCAGTCACCAAGAGTGGACTTCACTCTTACGACATGAAAATACAAAACAAGTCCTCTGAAATTAACGGCAGTTTTAGCAACATGCCAAGTAGGAGAATAAGTTGCAAATATTTAGATGCTTACTGAATAGGATATTTCCTTTTTCAACATTCATTACCTTTCCAACAAAAAATGCAACCATTTCAGTGCCATGGCCAGTTTGAACCATCCAATTATCATTGGATAAAAGGCAAGTGTTTACTGAATTTAAAATGGGGTTCATTTGTTAGATATCAAGGAATGTTTCTATCAAATGAACTATGAAAATGCACAATAATCATCAAGTTGCCTTACAAAACTGCTGCAAACTAATTTCACACACTTGCAATTGAAGGGGAAGTCCACCCTGATATAAAGTTTCATTAGAAGCAGAATAAGGAGAGAAACTGTTCAGTGAAAGTTTGAGCAAAAACCTGATTCAAAATAATACAGTTATGAATTTTTGAAGGTACACTGTAGGATCAATCAAAGACAAATTGGCAACTCTGTAATGTATCTTGCAAGCTCCCCTTCCATATGCCGAGTACCTAAAAATGTTTAGTTTCCCTAAAGAAAACGTCACAATGTTGCCAATTTGTGTTTCACTGATGACGACTTCAAACATTCTTAACTTTCCTATTTTTAATCGGACATTGGTCAAATTTTCGCAAATTTGTTTCTCCCATTTTCTGCTTTCATTAAAACCAACTTAATATCAGGGTGGACTTCCCCTTTAAAGTGTTTTAAAGCCCCATTGTACTACTTATAGAGCTCTACTTGCGGCCTCTATATAGCGAACAATGGTTAGTCGGTGCCTGTTGGTCTCCCATGATCCCCTTTTCTTATGTTAATTGAGAGCTGATTTGATGAGATAACCACCTGTCGGTGGCCTTGCATGGAGGTCTAATCCCCCTGGCCAAACTAGTGCAGAGGGGCTTTAAACAATCTAGTGCACATCCTGCTCACCATCGTACTTGACATTTTGAAAGTGGGTGGAGACAAGAGGTCCTTTCGCTGCTGCTTCTTCCTCCTCTTCCCATTTCTTGCGTAGCATCTCACGATACATATCGTTAGACATCAGATCCGGTAGATCATCTTTCTTCTCCTCAACGTTTTTCTTCTCTGGTTCGCTAGAGATGTGACCACAGAAAAGGGAAATAATTGCGAGGGTCAGATTTCTACACTATTGAAGTTGAAATTGAATACAGTTATATAAAGCATATCATTGTTTAGAGGAGGCAAGATGGCTCGGTGTAAGAGCAGTGGTCTCTTAATCGGGAGGTTCCGGGTTCAAAACTAAGTTAATGCCCCAGTGCCCTTTGGTAAGGCATTAATCCTCATTACCAAGGCCCTCAGAGAGTGCTAGTACTTAAAGCCATCAGTCCCTTAGTTGTTTACTTACAAGCATATACATCCTTTCTTAGCAGTTGGGTAAAACAATCATTATCATCATCATCATCATCATCAAATTGTTACTATGAATTTGGATAATGCTTTAAAGCTACAACTTGTTGAGTAGCTGGAGTCAAAGAATGGTCACAGTTTGGAATAGATCATGCTTTTTCCTTTCATTTTTACGCCCTTTTACAAGGGACAGGGTGATGTATCCACAGAAATACTAGGCAAAAAAAAATGCAAAAAGAACAATTTTGAAATATCCTCTTACCGGTATTCAAAACAACAAATCTGAACACGCATTAGAATAATTAGAATGCATTTAAGGTTAGGTTCAGGTTCAGGGTTAGGGTTAGAGTTAGGGTTGGGATTACAATTGAGGTTTAGCATTATATTAGGTTTAGGGTTTATAGGTAATGTTTTCAGCCTAAGGTTGGATGGAGTTGGGTATCTGACTAGTGCTAGAAACTGACACACAGCGCAATTGTCAAAGTAGCATATGGCTACAACCATATCAGTAAATCAGTAATACAGTTCTTGAATTGAATTGAATTAAATTGACAATGTTTATTGATAAAAATTCAACATCACAGCTAAAAGCTGACACATCTTGAATTCACAAATAAAACTGCAACATATAAAAGACATGCAAATAGTCCAATGTAAAATAGGCAAATATTAAACATAACAGACATTTACTAGTGATATTGATATGATAAAAGAAATAAAAAGAAGAAGAAAACAAGAAGAAAAAAAAAGAAAAAAGAAGGAATAGAAAAATAAAGGAAAAAAGAAAAAAAGTGGTTGATAGTAAAATAGACAGGAAGCAACTTGGTTACAAAATCATCCCAGAGTGCATTTGAAATGGGGCCAAAAAGTAACATACAGGTATTTTCAATATATTGGTGATAGCAAGAATTGTCACAGTAGCATATATGTGATGCAACCATATCAGTATTATGGTTCTAAACTTACTTGTAGACCTGAGGGTTGAGTTTCTTGTCCATGGAGATCAGATTAGGAAGGTCCTTTCTCATGCAGCGTCTTGACCGCCCAAGAGTGTCCGTGTAGTTCACCCTGTAGCAAAATAAATGCAAGAAGGAATTTGAAGCCTTGCAGCACTGTGGAAATAAAAGCTATGTGTATATTGTAGATATCAGCACTTGGCACATTTAGGAGAGGTTACAGTGGACATGTGCTAATAATAATCTGGATTTATATAACGCTTAATACGAAATACCGTCTCTAAAGCCTAAGTGCTGTACAGGCAAACAGCTATTATTAACTTGGTCATCGGATTCATTCAAGCACAATGTGCACCATCTCCACTCCATGGGGAGTATTCCTACTATATGGTCATTGTGAGGGCATATGGAAAGTATTACCACAAAGGCTTTCGTCATCCTACTGGGTCCCCATTTCTCTCTTTGGTTTGGAGTGGCAAATGTAGATTAATGCCTTGCCAAAGGACACTAGTGCAGTGCATTTCAAGTCAAGTGCTGAAACCACTCGACTACGACACTTCTACAGACCAAGCTACCCCCTCCTCCAAAGACAAACCTGTGTGCCCCTCCTTGGCTAGATCTTGGATTTGATAAATGTGATAACCTAGGGAGTACATGTAGCTTTCCAGGGATAGTTCAGTAGGTTTAATGACAGTGGTGAATCGCTGTTAGGGTCTACAACCTATTTGGTCTATTGTTCATTTACCCTTATAACCAGTTTGTATAATGCCTATTTCATCTACCATCTATAAGGTCTAATAATCATTTGATAAGTATTATTATTTATGATTAAATGATTATTAGACTATATGGATAGTACACTAAATGGGCTTTAGACAAACTGGGAATCAGACTAACCGGTTATTAGACTAAATGAACAATAGACCAAATTGATAGTAGACTAATTGGAGATTAGACCAAATGAAAATTAGACCAAATGACTATTTGCCTAAATGGTCATTAGACCCAATGATTATTAGACCATGTTGATAGTAAAAGGGCTGGGTGTAGACTACTGGTATATGTGAATAGACCAATTGGGTAGAAGACAAGCTGGTTGTAGACCAAACGGCAATAAACCACTGGCAGTTCCCCGAGTAGTCCTTCCTGAATCGAAACTAAACAATCTACTAAAGATTTTGTTTCTTTTAAAGCCCCACTACACTACTTATAGCTACTTGTGCCCACTTTATAGCAAACAATGCCTAAGCGGTGACTGTTGGTCCCCCATGATCCCCTCTTTCTTATGTTAATTGAGAGCTGATTTGATGAGATGACCACCTGTCAGTGACCTTGCAGGGAGGTCTCATTCCTCCTGGCCAAACTAGTACAGAAGGGCTTTAAAGTTAATTTCTCACCATTCTTCATCTGGATTAGCTGGAGGTGGAATATCCTCTTCATTTTCAAGTTCTTCAACTCTGTGCTTGAATGCTTCCTTCTTATCCAAGGCCTTCCTCTCAAAATCAACCAGAAACCTCTCTTCTGAATCACCATCTGCTCGATAGATTGATAATCAAAACATTGTGATATCAAAATATATAGAGAAAGAGAGATGAATTTACAAAAATATATGCAAAGATAAGTCAGGAGACAATATGAGACAAGGAGAGGGAAAGGAAGAGAGAGTAAGAGAGAGAGAGAGAGTAAGAGAGAGAGAGAGTAAGAGAGAGAGAGGGGGGGGGCAAACAAGGAGAAAGAAGAGAAAAACCAACCAAAAGATAATTTCTGAAATTGAGACAGCGGTGACAGATTGAATAAGTCAACAAAAGAAAAAAATGGACAACTCTTTATAAGGAATAGACCCCCAAAGAATGAGAGAAGAAAGAAAAGGAGTGAGAGAAAGAGAGCAAAGAGGCTGACAGAAGAGAAAGGAAAAGCAAGAGACAGAAAGGCTTGTAAAATGACAGAGTCATATTAAGTCATGTAGGAAGAAATAGAGAGTAAATCAACAAATATAAACACTACCTTATCAAAGAATCAACTTTATCACCATCATTGTTTCTGCATAAACCAAGCATCAAAACTTTTAATATATTTCATTTGTTTAATGATGAGTTGAAGTTAATATACTTTTACAAACATCACATTTACTGAAATAAAATTGTTAGACTTGAGTGCAATATAAATCAAAACCATGCTTAAAATAAATAAAGAACAGATCAAATTAAAGTAAACCTACCTGGGAGGTAACCTTCCTTTGTCATCTTCTCATAAAACATGGCCTTGGCTTCCAACTTATTCCTACATAAGATAAGACCAAAGGGTATAACATTCATAATGACCTTCATAAGCAATCAGGGGGCCGTTTCTCGAAACCGTCATAACTACAAGATCAACGACATCTCGCCACTGTCACGCAACTTGTCAGCTAAGTGTTTCACGAAGCCGTCTTTGCCAAGATGAGCGACAACTTCCGCGACAATGAGTTGTCACTGCTCCGAACCCGTCATATCTTTTTAATTGCTGTAAAGCGCCATCACAAGTCAGTTTGTTGCTATTCCATAGGCCGCGAAATGTACGATTAGTTTCACTATCATTTTGAGAAAAATATAGACGAGTTCGGTACGTAATTCTCTGGGATGCGAAATGCAAATGTAAAGAAGTGATAATACAAATTATACAGAAATTTAAAAAAGCTAGATATAAACATTAAATCACAAATCATTAAACTATAACATATAAATAAAAGAGATAAGAATGTTACACACCGTTGTCCATAGTCGATCCATAGTCTTTTCTTAGGATACCATCATACCTTTGGGGCCTATGTGCATTATTATTTCCTCTCTAATTACTTCTTCCAAATTATATTTTCAATATAAAATCAATTATATAACGAGTATTTATGAGACTCTAGAATAAAAACTGGCTGAGAAAAGGTATTTTGCCTAAAATTCCTCGTCACAATAAACAAAACAAGTACGTATTAATAAACTATCACATTACGGTATCCTTCAACTACCTTTGATTGGACTGTCGAGAAAAAAAACACTCACCGGTTTTTCTTCAATTTAAGAATTTTTACCGAAATATGCAAATCGTTTGATGATCTAAATTTGATAATGACACTATTTATTATTTATTTTAGGAGAATTTATATGTATATATTTCTTTTTGAACAATTTTAGCCCCAAAACTTGTTTTGGGTTATTCGTGATAAATCGAATGGATCGTGACAAAGACTATGTTCTTGAGCTGCTAGTATCGCGAAATATCGATATCATGTCTGTCATGGCTTTGTGAAACGGTTTATCCACTTCATGACATCTCCGTAGGTCGGCGACAAAGATATGACTGTCATGGAGTTGGTTTCGAGAAACGGCCCCCAGGTCATATTGATATCTATACCTTCAGTAAAAAAAAATAAGGAAAGTATACATATATACAAAAACGATGTGTGTATCTCACCGTAACAACAACATGTGAGTCTTTTTTTGTTTGTTTACTAAATTGCTCAGACCCTTATTGGGATTGAATGTTATTTCAATTTTAGAAGTCTTTCACTGTTGTAAGATAATAATCTGTGAGCAAATTTAGACATATTCACATATATCAAACTCAAAACAGAAAACTGGAAGGTTGTGTTGGTTTATTGCCGTTTGGTCTACAACTGGTTAATCTACTACCAAATTAGTCTATTCCAACATGGTCTACACCCAGCCCGTCTACTAGCCACATGGTCTAATAATCCTTTTGTCTAATAACCAGTTAGGCTAATAGCCATTTGGTCTAATCTCTAATAAGTCTACTTCCCATTTGGTATATTGCCCATTTTGTCTACTATCCATATGGGTTAATAATCATTTACTCAAATAATTATCATCAAATGATTTTAGACCTTATGGATATTAGACAAAATATGCATTAGACAAACTGGGAATTAGGCAGACTACAAATTAGACAAAATGAGCTATAGACAAAATAGTTCGTAGACTTATCAGAGATTAGACCAAATGGCTATAAGCCTAACTGGTTATTAGACAAAAGGATTATTAGACCATGTGGCTAGTAGACGGGCTGGGTGTAGACCATGTTGGAATAGACTAATTTGGTAGTAGACAAACCTTTGGTAGACTAAACAGCAATTCACCGCTTGTGTTAAGGCAGCAGTGAGTAATCTATGCAAAAGATGGTGTAAATTATTCATTCAGTAGTTACTAGACCATTAAAAACTTGTCCTTTATCTTCAGTCTCTTTCCCTTCTGTATGCAGGGGTGATAGTGAGCACCAAAATAGGTTGTTTTTTTTTCCCTCAACCACGCCCCCCTTGAGTAAAAAAAAAAAAAGAGGATTCGGGGGGAAAAAATGGCATCTAACAATATTCCCTCCTTTTGAGTAAGAAAATTAGGAAAAATAGGGAAGAATAGAGAAAATAAGGGTAAAAATAGGGAAGAAAAAAAATTGGGTAAAAAAAATAAACAAAATCAGAAAAATCAGAAGAAAAACAAAATTGTGAAGAAAAAAAAATTGGGAAAAAAAATAATAATTGGGAAACTGATTTAAATTGGGTTTTTATCAGGCCTGTGTATGAGAGTATCTTTATACCTTGCATTATCAAGCTCATCTCTCTCCTCAGCAAGCTGCTCTAGATCCTTCTCAGCTCTTCCTTGAACTCCAGAATTCTTCTTGTTCCAGATTGAAGGCTTCTGATTTTGACAAAGAATATTGACAATATAATTGTTGGAGACACATCACAGAAAAATTATGACTCGTTTTACTAACTCAGGAGTGCTGAGCTCAGGGCTTAAATTAATCCAAGGCCATCCAAGGCCAGGCCTTGGATGCCCCTTTGATTGGCCTCAATGCCCCTCTCATTGGCCTTGGAGATTTTTTGTGCCCTTTCCAATTCTTCCCATTGGTGCTGTAATATAGGAATGTGCCCTACAGAAAAGTGGCCTTGCCCTAAAAATGTTGAAATTTAAGGCCTGTGAGCTGTATTATTTTAGATTTCAAATTCAGAAAAGGAAGACAAGAAAATTAAAACAATCATCATACAATAATAATCACATTACAAAAGAATTATAAAATGCATGTGAATTAATAGGGAAATTGTATCATTAAAATACATTTCACAATCATTTCAAAGTAATATATCTGAACTATAGTCCATTTATATTTCTTATATTCAAAGCATCATTTTAGCATCCAAACAACAACTCATGTTATCTTAGTTTTGGATGGTTTAGATCTTTAGGATATTCATTTATCATGCCATGAAGTCACTTTAATAAAGGTTTATGACGGAATTGTTAAGTGAATTTTTAGCTTGTCTTTATTTTTACTCTCACTCTCAAAGTCTACATTATTATCTGTGAACACTTTTAAAGCCAGGTTTGACAAACTTTGGTGTGATGAAATAGATTAGATCAGTTTGGTATTGAAGCAATGTGCACATTACACACTGACACTGCCACATTGCAAAGTCATCAGGTTAAACCAACAGAGAAGGGAGATGAAAATTGATCTCTGCAGATTTCCAGTAGTACATCCGGTAATAAGGTAACTATTCACTAATTACAAAGACACAGGTCTTTAGTTTTACGCTTTAAATATGTTTTAAAGTCTTTACAAATTGGGAACAGGAAAGGCATCCAAATTTACCTTAGATTCTCCATGTCTGCTCTTATTGGATGAAGTGCTGCCTCCAGGTTGAAGACGATCTCTCTTTAGTTGTTCCTGCTTCTTGAAAAGCTCAGCCTTCAAGCCAACCAACTACAAATAATGTAAACAAAATTAGAGATAATTTCCACTCCTTTAACAAGAAGTAATTCCTCCCCCCCCCCCCAAGAACAACAACAAAAAAGTGTTAAGTCTTAGTTTAGAGCTTAGACTGTTTAGTAGGAAAGAAGACGACGTCATCCCTTGACAGTAGATCTAACCGTTTAAAATACGGCTGCAAGAATTTCAACACGGAGCTCAAATTCGACAAAGAAAATCTGGAAAAAGAACCCTTAAACGCATCATACAGTCAATATGGTAAGTGGAACATATGTATATTAGCCTAGGCCTAATTTTCAAGAATAAATGCATCGAATATGAATCCGCTAAAAATACATTTGAGAGTAGAATCTAGACCCTCTACTCTCTAGAGTCTATTTTGGGCAAAGCTTGGTCAAGTTGGCCAACGTTGGTGGCTCGACCCCGATTGAGCCACCAAAGTTTGCAGACCAGAGGCAGAACCTATGGTCGGCTTCCATTTCTAAAGAGAGGAGCCGACCCTACCAAAATAGGAGGCTAACGAACGAAAAGAGACAGAAATTTCGGTCTAGACGATGACGAGATGAGACGGATAACCTAAATTTAGACTATTGTTTACACTCACAGTACACCAAAGCTAATGCATGGGACTGCAATAAAATTATAAGTCTTTCATTGTACGTATTTCCTGAGCTACAACATCACTAAAATGAAATAAGGATAAATGAAAAAGTCATCAAACTTACGGATGAAGCATTGACGTTGATTTTGGATGATTTATTCATAGTCGATCCATCAGATTGGCAAAATTACAGATTCTGAAAACTCTCCATGAAACTGGGGTAGAAACTGGCGACCTATTTACCAGACCAATAATGTGTTATAGTGTCTCCAAAAACGACCAATCAAAAAGGAAAAGAAAATTTTGCACATCTCGGTTGACGGTAAAGAATACTGGAGTCCGGGACTGGAGTAAGAGACTAGATTTAAATGTTTTTAATGCAATCGTATGACATTGTAACTAAATAACGGCCCACATCATTTTAAAGCTCAGAAGTTGCTCTCATATATGCCTAATATTTTTGTGTGCATGGGTCTCACTCTTTCATATTGAGGTTCAAATCGGCATAACAGGCCATGGGAACTCTATAATCCGTACATAAAGGAAAGAAAAAAGAACGTGAGATAAAATAAAGAGATAGATTGCTTGAAAACGCTCTTCAAAGAATACAATATTGTGTGAATCAGTAACGTGATGACAACATGATGAAATCTGTTGTATAAGAGGTACATGAAACGATTATCGAAAAAATGCTTCGAGGCGATCCGATCTTCGTCTTTGATGTAGCGTACAGCAGAGAAGAAAAGGAAATGGAGATAGTATATAATTATGTGCAGGGTTGTGATAAAACATTCTTATTTCATTTTGTTTAACGCTTTTTGTTATAGTTTTAAACGTACTCCATCGTTTTGTTTTTGTTTTTAAACAGAAATGCTCTTTCAATTTCAATTGACTCAAATTCGTTGACAGTAACATCAGTCGCGACTGTGAGGTATCTGTAGATACAGTGTACTCTTTGATTTATAATATTCGTTCAGTGTAATTAATTTGAAAACATTATGTACTGTGTATTAAACTATATTATGTATTTTTTGAGAGATGTACAATTTTCTTTATATTTTGATATGTTATGTAAATCAATGAAGCTCTATGTTTGTTTGTTATATATTTTGTACTGAATGAATACAATAAAACAATGCTACAAAACAAAACAAAAATATATAGCACAAGGGGGTAACAATAAAATTGCAGGGATGTTATAATAAATAATTGAAATCAAATAATATGCAATTTGTTATGCCTTTACTATAAATAATTGCATGGGAGCGCTGAAATCATAGGCATGTTTTAATGGGGTGGGGGTGCTGTTGTCTGGTGGATGAATATCAACTATCCTCGGTTCATAATGCAAGCGAGCCAAAAAGAGAATCAGACGTTAATGGTGGTGAGAGGCCTGATGGCTGAGAGAAAGATGTGAGAGAGAAGATAATCAGATAAAGAAAGCTGCGAGATAGAAAGATGTAAGGGAGAAAGATGTAAGAGAGAAAGACGTAAGAGATAAAGTTGTGAGAGAGAAACAAAATAATGTGAGAGAGAAAGATATATAATTATGTGTGAGAGACAAAGATGTAAGAGAGAAAATGTAAGAGATAAAATTGTGAGAGAGAAACAAAATAATGTGAGAGAGAAAGATATATGTGTGAGAGAGAAAGACGTAAGAGAGAAAGAAAGATGGACGAGAGAAAGATGTGTGAGAGAGTGTGAGAGAGAGAGAGAGAGAGAGAGAGAGAGAAGAAAAATGTGAGAGAGAAGTAATCATGTAAGAGAGAAAGATGAAGAAAGAAAGATATAGGAGTGGGAGGGACGGAGTGAGAGGGAGGGGAAAAGAAGGAAGATCAAAGAGAACTCGAATTGAGTACAAAGATCGATAGGACTGCGCGCACAAGTAGGGCAAGCCATTATCTCTTTTTACCGCACAACCCTCGGAAGAAAAGAAAAAAATCGTGCCAGAAGATACAGAACCCCCTCAAAGATTCAGGTCAAAATATGAAATGGATAAAAAGGCGAGCAAGTTTGTGAGGAAATACACAGGCGGATATTACCGGGCGCCGCAGGAACGCGCGATCTTGTAACGGGCTGATTGATCGAAGCTTATCTCTTTCAGGGAACATCCCTATACCCCTAGCCTTGGGTTACGGGTTGATGAGGGGGGAGATTAGGGGACCCAGGAGTATAGGGGCAAGGGGTTGAGATTTGCGAAGGGAAATATTCTGTAGTATGTACCATTATGCGTGGAATAGACTAAGATGTGCCTGTGGACTATTAGGCACGAAGATTCTTTTAAGAACAAATAATAAATATGTAATGCGAAGTAAGTATCGGGTGTTGTGGGCTGCAAGATAATAGAAATTAAAGTCAAGGGGGAATATTTCTCATAAACAACACAAAATCATACAAAGATGAAATCTTAGAATGAAACTTTCACTAAGCACTCCCTTTTTTATCTTCTCTCTCTCTCTCTCTCTGTTTCTAACGTGCATTCACAAACATGACAATACGAAATATACAAAACAGAATTTTGAAAGTGAAGACCTGTGTATCGCCCTTCAAAAGTCCTCGAGCGGAGGGGAGGGGGGGGGGGCTAGATTTGAGGGCCCGGGAGAATAGGGGCAAGTAGTTGAGATGGGAGATGGGAGGGAAGAATCTCTGAAGCATTATACGTGATGCATAATGAAACACAATAACCTGTGCTTGAGGATTGTTATGCACGAATATTATAGTACGTGGCGCGAAGAAAGTATAATATGGGCTGCAAGATAATAGAAATTAAAGTCTAGGGGGAGTATTTGTAGAAAAGAAATAAAAAGGTTAAATTTGATAAGAGCGGCAACCTTCTTCAGGCTTTTGTTTTTCATCTTATTTTTCTTCTCCCCCCCCCCCCCCCCCCCCCCCCCCCGTATTAAGCACGCGTATACACAATACAAGACGTATAAAAGCATTATTGTGAAAAAGTAGACTTGTGAAAGTCTCTGGCGCTGCCCGTGCCTTGAAGGCTGTCACGTATACAGTAAAAGATATTAACCTTTATAAGGTTGCAATATTATTGATTACCTGTAGGCCTATATTATATATTGACTTACCGCGATGTATGACTTGAAGTAAATCAAACTTTTTTCGCCCCTCGATCCGCATCGTCTTGTGTAAGATTATTATCATGTATGAAAATATTAGACGAAAAATCTCGATTTCTTCTTTCGCACAAGCGACAAGGGAATAATATTATGTTGGATGTCTATTTCAACATTGTGTCGTATTGTGTCAAAATCTCAATATGGACGTCAACATTTTCATATTTTCTAACACTGGCATTTTATCATCATTATCATACTCTGGAAGATTTTATTCACACTTCAATAAACATTCGTTTCCTTCTTAAAATTAAAATGAGCAATTTATGAAATACATGTATACAATAAACGAAGGGGATGATTAATTTTCTATCTTCTCTTATCTACCTCTCTTACTGGTTCTGATAAAGATACATTATTATTATGTCAGAAAATCATATTTGTTGTCGACTGAAACCTAATGTACTGACAAATCGTGTTTTTTGTCGACTGAAACCTTATGTACTACATACGGTTTCGGTCGACAACAATGTACTACATAAGGTTTCAGTCGATAACAATGTACTACATAAGGTTTCAGTCGACAGCAATGTACTACATCAGGTTTCAGTCGACAACAATGTACTACATACGGTTTCAGTCGACAACAATGTACTACATAAGGTTTCAGTCGACAACAATGTACTACATAATGTTTCAGTCGACAACAATGTACTACATACTGTTTCAGTCGACAACAATGTACTACATAAGGTTTCAGTCGACAACAATGTACTACATAATGTTTCAGTCGACAACAATGTACTACATACGGTTTCAGTCGACAACAATGTACTACATAAGGTTTCAGTCGACAACAATGTTCTACATAAGGTTTCAGTCGACATCAATGTACTACATAAGGTTTCAGTCGACAACAATGTACTACATCAGGTTTCAGTCGACAACAATGTACTACATAAGGTTTCAGTCGACAACAATGTACTGCATACGGTTTCAGTCGACAACAATGTACTACATCAGGTTTCAGTCGACAACAATGTACTACATAAGGTTTCAGTCGACAACAATGTACTACATACGGTTTCAGTCGACAACAATGTACTACATAAGGTTTCAGTCGACAACAATGTACTACATAAGGTTTCAGTCGACAACAATGTACTACAGTGGCGGATTCAGGGAGGGCCTGGGGGGCCCGGCCTCCCCCCCCCCCTTGAGAAAAAAAATCATGTAAAATCACGTGATTTTTACGTTTTGGGGGGGTTGGGCCCCCCCCCCCCCTGGCGGTCAAGGGGGGGGGGGTGCAAATTGAAAAAATTTCGAGGACCAAAAAAAAAAAATGTGCTCACTACCCCCCCCCCCCCCCCCCCCCCCCCTCCCCCCCCCCTCCCCCCCCCCCTCCCCCCCCCCCTATGAGCGACTTTTCGGCCGGCGCGATTTTCAAATTTTCGGGAGCAAAAAAAAAAGAAGAAAGTTGGGCCCCCTCCCCTAAGAAATCCTGGATCCGCGCCTGATGTACTACATAAGGGTTCAGTCGACAACAAACATGATTTTCTGACAAGAGGGAGGGGAAAACACCTAAAACGACCAAGAACATTTTCTTCATAACCTTACTTTTTGTTCACAACTGTGAAATTAATTTTGTTGACATTATAATCTTGTTTTTCATCACAGTTTTATCCATGTGCCCATTCTCTCACTGAGAATATCGCAGCAGGGCCAGTTCAATTATAGGGAAAGAAACATAATAAAGAGAGGGGTAGGAGGGAAGAGAGAATGAGAAAGTAAGAGAGGTGTGAGCGAGGGAGGAAGAGGGAAGAGAGAGAGAGGGAGAGAGAGAGGGAGAGAGAGAGAGAGAGAGAGAGGGGGGGGCAAACAGGGCAAGTAATGCCAGACCATTTTGAATGGAGTATAAGAATGTCGGTTGTGTTATTCTAAAACATATTACTACACCAATACCACCAGAAGTTCATCAGATCCGAAAAAGGTAAAACAAAATTATCCTACTTATATAATTTAAAATATTATCGGCACGGCTTCAAAAAACGATTCTGATAGGCAACAAAATAATAAATGAACAAAATACACAAAATAAAAAGGACCACAAATTTCTTAATTTATTGACCTAGCTTTGATCAAGCAGATATACACCGATCACAATTACGCATTCCCCGACTTTATTGCAAGGCAGCAGGATATAATCAGTCAGTCATTTCGAAGTTCAATTTTATATTTCCTCCGTCACAATAGTAGAAAAATTCGTGCAGCTCGTCAAATTAATACGTCATCAACCCCAAATGATCAGCGCACGGCGACTGCGGCATGAAAAGGGCAAACTTGAATGCTTCGTGCAATAAAATCACAGTATAAAAGCCCCCGGTGACAGCTCTTACATACTCACCCAATCCCTATTCATCATCATCATCATCATATTGATATATGAAAAACGTCACGAAGTATCGACGTAAGTCGGCGACTATTTTCGGTCGCCCGCTCGGATATGATGCGGAATATTAAATACAATTCCGCACGTCTCTCACATTCACGCAACGGTGGTATTCAGCACATGCATGCAGGAAAGCATTCGCCATCTCAATGGTATAATATGAATTAATGAACATCTCTCTCTTCACTCTCTCTTTTTTTTCTGTCTCCCCTCTCTCTCTCTTTCATTAATTTTTCTATTTTCTCTCAACTCCTCATTCTCTATAAATATCCCACGGCCTCTTCCTCTGTATTTTCTATTTCTCCCTTCCATCCCTCTCTCTCTCTTCATCTCTCCCTCTCTCTCTCTCTCTCTCTCTCTCTCTCTCTCTCTCATTCACTTATATTCTCACTCTCCCTTTCTCCACCTCTCTTCGTTTTTCAGGTTAGGTACCCCCTTTTTTTCAGGTAGCTTAGTTCAAAGTTATGTGTTTTCCGATGACCTTAACAAAAACCTGAAAAGATAAATGCCGCAGTTCATGAGTATATCCCAATCATAATTATGCTGTGTATTTAAGATGAAGAAGAAAATGTGCTTCGATGCTAAACCCTCTCCCCCTCCCCTCCATTTAAAGAAAGAAGTGAAAGTTTATCATATTTTAAAACAAATTTACAACATTTATGACACAACATAATTAATAATGATAATGATATATATTCTGTAAAGGGTACAATGGGGATGGGGAGGGGGGTTGACAAATGCTGACTACTACTACATCCATGACGCATTATCCTTACTAATTGAAAGGGGCACTTTTTTAAATAATAATAACAATAATAATATTTAGCTTTTATAGCGCTTAATACAATGTCTCTAAGCGCTTTACAAAATTAATATACTATTAAAACTACCCCGGTCATTGGATTTAGTGCTTGCCCGTACACATTGTGTGCACAATCTCCACTCCCTGGGGAGCATTCGTATGTTATGCAAGATTTGGATTAAAAAGTGGAGCACTATAGCAGGATGAGCATTGCACACCTGAATCTGACATGGGCATGACGGGTAGCATTTCAGCAAGGTTGATGAATCTCTATGTTCAGTGAAATTACCAGCATTAATTACATCACTCAGGGACGTGATAGAGAAGGACTTGAATCAAGCCGTTCTCCTTTGACCCCATGCTCCAAGCCGCCGGAAAGTTATGCGCTAATCTGCAGCTGTCGACCAGGTGGTGACATAAAAGAGCGCATGAAATTTTAGGATTTAGAATTCCTACATCAGAAAATGGTATCACAGCAACTGTTCGCTGTCCCTTCCAATGATTTCTCATCCATTGTTGAATGTGTAAAGAGTAGAACAAGCGAACACAAACTTGTGTAATTTCATTCTTTTTTAAACTTGAAAAATACAAAAAACACGCGAAAACACGCATTAGCAAACTTAATGTTATTGAAGATTGTAAATCATGGATCAAATAACGGGACATTAAAGCATGCACAAATTAGCGCATCATCCTAAAAAATTGAGTTTTTGACAGGATGTAATTTTTCTTTCACCAACTCTGGCACACAATTTAAAGGCAGGACGGAGTTCTAAATTTGAAAAGTTGTTTGATGCACTATTCCCAATAAAATTCCCATATAAAGTTTTTAATTTACACTATAATTTTGCCGGTAATTTAATATTTTGTAATAAATGTAAAACTGGTGCCTGGCTTCCGAAATTCCCCGCAGTGGAAGCGCGGTTCGGAGCATGGAACTTCAAAGCCAAGTGGAATGTTACACATCCCATTGTTACGCTTTAGAACTCAAGAATGCGTTTGAATAAATTACAAGAGTTTCGCCTCCTGTTCTTTCACCTCCCTGCATCACTTGACGTGATTCCACTGAGATCTTAGATGGTAAAGAATGATAAAAATATGAATTTCATTATCTTTTTGATGGAAACTCATTTGCATATTTTGCAAACATTATCCAGTATATTGATTTTTAAATGTGTCCATCATTTTCACTCCTCTTGAAAAAAAAATCGGATTGAATACTTTATTTGTTTCAATTGGATATAATAAACGCAATTTTATAGGAAAAATATGAATTTTTATTTCTTTAAGACGGATGTTTATTTGCATTTCACAATACAAGCTTCTGAGTTGCAAATAACGACCTTTCTTTAAACATTATGCATAACATTGGAATATGTTTATAGAAAACGGGTCCTGTGTACAAAGCTGTAGAGTGTACCTGTGATATTTTCATCCAGTGATTGCTCCCTTGGTGTTTTTATTTCCCCTGAACCCAATTACCAAATGCGTTAATGCAAAAGTTAAATGTGTGTGTTGTGCGTAGGGTGGGGGTGGATGGGGTGAGTCGGTATAATTCTTTGCCGAACATTTTTTTCTTTCAACAAACCGTCCATGGATTTGAAAAATTGCCGACGAGGTTAATAAAATCGTTGAGACGCCCCCCCCCCCCCCCCACCCCCTAACAAAAATGCGGGCAGGAGAAAATTCTAACTAATAATGAGAAGGCGTAATATCCCCTTTTCTTCTCTAGCGACGCCTATTAATGACATTTCGTTTTTTCACCAGGGAGTTCCCTGGTCTACCATTTATTCATTAATTGGTGCTTGAGTCGTCACTTCATATGATAATTAGTGAGAGTGGGAATTTTGTTTAGGATGAATATAATTTTGTTCTACATACTTCTCGTCAGAAAGTATTTTTCGATTTCTTTTTATTTAAACACATAATAAATATTTCAATTGCGGACTTTCATCATCAACTTTAGCTATTAGATTATGATTTTACATATTATAATTTAAGGGGAAAGGAAGATTAAAGGATACAAAAAAGAGTGAGAAAGAGTTGCAGATATGCATACTGATAGACAGACAGACATAAAAAGTTGATTTTGGGTTAGGAAAGGAGAAAATTCATGCTGATAAATTTAGTATACAAATTGTTTTGAAAACACGCTGCCATCGAAATTGCGTTTGATAAAACGCCACGTAAAACTTTTAATTTTATTTAGCAGGGATCATCGAGCGTTTTTTAATGGAGGGGGGGGGGTCTGAGCATGCGAATGAGCAGATCGTTTTTCTACATAAACAAACATATAAATATTAGAGATAAATGATTTAGATAACAAAATATATACTTATATAAAATGAATGAATAATTGGGTAAATAGATAACTGGCAGAATGAATAAGTATTTTTTTTAAATAAACCATGTATGAATGAATAAACAAAAGTGGATTAATAAAGAAATCAGTAAACAAATTAATGAATAAACCAATAAACGAATAATAATAACAGTAGCAAGTATTGATAGAATAAATAAAAAATAAAAAATAAAAAATAAAAATGTAAAAGAAAATCACGTTTTTTTTCTTCGATTTTTCAACAATTTTTTTGAACGTTCAAAGTGACGCCCCTTATATTACGTAAAGCTGTTGGAATGTAATGACGCGCATCATTATATACAAGTCTTTGAAGTCCCTGGAAACATTGATCTGAAGGACTATCTTTTGTTATAAATAAAGGATTTCCTGGAAAGATGACTTATTGAGCCTGATGAAGAATGTTCGCCTATAATCATAATTCTCTGACGCTTCTAAAATAGCATTTTTAGCCTTTTTTTTCCTTCAGATTTCCAATTAATGGAACACACTTGAGATCCTATACCGTCACGTCTTTGAGAGTACGCATGGAAAAGATGCACGTGACTGTGTACAGTGTGAGTAAAAAAAAAATACACCTAGAAAATTATTTATAACAAAAAAAAAAATCATCTATGAACAGTAAATCATTTATTCATCTTATGAAAGAGTGTTTTACCCCATATCATTTGGTATCATTAAATATGTGTTCACGCTTGGATGAACAGGAGACATTGATTAAGAGAGTGCAAAAATCGACTTTTAAAATAAATTACAATTTTCTGAGTGTAAACCTTTTTTTGACTCACACGGTATACGTAGAAACACTTGATACAATTCCAGACATACTCCCTTTTATTAATCCATGTTAATAATTAATTACAATTTCCTTTTGTGAATTGTCATGGTTCCTTCAATTATTCTAAAGTGCTCTTTGAATGGGGGGGGGGGGGGGTCAAGATCTTTTATCTATGTATGTATTTTTGCGATATTATTATATATCTCTTGAGAATGTAAGAGGTCATAAAGAACACTTGTAATTGATTTGAAATGTCACTGACTCAATGACCTCCTACTTGAGTTAGTTCTTACATAAAATTAAACAAAAAGAAATGCCTTCGTTTCAACATGGTTTCACTGACCTCACTGTCCAGATAGCCTGTGTTCCAGGCTTAATACGTTTATGTTTCCTCCTAAATTGGGTGTAAAGAAATAAAATGTTTTCACTATAGTTTGGAGCAAATGAGTGTAAGACCAGATTTTTTACGAATTAGTAATATTAATTTTCTTATGAATACTTCCGTTGCAAAGGTTAATAGATATTACTTTTATAATTTTTATGTACAACGTGAATTTTATTTTCTATTATGAAATTCCCTTTACTAGTGTTATGGTCCTTTGACAGTTTATGAATTTACTTTCTGTATTATCATCTTTAAAGTGATTGGGTATCTTTGTCTCAGATTCTAAACAAAATCCTGGATTTAGCGCCTTTAGGTCAGTCAGGAATCCCATGACGTTTACAAGCCGATCGCCCGTCTGATTATCAAGATAATTATGATTGGAATTACAAATTTCAAAAAACCGTTTTCCCAATGGTTTTTATAACACTACAGTCCATTGGGAAAAATGAATATGGTAAAACCGGTCATTCAAAGATTTTTACTTTTTTGAGGCACTTCATGATCAATTTGAAGCGCTTTTTTTTTGTTAGGGCTTCAATATTACACCCGTAATCACAGACACTGATAACACGTAGGGCCATGACTGTATCTCAGATTTGGTATTGTTAAACAATGCCTTTAAAGCGCATACAGACACTCCTTTATTAATTTATCAAAGCATAATTCATTATCGTATTACTACAAATTAAGCCTAATAATACCAATGAATTTATCACATCCCATGAACGATAAGTCCACTGCCTGGACTGTTTCCGTGTCGCGCGCCCAATCAGCAGATAAAGAACACGCCCTCAACGCTAAAACGGAGACAGACATTTAAGTTTTACCCTCGTTTTTCGAAGAGTGTATTTTAGGGGATCGCGCGATTAGTAGAGACACCGCCCTCTGTGTGGGATATAGGGAGGAGGACATAGACGATTGAAGAATAAGAAACAATTATAAACACGGACATAATGTAGACTAATGGACGATACATAAGACAAAACTAGTGTGGACCATCAAAATTCAAGTAGGTGTGGACAGACTATAGTCTAGAATTCTAGATTTATACAAATATTATTATCATTATCGAATGAAAAGGAGTGAAACCGTTCGCACCTGCCTGAATACGAGGCTAAATCCTCTTGAAAAGACTCGTCTAGTCACGTACATGCATTTCGTAAGTAAGAAACCTCAACATTATCTATTTTTATTGAATTTATAAAACGTAGATGACCAGTCAGAGTGCCACGCGAGACAATTCGCACGTTTATTCAGCTCGAATGAATTTGTGGTCGTCCGGGTTGTGAATACGTGTTTAATACGAGTCTTACAAGAGTCTGGTTATTTGGCGTTTTTTACAATTTGATAATTTTGTTCTCCCATGAAGTTGATCTCACTAGAAAAAAGAATAAACAAGGAATCGATATACTGTATCTTATACTCAGAGTCTTATTCTCACTTTTTAATAGGGAAAACGATCCTCGAAGATCGCCTTAAAAGAAATACCATTTATTTTAAAACAAAAACAAAAACAAAAACAAAATCTAAGAGATACCATTTACCTTTGATTGTCGCAAAGGCGGCGCTCGGGTTGGGGGATGGGGGGGGGGGGGGGGCAAAGTGTGATACTAATGCTTTTAATGTTTAACCAAAATCTGGCCCAAATTGATTTTGACACGCCACTTTCAAAATAATGTTGCCGTGGTGGTGGTTATTTTACCTGACTGCTAAAAAACATAAATGCTTGTTGGTAAGCAACCAGACGGCCGACGGCTTTAGGTCCTCTCCGAGGGACCTGGTAATGAGGATTAATGCCTTTCCAAAGGGCACTGTGTAGCGTATATGGATTGATGCAATCTAAGTATAATCTGAAAAACATAGTACTTCTACTTTTTATGTAAAAACAATAAATTATATCTGACCAGCTCACAGTTTGCTCACAATATACCTTTGTTTTGGGTTTTTTGTTTTTGTTTGTGAGACGCACTGTACATGGATATTATCGAACCTTGAAAAAGAGACGACACGATTCTACATGTATATGGCTTCTCCTCCGCCCTCTCTCTCGCTCTCTCTCTCGCTCTCTCTCTCTCTCTCTCTCTCTCTCTCTCTCTCTCTTCGATCCCTCCATTTTCTTTCTCACTTTCTGACTTTCTAGCTCTGTGTATCTATCTATCCATCGTTTTCATAACGTAGTATAGGCCTATTTATACAATGGAGGCACACGCAGCATTTCCATTGAAATTCCCAAAATTCGTTTTCAAATTTTCTACAGCTATTTTATTGTTCGACAAAAAACTGAATACAAACATATAACAAATGATCTTACTCTCTCTCTCTCCCTCCCTCTCTCTCAATATTTCTCTATATTGATTTTCCGTAAGGCTTCATTGGCCTCTAATTCATTTTTTTTTAAAATACAAATACAGTTAAAGAAAAAAAAAATCTGTATCATTATCATTATCAACCTTCAAATTCAAATTCAATTTTAAAGAATCTTTTATATCCTGGATAAAGACCTTTTATACTGACGCCACCGGTCGTGTAATGAATAATGGATGGATTTCAGAAAAGTTAATTATTGGAAGAGGAGTTTGCCAGGGTTGCCCATTATCGGCATTACTTTTTAACATAGTAGTGGAAATATTAGCATGCAAAATAAGACAAAATAAAAACATTAAAGGGATTAATATATTCAGTGTTGATTTAGGTATTGATAGTTTTAAAAATTTCCCAATATGCAGATGACACAACATTATTTGTGGAATCTGTTAATGATATACAATATATTATGAATGAAATCAACGACTTTGGAGACTATGCAGGTCCGAAAATAAACTGGAATAAGACAGAAGTTGTGAAACTGAATACTGTAGATAATTTTGTTCATGATAATGCCATTATATATATACTGATCAACCTGTAAAATATCCAGGAGTATATGTAGGCGAAAATAAAAAATTGTTACTAGATTTAAACTGGAATGTAAAAATAGATAAAATTCGAAATGTATTAAATATGTGGAAAATGAGAGATCTTACTTTTTATGGCAGAATAATTGTTTTGAAAATGTTGGCGGCGTCACAAATTGTATATACCGCAACTGTTGTACCAGTACCAAAACATGTTTCACAGATATTGAACAGACTATTATTTCGTTTCTTATGGAACGCCAAAAAAAAATAAAAATTAAACGTAATGTAATTATAAATGATATTGAAAATGGTGGATTGAATATGAATGATATTGCTAGTAAAATATCTTCACTTCGTTTAGCATGGATATCTCGTTTTTTTAATGATAATGGCTCTTATTGGAAAAATATGTTTAAATACTGGTCCGACAAAATAGGGGGTTTGCCACTATGTTTACATTTCAATTGTAACATAAAGGATATGAATTTACTATGCTCTAAACATAATTTTCCAGAATTCTATGTAGATCTTTTTTGTACTTGGTCAGAACTAAAATTCATTGATATGTTTAAAGTAAAAAATATTCCAAAAGAAATTATTTGGAAAAATAGTAACATTACCTTTCAGAACAAAATACTGTTTTATCGAGAATGGCAAGAGGCCGGTTTGTTGAAAATTCACAATTTGATTACAAATGGTATTTGGAATGATTCTACAATACTAAATACAAAAGTGAAAGCCCAACAGCTCTTATTTGATTTTAAATATACAAAATTAAAGAAAGCATTTCCACAGTGTTGGTTGGATAGATTAAGTTATGAATTTGAACAAGAATGTGATATTTCGAATATGATAGAAATAGAAACAGGGGATAAAGTGAATGTTTTTGTTATGAAAGTTAAAGATTACTATCGTTTGTTATTACGTAATAAGTCAAAAGAACCAAATATCATTTACTTTTGGAATTTCTTTTTAGATTTGGATAATGAATTTGTTTGGAAGGATGTATTTATATTTAAATTAAAGCAAATTCGTAATAATAAAGTTAAACAATTTAATATTAAGATGATTTATAGGTTTATTGCCTCAAAAGAAAACTTATATAAATGGCAAATTGTTAATAATAATTTATGCAACTCTTGTGGACAAGTTGACTCAACTTTTCATTTTATGTTATATTGCAAGGATGTGACTATGTTTTGGAAAATAATATGTAATTTGATATTTAATCTATTCCAAATAGAAATACAAATAGACCAGAAGATAATAGTTGTAGGAAAGGATATTGGAAACAAGAAATATTCACTTCTGAATATTATTTTAAATTATGCGCAATATGCAATTTATAAATGTTACGTTAAGAAGATTGTTAATGGTTCTGTTTACTACCCACAAACTTTGTTTTTTGAATTCAAGTCATTGCTAAGATTATTTTTAAGATATGAATGTGTTAGCAAAGAAAATAATACTAAGCTGGAAGAATTGTTGAACGTACTTTAATCTTTAACCTATGTTATGCTTCACTCAATTATTGAGTTATTAATGTACAAATGTATTATATTATGGAAATAAAAACCTCGCTTGAGGATAAGAGAGAAAAAAAAAAATTTATCGTCAACCTTGATATTATTTACGTCTTGTCTCCGTAATACTATTATTCTCTTTCTTCACCTCCTGTTTCCTGAACCTTCGTTTCTTCTCACAAATTTAATTTAATTCTCTTCTTATATGCTTATTATCTCTCTCTTCAACTTATCTCAAGTAAACAATTCCTCTCATCATATTCCTTCTCCTTTCCTTTACACTTTTCAAAAATACATTTTCATTATTTTCTTTGGAAACAGCCTCTACGCTGGAATTGGTCGGCTGCCATCTAGAATGCATTAAGAGCCAAGCTTTGTCAATGGCAGTCACGGCCTTCTTGCAAGCATCAGATGAATTTATTAGGGACTTTTAGATTCTGCACGACGAGAACGTGGACTGCCCTTTTAAGGCCATGTGACGTCCTTTTAAGGCACTGGCAGTGACGTCACATTGCCTTAAAAGGGCAGCCGCGTTCTCGTCGTGCAGAATCTAAAAGTCCCTATTACCATGAAATGACATATTTTTCACTTCATAGTATACTGTTCTTAAATGACCCGGATCATCAAGGCCAAAACGGTTATTAAAATTAGTAATGATAGATGAAAATGATGTCATCATATTTTGGCTTTATGTCTGTTCCTAATGGGTGCGCTTTATTGCATCGACGAATACTTCCGTTCTAAAAATATCGTCACAATGGAAAACCGCATACAAGTTTGCCTTATGTTGAACTTTCAATTCATACCAAAGTCAGGGTTATTCTCATAATAGCTCGTTGATGTTTAAAGAAAATGATGATTACTGGTCGTGGAATTTAATTGTGAAAAAAGTGGTGTTCATCTAGAAGTTACCAGAATGGTTGAATTGGCCGTGGAGTAAAGGCGACACATTATGTATATTATGAGTTTTGGGATCATCCTTGTCACAAAAATAACAAAACACTAAAAATAAATAATCATTATAATCATGACAACACTGGTACTTCTAATGGACGCAAAATTGGGTACATGGGACCAGGAACTCGTTTCACAAAGCCTTTTTTCTCAATGACAAATGACACAAATTAGTGACAAATCTGCTGATAACCAATCAGAAACAAGGATTTCCAGTAGCTTATAACAAAAACTGTCATTTGTCACTGATGACAAGTTTTGTGAAACGGCCCCCAGGACTACGCAAATAATAATAATAATAATAATATTTAATTTGTATATAGCGCTTAATACAAATGTCTCTAAGCGCTTTACAAATATACTTTAAAAAAGTAGCTTCAGAATTTGGTCCCGTTTCTCGTCATATTTGGAGAGAAAAAGGGGCACCGCAGGACCAGCCCTGTGCGGGTGACGTTTCAGATTGATATCCTTGCATAACAATAACTATGAAGGGGAAGAGATAAAGAGTGACGGAGAAAGCAGCGCTTATAACTTATTATTGTCTCCTTTGCCATAGCTCAACTTACTCTTTAACCAAATATAAATAGATTTATTGAAGTATTTGTTACAAAGTGGGACAAATATTGACCAAGTTCAGTGATGATCGAAGCCTGAAGGGGATACGGAAGAAGGAGATAAAAACAGAGGAAAAGGAAACACGACAGATCCGGCTTTTGGGGACTTCTGAATGAATATTATTATTCTTTGTTTATGTACAGAGGTCACGCAAAAATAGTAATTGCTTGTCAGATTGTTGTGTTGGTTGTTTCTCACAGTTCCTACATCCAGTGGCGTAACCGTCGGTCCGGACGTTGAGGGGGCCCTAGGTGTCATGGGGGGGGGGGGGCGTACCGATCTGACTAAATGAAAAGGGAACAAGACGGTCGAGTACGGAAAGGGTGTGGGAGAGGTCTTATTATCACCTTTTCAAGTTGCATTACCCCTTTTCTCCCTCTCTCTTTATTCTTATATTATTCTTGTTGACATTCGATTTGAGGGGCTTCCCCCCCCCCCCCCATATCTACACCATTGTGTGTTTGTATCTAAAGGTCTGTTTGTCTCTGTCTGCCTGGCTGCCTCCCTTTCGCTCTCCCTCTCTCTCTCTCTCTCTCTCTCTCTCTCTCTCAAGTTCCTCCTTTTGTTCTCTTTTTTTTCTTCTTCTCCTTCTCCTTTTTTTCTTCTTCTTCTTCTTCCTCCTTTTCTTCCTCTTCTTCTGTTTCCACTTCTTCTTCTTCTTCTTCTTCTTCTTCTTCTTCTTCTTCTTCTTCTTCTTCTTCTTCTTCTTCTTCTCCTTCTTCTTCTTCTTCTTCTTCTCCTTCTTCTTCTTCTTCTTCTACTTCCGCCTGTCAGCCATTTTTTGTAAATCGATTGGAGGGGCACGTACCCCACCCTGTACGTGGCTACGCCCGTAGTCTGCACTAGACAACGGATGCGTAGAATGTCAAAGATTAGCATGCAAACAAACATTTCAGTTTTAGTTTCGGTTTCATTTCTCGGTTTGTTTACTTGTTTCAAGCACATATCAAGACATACTCTGTGAATAACAATGACCCATTGATAAGAATTAAACGCGCAAATTAAGAAAACAAATGCAACATAATAAATTATGTATGGATCTGTATTATTGATCTGTAACTGTTACGCAATAATCATATTTTCCCTATTTCTATTTGTAATGTTTTTGTGATGTTACTGAAATGTTGTGACAAAATGTTAACAGTTTTCGTATTTGAAACTGCATCTCTTCAGTTCATATCGTCTCGTTCCCGTCGGTAAGTAATACATTTTGTAAAATGTCAAGAACTTCTGTCGGTTAAATGGCCCACAATTTCTTTGTTAATTTGTTTACTTTACAATATATTCCTCTTATTGTTGTGCACATGATGTATATTGTTTATATATATATATATATTTCTATTGCACTCTGCTACCGACAAAACTTCAAAACGCATAATGAGACGGAAGTTAACTCACCCGCCACTCTTCCCGGCTAGGACACGGATAGGAGAAGGCTGAGCATTTCCTTTTGACTTCGTAAATGCTTTTTTCCTCCTTCCTCTTTGATTCCGTTGTCAATTTTTCAATTATGGGAAATCTTGTGAGGGTACTTGGAAACATACATTTTAGAAAGAGAAAGTCACAAAGAACACTATGATCGTTGTTTCCAAATTTTTAAATGGGTCTGAGGTTACTTTTTGGGCATTAGTAAAAAAATTAAAAAAAATAAAAATTGTCTTTTGTTATCATTTTGAATTGTATATTTTCTTCAAATATTCTAAACAATAATAGGGATATTAAGTCGTTCTTCTTGTAGAGAAATAATAGGGGAGATAATTGTAATAAAAAAATGTTGCAGAAAAGCTTATAATTATAGGCTATTAAACATATCATATGTTTATAGTATGAAAAATTGTTTATGCGCTTATATCAATCACTGAACTCTATACACTGACTACGTAGTGTAGAGTTCAGTGACAGTGGCAGCCTTTTACTCTGATCGAGATCCGTATCAATGGTAATTATTGATCTATAACATAATTCATGAAATACATCATTCTAAAACTTTATCTTTTCACGGAGTGGATTTGTTAAATATATAACTCAGACCTGTTTAAAACTATCAGAATACAGGTGAAAATATGTGTGAAACAAAATTGGTTTTCCAGTTAGTATGATACGTAGTATGCAAGTATGGTCAGACAAACTTTACGTTATAATAATGGAAATAGATAATAACAAAAGTATTAATCAAATGCTACCCCCCCCCCCTAAAAGAACGGATAGGGGTATCGCTTCCTTCCGGGGGAGGGGAGTGGGTGCTTCCCAATAAAATCTAGGAATTAACTGTGAATTCTTTTACACATCTTACTCTGATTAATGCCTACTCCATCGCCCCTCCCATTCTAAATACCGACACACATGGCTACTTATCCATTCCGCCCTCAATGTCTGGATATGAACCTTTTTTTTGGGGGGGGGGGGGTTCAAAAATATTGAGTAGTGCCTTTCAGACTGCATCCGACGAGTTGCTATCCAAAAACGAAAGGACTGTGGTTATTTTGTCTAGTTACAAAGCCCTTCCTGCCATTTTTTCCTTCCGATCATAAGCCTAAATCACAACTAATTTCTTCTACTTTTACCCACAACAACGGGCACTCAAATATGTTTAAGGTAATAATTATTACTTGTTCTAGGATATAAATCTATGAACTCGTGGGAATTATCGAACTTTTACTAGTCTGTGCATGAATATTGCATCGAGGTTGAAGTTGAAGGCACAATTCCGAATAATTTTTTTCTTTTTTTTTTACAATAAAATTACAAATTCAAGGAGGTAATCAGAATCTTTCAGGGGCATGCCAAATACGAGAGTAAGGGGACTTTTTGTTAGTTTGCTTTTGGTATCTTGCATTCAAAAGGGGGCACGGGGCTCAAAATCCAGCACTTTGGTGGTACAAAGTATTATTAACATAAGTTGTTTTGGAAACGCACTCCAAACCTCGGATGGTCCTATAGCAGAGTGTCTTTCTTTTCTACTTATCCCTTCATATTTCTTGCAACTACAGGTTTTTTTAATGTTACTCTCTCTCAAGAAAAAGATGGATCCAAAGAAAAAATAAAACCAAATTATTATAATAATTATCTGACCCACGTTATATAAACTGTAATCTTCTGGTAGAGAATGTGTTGGACGGACTGGTACAGGCGGAGCACGAGGGGTAGCCTTTGATAGCCGCCCCCTCCTTGGACCTGGTAATGAGGATGAATGGCTTAAGCAAAGGGCACTAGCTCATCAACTTGGTATCGAACCTGGACCTGCCGGTTATGAAACCACTGCTCTACCATTGTGCCAACGCGATTAATTCACCATTCATGATCATAATAATTATACATTAGGTGGGAATATTATGCAGCGGTCTAACATTGTATGAGAATATCGGCAGGCTTATTTATTGACTAAAATCAAAGAAAATGACAAAAAGTGCTCTGATTTTCGGGAAAGGTACACCATTAGTATATGCTATAATGCTTTAATACATATTCGACGATGGCATTTTACGGGCTCTTAGGGGAAATATGATATGAAATTATCGGAAGTAATGTGATTCTATAAAGTTCTTTTTTAAGAGTCCTATTTTCAGTTTTATGGCAGCCCTTGAATGGTCATAAAGAGAGCTAATTACATGCTTGGAGCCGACCTTGAGACGCCATGACCTTCAGAGACAAAAAGACAATATTCATGATTCAAATGCGTGGTTCAGTGGAAATTAAATGTCGATACACGATAAAATAAATACAAAATAGAGGGATAGTGTGAAAGGGCTTTCTCCATTCCTTACATGTCATGTCAGGCGTTGTTCAGAATACACACTCACTTTCTTCTCTATCCTTCTTTCATAACCCCCCCCCCCCCAACCCCTTGAATGTCACATTCTTCTTTTTCTAGGAGGATGACGACAATTATAAACTTACCCTTAACACTTTTTTCTTCTTCAACGATTCATGATTATTTTTGAAATTATGTATTATCGATTAATTATTTGATAGCCAACTCACATAATAATCTAACGTTTCGGGTAATGTAATAATCGAGCTGCAAGCCTGTAGCTTTTTCAGCAAGTCCTTCTGTTTTCCATAAGGTGATAACCTCTGCATCAGTTAATTGTGAAATTATACCCTAACTGACCCTGATCCACACAAAACATCATTTTCATCTGATATGTACTAATGATACATTTTATTTTATACACTATTTTCACAGCATCAGCAGGTCTGGCAAGGGCCGGGGGAATTCCCAACTTAATTGTACTTGGAAGTCAATGTTAGGGGGGGGGGGGTCGCCCCCTTTTAAAATGCTTCTTGGTAGTCTCTGACTGGCAGCAGTACAAGCAGTTATGATGCTATTACCAGTGTCTTTACAACGAATAACATAGTTTCATCTTCAACTCAACTTTTTTAGTTCACATGCCATGTCCCTTCCTATCTCCCTCCGCTCCGGACATCATTTTCACTCCCGCCATCCCAGTCTGGAGGTTCCATCCAATTATTATACATTACGAAAATGGCCTATTGAGTAAGACCTTTTAAGTAAGTTTAAGATTTGGGATTAGGTTAAAGGTTAGGGTTATAGTGTTCCTTGTTTAAGTTGGACATTTTGGTAAGTCTAAGAACTCAACGCGGGACAATAATCGTCGTCGGTGTCGAAGAATCGCATCTCATTGCACTGATCATCCATCACCAAAGTCAGTTGACTAATGTACTCAAATTTACGGATGTTTCTTTTCAGAGCCGAAGATGACAAATAGGCCATTTAAATCAAATTTAATGCAAACTTCTTTGTGAAGTGCCTCGATACAAATGATTCTACTCAACTGTTACAAATAATAGTATCTCAATGGTCAGAACGCGAATTGCATACATAAGTTGTTGCTAGGTAGGGCAAACATTGTGGCGTCCCCTACTTAACACGTTATAATATGCAATTTGCATTCTGACTATTGAATACAATTATTCGTGACAGGTGCATGGATTCATTCGTACCAAGGCGCTTCACAGAGATGTATGCATTAAATTTGGTTACATTACGAAAAATGGCTTTTATTATTTGTAAAAGGCTGGAGCTCAAAGTGATTGAAACTATAATGCGTACCATGTATTCATACTGATAGCGCTTCTTCCCCCAAAGTCACTCACCTGTTAATTTTTTATGTACTTGAGAAGTTAGTACGCATTTTGGATACTTCGGTTGCTGCTTTGTCGGGCAAGTCCGTGGGAAGCTTTGGTATCATCACTAGTAACCATGCATTGCTGTAATATCATTCATATAATTTTGATCATTGGTGTTTTGACCTCCCCCCCCCCCCGAGAAGTTTAAATTCCATATTCTGGAAGGTGCAACTTCATACCTAATTATATTTGGGCTCTGAGTTGGTTCTATTTCTGAATTGTATCTTACTGTTGTGGTGAGAAAACAAAAGTTGACTAAATTTTCTCTCGCTCTTCTCTCTTGGTTTTACTCTCTCTCAAAGTTCAGAAACAGGAACGTTGATATTTTTCTGCCCAGCAGCATCTGTGTCTGGCACCATAGTAGGGCCTATACGTCTACGAATGACACATTATATAAAAGACTTTTACATCAGGGGTAAATCATGCAGTATTAGGCCTAAAAAGCTGAACAAATCTACCCTAATTTTTTCATTTTATTTACATTTGCGGTCACATTTTCAGACGTGGATCAATAATCAAAGTCAACACCCCCGTATCAAATTTAAAAGAACTTCGAACAAGTAAATATAACGGGTTCATATCAGTTCACCGTTAAAAACACTCATAATTTGATGCGATAAATTAAAAAAAAAGGAAGTTAAAAAGAAAAATCAATCGAATGATCGTTTGTCTAGCTCCGCAGACGACACAATAGACAGGCTTGACATTGATTGTAAAGTGCTGACATAAAGGCGGGAAAAGTTTGCGTGATAATATTCTCTTCTGACACCTCCGGGAGTCAAGAAAACGCACTCCAAACGACCTCTTTTATGCAATTCCGTGAGAGCAATTTGATTCTTAATGTCGCCAGATTTATTCCTAGAAGCTACTAAATTACACGAGCTTGGATTTAGATGATGGAGGAGTAAAGAGTAAGAGCAAGAAAGTGCGAGATAACTGAAGGGGTAGCGAGAGAGAGGAGAGGTAGATAAACGGGAATGATAGACCAAGAGTAAGAGGGGGGGGGGGGGGGAAGCAAAAAGAAATGTACGATAGAAAGAGAGTAGAATTAGATGGATAGAGCCAGAGAAAGAGGGAGAGAGAGAGAGAGAGAGAGAGAGGGGGGGGGGCCTTCCCTTTGCCTTTCTTGCAAAGGATGAGGATATTCTTTCCCTTTCGTGTCTTTTTTTTTTAAACCGATGGGGGCACTCTTGTCCTCTCATCGTATCTATTTTGCTCTGATCGGTTTACGCTACCCCCACCATCCCTTCCTTCTTTTATATTCAGATAGGGGCACTCGATCCCCTCCCGTCGTCCTTCTCTCGATCTGATGGGGGGGGGGGCCTGCCTTCCCTTCCTTCTCTCTTCTCTTGGATTTGATGGGGGGTATGCACTTGACCTCCCATCGCATCTCTCTTGTCTACTTTCCTCTCTAATTTGATTCGATTGTAGAGAGTCACGCTATCGCTTTCAAGGGAATAAAAAGTAGAGTAATATGTCAATTATTACGTCCCCTGGTTTGCCACGACCCACAACTATTTATTCAGGCGTTTGCAATTTGGGGTGATAACGCTTGCTAGTTTGCCGGTACAAACCCCATTCATATAAGAAAGATCTTTATTTATAGACATCGACGGCGGTGACCCCACATTATTGTTCATATGACAATTGCTCCTGGCTTTATTTAGTCAAAGGTAATAGGGTTGGTGTTAGGGTCGCGATTGCGTTTAAGTAAGGTTAGGTTCAGGGTTAGGTTCAGGAATAGGTTCAGGGTTAGGGTTAGGGTTAGGATTGGGTAGAGAGTTGGGTCCAGGGTTGATACTCTACTGCGCTTAAGACATGTACAAAGTGTCATTACTCATTAGGCGCTAAAGCATTCAAGGAATGTCTTCCTACCGGGTACCCATTTACTTCACCTGGGTGGAGAGTGGCACATGAAGATTAAAGGACATTAGTAAGTTGGTGTCGCGGCGGAACTCGAACCGCGAACTGTGTGATTCACACCGACTGTGAGTGTGGAACATTCGTGCAATTTATGTCACATTTATTAAGATGCCCACTCCTATAGATGACCAATGCTGCCTGGAAGATCTAGTGGCAGCAAATGAGAAGGCTCTTCAGTGTGCAAGAGCCTGGCAGAACATTTGAGATCAGATGATTTTTTTTTTCTATTTATCCTCTTTCGAGGGACTTTATTTGTTCATATCATAAAATAACAGCTATTTACAACAGTGTTTAAATACAAAATTCATGCAATATCATACATAGTACAGAACATGAAAGTAATGTGACATAATCACTAACTAAAAATGAAAACATTTTTGTAACTTTTGTAACTTCGTTTGTATCGAATTTCTTTTGATTACATTTCATATTGAGATAGGTCCGAATTTCCACCTTTAATTCTTTTATCAAATATACAGCATGTTTCCTGTGCTTTTCACTTCCAAAACATTCTCTAATATAGTTTCTATAGATAATAAGATGAGATCAGATGATGGACACGAAAGAAGAAGACATTCTGGTGACGTATCCACTAGACCACGACACATCTAATATCGGGGTAGGGTTTTTTAAAGTAAAATAATCCTGCCCATAAAGTAATAAAATGTGATATGTTTTACTTGAAACGAATGTGAAAGGCCAGGTCATATTAATCGTTCAATCAGTCACAGATCAATAAATTAGTCAATGTTTTAAATTATATAGTAATTAGTCAGTCAATCAATCAACTACTCTATCGACTAATCAGTAAGTCAATTAATAAATTTAATCGGTTAGTACTGTAGATCATCTAGTCAATAATCAGTCAATCGGTGAAGGCGATGGGGCCGCCAGTCAACGATTCATGTACTTAGCACTATTTCTTTGACGTTCACTTTTATGCGATGTAACTCTCACACGGTGCGTCAAATACTACGTCGATCCCTGGCGCTGTCCTACGTCATTAAAATGACGCTTGTGTTTTGGTGAATTGCCGTTTGGTCTTCAACCAGTTCGTCTACTAGCATATTAGTCTATTCCCATAAATGATCTACAACCAGCCTGCCTACTTATCAACATGGCCTAATGATTAGTTCGTCTCTTATTATTTGGTCTAAAGACCATTTAGGTTGATAGTCATTTGGTCTGATTTTCCACATGGTCTAATCTCCAAGATGTGCTGTCGGTCTTGTGGCGGCTTGTAGCAAATTGGCCATAACTTGCAGCGTCCAGCAGGCATTTCTTTCTTTCTGTGTTTCTTTCTTTCTTTCTTTCTTTCTTTCCTTCTTTCTTTCTTTCTTTAATTAAACAGAGATAGCTGTTGTATATGATACTGGCATTTTTCATTATCATTTCCCACGAGATTTCTTACATTCGGAATAAATCAAGAAGCATATATTCTCCATGAAAATGTATTTCTATAATTCTTTTGACACACATACCTCGCCTGTGGCGCGTGGTCATTAAAACACAGACACAATAGACAGGTAGATGCAATGTTAAAAATATCAAGGACATTGCCTGTAAACGTAGCCTCGGTTTCAGGGAAAGCTTGTTTAAATTTTCTGGTCGGGTGACGTTTGAACTGTCCCATCAAGCCTATAGTTTATTAAATACCGTATTTTTTAAACATTTGATGAAGGCTCATTTTATCGGTCAACAGCCACGGTGGCTGTTGACCGATAAAATGAGCCTTCATCAAATGTTTAAAAAATACGGTATTTAATAAACTATAGGCTTGTAGGGGGTGACCCCCTATAATTATATATATATTTTTTTTTTAATTTTTTTTTTTTTTTTTTGGGGGGGGGGGGCGAAAAAAGAGGAGTTTGTAATAAGAACGTGTCTGAGAGTGTGTAAGAGCAAAGGGACTGCTTGCTCATCCTTTGACCCACTCGTGTATCACCTCACAAAATATAACTTATAATCTCCTTTGCCCCTTTTCTCTGTCTTTTACCTTTAATTAATTTGTCTGTTATTGCCTTATAGTCATGTTGGTTATGAATGTTGTTATATATATTATTCTTTGTGCAAATAGCATCTTGTTTTGATCAAAGTTGATTCGTTTTTCAAACCACATTTATATGTATTATTGCCAATGTA
>JAVYIG010002716.1:0-15000 GCA_035222895.1 Strongylocentrotus droebachiensis | reverse complement strand
GGATTCAGGCTTACCCGCACACAATGTATGCACATTTTCCACTCCCTGGGGAGCATTCCAGCCATTTTAGTCGCCATTTTAGTCGCCATTTTACAAGCGCACACTTGCGCATCCAACCACATGAACTTTCGCATCCAACCACATGAACTTTCGCATCCTACCGGGTACCCGGGTGGAGAGTAGCAACTATCTTGCCAAAGGATATTAGTGCCATGTTGGGATTCGAACCCTCGACCTTCGCATCTCCAGTCAAGCGCCTCAAACCACTCGACCACGGCACTCTTATACCAGTACGTTTAAGTTGACAAGCAATATTTCATGAACATTTTAAGAATCATGTTGGACATTATTATGAAGTAACACACTAGAGAAGGCTTCAATCATGTTAAGCGTCCAAATCCACGACCCCATCATAATTGCTATTCTGCGACGAATGCCGCCACGGCACCGATTAACGATTTCGCTCACATCACATGTAAACTCAGTGTGTATTTTCGGCCATGCAGGCGGCGACTTTAATGACTTAAAATTGCCGTTTTAATTAGGTATTGATAATATCGCAACTGGTTAATAGGATAAACAGCGGCGACTCCGAGCAGGTGCTGTCATTTCAATTAGAGAAAGCCGCCAATTTGTAGAGTTTAAAATTAAACCGAGAGGAAAATGGTCATGAACAGTTTTCCCGACAGTGGATAAGAATTTTCGTACCGAACCATAGTTGATCGCTACATACGGGTATCTTAGGAAGATAGGAACACACTTTATTATTATGCGATAGGTGAGTATCCCCCTCCCCAAAATAGAATAGTTAAAGTTTGATGAAAATTAACAGAAATGGAGAAAAAGCGATGTGAACGTTCCATTGTAAGCTCCTTGTAAGTGTCTTGGCTTTGCCTGCTTTTAAATTTGGTACAGATTGACTCGTGAAAAAATGATAATGCAGAACCTTATGGTTTATTTGCAGTTTCCCCAATTCATTTCTATTGCTGATTAACTTTGTATAATTCTGGTATATTTGTAGACACGTTTCCATTTTGTGTGTGTTCTCTGTTTTCTATATTGTATATAATCTGTATCTTATGTGTTTTTTATGAATTTGAATTGAAATGAAACTTGAAACTTGAAACAATTACTTAGTTTACATGTAGACCATCACTTCGTATCGTCTGATCCGAATCTACCATTGGCGATATATCTAGAAATCATTTTATATTCGATTACAACCCCCTATTGTCTGATTGTGTTGTCCAAAGAAATCATATTCGATAACACAACATGTCCTTGTACGATATTCATACAGGCGATGGGTGATGCACAAGGCGATTAAAATTGCCTAGATTGTTTTTGTTAATCCTTGCGATCATATTTACTCTGAATTTATCATATTGGGTGAAGGAAAATGTGAAAGCATAATTTTGATAGACAACAGCCTGTGAACTTGATCATGTTTTTGTTAAAGACATAATTTTCTGAAACGCCTAAAGGTGTTACGAGAACCGAGAAACATTTTTAATCTAGATCATTGATGGTATTTCAGTGTTCAACCAATGTTAAAGTTTTACACGACTGCGTCACAGACTAAATCAAGGGTGAGCAATTTGAAAATCCCCTATATTTTAGTGATCTCAGCTGTCTGTCATTCACAACCTATAACCCGACGAAAGTTTTTCAATTTCTTAAAAAACCCATTTTCCAAATGTTCTTATGCGGCTTTCTCGCGATTTACCTTGATATACATGTCATGTATCAGTAAGTATGATTTTACTTTATTAATCACTCTCCAATTGATTAAATTGAAACATTTGACATTTTCAAGTGATATGCTCTCAGCTCATAGAAAATTTTGTATGCCAATGACATTTACTATATACTTGAGTTGACCTTTACAGAACCAGGATTCCCAAAGCCTTAAAGCCCCACTGTCCTACTTGTAGCTACTTGCTCCCTCTTTATAGAAAACTTCCCTAATCGGTGCCTGTTGGTCCCCATGATCCTCTTTTTCTTGTGTTAGTTGAGAGCTGAGTTAATGAGATAGCCACCTGTCAGTGACCTCGCTGTGTGGTCTAATCCCTTCTGGCCCAGTAGTATTATCGGTCCTTAAAGGAATTGGACGCAATAATACCAATCATACCAACGAGACCGACACCAGACCAAACAAAACAAATTACATTACCCCGAATGGCAAAGAATGGATCGGTTTGGAATCGTCCTGGATTTGGTTTGGCGGTGTAACAGGGGTAATAAAGAAGGTCGTAAAGACTTTCGACAACTCAACCTAAGGCAACTTCAATAGTCTTGTCTTTAACCTTTTGAAGTGTACATATATTAAAAAGATGCATTTTTGTTAACATGAAATATAGAGTATTGAAATTGACTTTGAAATGATTTCTCGAAAGTCTTTGTGATCGTGTTAATATTGGGCACTATCTAGCAAGAGAGCCGACATACCCCCCCCCCCTCGGTCTTGGGGAAAATTCCACCCTTCCTCACTTAGCTATGTATGGATACGCCACTGTCGGACACTTGGTCAAGAACATGGCTTGGATGAAAATATGTTTGTTTGTATTCATCTAAATGGTCTAAGGCCATATCGAAAGTTCATTCTTTTGAAAATAAGACTCGTTTGAACTAAGATTCGTGAACCCAAATTAAGCCAGAATTAGCTGTCCGGCTGTAGATATTTAAACATCAAAAGTAAACTGTTATTTTTGAACTTTTTTCGTACAGGAGAAGCGTTTTTGTTCTTTCCCATACAGCATTGTGTTCAGTTCCACATCGAATTATGAATTATGTTTATACGCCATTGTCGTGCTCGCACATTTCAAAAGGCAAAGCGTAAGCTTTATATTAAAACCTGATTTTTCGAAAGTACTTGCTATCGTTTTTTTTTTTTTTACAAAGTGTGTAGTTGACCTTTAAGAGAATTCATATAAAAGCTTTCTCCGGAAGCTAATAAGTTAATGAAAGAAATTCTATTATATGGCTTCATATCATTTACGTGCTCAATAATCAATGACTTGCAATGAATTATGAGATGTGTGGGCGTAGCGTAGTTAGTTAGAAGTGTTTTATAATTATATTGAGCCATAAATCAACAAGAGCTCACGTTTTAAATTTGAACTTTCATCATCATCATTGTCGTCCTAGATCATTGTCATCATCATCATCTTCATGATCATTACTCTCATCATCCCCATCTGGTATTCTTAGGATTTTTCACATTCATGATGTTATCTTTGACTAATAATCACAGTCATCATTCTCATCACCATCCTTCCACTCCTGATAGTCATTGTTATCATTATCAACCACCACCACCACAATCTCCATCACCACCACCACCAAAACTATCACCACCAAAACCACCCCCACAATCGCCACAACAATCACCAACGGCACCACCATCACCACCACTACAATCACTATCACCATCATCATCATTTACGAGATCTTGCAGCACAGTAGAATATATCCACATAGTTATTGCGCTTTACAAATGAATATATTATTATCACCACTACAACCACTCAGGGAGGTGGAAATACATGTATTTCCACCTCCCTGAACCACTACAATCACTATCACGATCATCACCACCATCACCAACACTACAATCACCATCACCCAGCATCACCACCATCATCAGAACCAATACCACCACCACCATCATCAAGACAATCACTATCACCACCATCACCACAACCAATACAATCATCCCCACCATCACCACCACCTCCATCAATTCTCATCTCACTTGGACACAGTGAATAAAGACATCATCCACAAGCCATCATCACCACCACCACCACTACTACCATCATCACCACCTCCATCAAATCTCATCTCACTCGGACACCGTCAATAAAGACATCATCCACAAGCCATCATCACCACCACCACCACCACCA
This sequence comes from Strongylocentrotus droebachiensis, assembly GCA_035222895.1. Classification (NCBI taxonomy): domain Eukaryota; kingdom Metazoa; phylum Echinodermata; class Echinoidea; order Camarodonta; family Strongylocentrotidae; genus Strongylocentrotus; species Strongylocentrotus droebachiensis. Next base: position 11,092 of record JAVYIG010002716.1, on the reverse strand, counting down.
CCACCACCACCACAATCATCACCACCACAATCATCACCACCACCTCCATCAATTCTCATCTCACTCGGACACCAGAGAATAAAGACATCATCCACAAACCTCACTCTTGATTGACAATCTTCAAAAATAGTTTTAATCATCAGAATTTTTTCCCTTTTATCCTCACAACGGGATGACAATGTCCAGCAGTAAACATTGCGCTTTACATGCACAGCAATACAGGTCATGTTGAACATCTCTACAATCGCACAGAACCATGGAAACAACTTCCATTTCCATGGCAACGAAAAAAAACAACACCCTTTTCCGATACGTTTCTCTCTTTAGAACCACAAAGAACACAACCTTTCTCAGTAATATGTTGAGTTACAGAGGCGCATATGAAGCACTGAGATCAAACAAGTTGTGAGCTTAGATGGATTCAGGTTTCAATGTCTCAGTCACATTTCTAATGTTAGCTCATTTTTGGTTTATCATAATGCATCACATTCTTTGACCATACTTGTGTTGGTGTATCACTACTACCTAGAAATCCCCCCATTAGAGAGTTAGATCTGTTTCAGGCCACTGTGAGTACATTATGTCATTTATCTTCCTTCATCCATGCAACTTTCAGCAAGCCATTAAACCATAAGGTCTGGTGTGAGACTAGTCAAATATCAGGTACCACCATATTCCCAAATAAAGACACATTTAATGAGTACAGTTAACACCTGGGCACATTAATATCATGATATCACATGTAATGAATCCAAACGCCTACTTAACATCGAACACAAGAGAAAAATAATCACTAGATTCAAGAGACATCGTACAAGGTTATATTCGGACACTCGGAGAATACACCCACTTGGTTAAGAAAATAACAAATATGGATATGTGTGAATGTGTCCGACCCTAAAGTGACCTTTGCCCTGCTTAGGTCATAGGTCACCGAATGAGTTCAAAACAGAGCGATCTCATTCAACACGGTGGTCACAAATTGCACAAAGAATAGACGACCTGAGTCCCCATGTGACGAGGACGTCATTCAGAGAGAGAAACGTATAAAGATCGTAAGCTGAATGTTCGTTGTGAAGCCCGTGTTATAGGCATCACAGATGAGGGTGGTGTTCAGCTTTGCCCAAAACAGGGAGTATAGGGATGAAAGGTGCTGGCTTTTTTTTTTCAGTTGATGTTATCAGCGACACTGGTTTCCTATAGAGGTGTACAAACATACCATTATGCGTGTGCATTCTCAACATTTAACGTGAACACAAACTCAGTAGAAGACATAACTCTTTCTTTTTTTCGCATTGTTTTCCATCGAAAAAGAGGTTTTTTCTTTTTTTTAAATCAACATTATTTTCTCATGCAAGGTCAGAATACATACACACTACATTGGTCAGTTAATAATTCAACTTATTTATAGATATTTACAAGAATCTTCCTCAAAAATCAACAACACAACTTAAAAAATCTCTTTCCTTTGCATTTGTTAAGCGTTATAACTACGAAATAAACGTTTTCAAAAAAGAACACAGTTTGATGTCTTTCCATACAAAAATTCATGAGTAAAAGTTAACAAATGAACACAGTTTCTGATTAAAATTGTCTTCTTTTCAAGCAAGAAAAACAGTTGAATGACATATACAACAAAAATATAATTCTGTACATCTGCTTACTTGAGTGAAGACTAAGCATAATAAATCAAACATTTTACAGATAGAAAAGAGAAAAATATATGCAAGGATAGCTACAAGATTACTTTTTTGATCTTGTATCCAAGGCATCAAAATAATACAAACTACCCTAGCATGCAGAAGCAATACTTGAAGAAGTACGAAACTCAATTTCTGATCTTTGACCTCTAGACCAAATCGCTTTTTGCCATACACCTAATGGAATTATGGTAAACCCCAATGATGAGTTTTTATATATATCTTAGACATTTAACTTTGATTTATTCTCATTAATAATTAGAGGATACTGCTCCAGTACCGTATCATTAAAAAAAAATTGTTAGAAAACATTGAGTCCAAGCTCATCATTGAATCAAAATCAATTTAACAATTACTGAATCAATTAGATTTAATTAAGAATAATCAATCATTCAGAATCGTTGCTTCACAAAAAAAGTGAATGAAATTTTAATAAGCTATAACAAGCCCTGTGTCAGGTCAGTAAAGAAAGAAAAAAAAATCTCATTTAAGGTGATACTTTTTTTTGTATCGCTACTTATCTTAAGTCCCTATATCCAATTAATTAAGTACATAAACCAAAAATATGACATCTTCAGTTGTCATGTCTTTGCATTCTAATATCAACCTTTGCCTTTTTTGCCCCTTTAAAATAAATCTGTCTTTCACACACTAGTTGATGAGCAGATCACAGAAATATACATGCAATTGTGTCTGAACAATATCTAAGGTATCTTACATTACACAAACAAAAAAGAAGAAGAAAAAAAAAGAGGAGGGAGTTAAATCATCAGCAATTATTTTTTTCTTCAATGGACGTTATTTTTGCAGCAATTAAGATCACGTAGAACCATTTCCATAAATGTTCAAAACTATTGACTAAAATGCATGAAACAGAAGTTGCGCAATAAAAACAGCACATAAAAAAACGTCGCCTGACTCGTACTTTGTAAAAAGTGATTAAAAAAATAAGAACTAAAACCATGATGTCAGGATTTACAGAGATAAAAAATAAAATAACTCCTGGAGCTTGATGTAAACAAATCCTTGAAGACAGGCTAGGCCATACGGACCACATATTCTAGTAATATATGGGTTACCTCAAAAGCAAGGGTGCTACTACATTTATAACAATGTATAAACCTTTGCAGCATGTTTCCCAAAGATTCCATTAATAATGATTAAAAAAAATCTACAGCATATTTCTTTCTTTTTTCACAACGATCTTATCCACATTCAACACATTAGTAAAATAGAACACATCTTTTCCCCTATGATATTTCATTACATTTCATACTTTTTGTTTAAACTCTAAGACACATAATTTTGTGTTTGTTTTCACACTCCATCTTTCCCTTTCAAAATACGCTATGAATAATACATGAACAATATACACTGAGACAAAGTTACTTTCTTCTTCCTTCAATATACACAATGTGATAAATCTTACCTAAACAAAATATAAAAGTTTTTTTGATATCTCTTTGTGATGTTTACAACACTTTCATGACGACTTTACACAACAACACCGCATTGAGACTCTGTACATGATGAACATCCACAAGTGTACTACTTTGAAAATACTTTTTTTATAAACTTCCTCAGAGGAAATCAGATTTATATAATTTTTTTCTACAAATCCTAACTATACCGGTGCATTGGTGATAAGGCAAATTTAAAACTAGAACTATGCAGATATGATTTAAGGTTTTTTCAATGTGTTTTCATAAAATACATTTGACATTTACTACTCACGTTTTTTCTGTCACACATTCAGTTTGTACAGACAATTTCACCGAGTGAAAACAAATTTATACCTAGCACCGTGTGTGTGTGTGTGAATGCAACTTGCACATGAGGGATAGCATTGGGGTGTTCACATTGAACTTTTAAACCCCTTTTGAGGGGTAATGTGAACAAGACTTGAGTGATTACTCTTAGGTAGTCATCCTTAATAGTATGCACTAGCTTAGCAAGCGTTGAGGAAGGGGTGGGAAAAAAGGGGGAGGGGGAGGGGGAGGGGAGGCTGGAACAAGTGCAAATGTTTTGTTTTAAGCTATGAAGAGTACGTTATGCAATGGTACACAGCTGTTGATGCAAACCCGCAAGTCAATACATCCCTCTGATCATATGTTCACACATAAAATGATATAGTTTGAAATGGCAAACACAATTTGAATCCATTATTTATTCATTAAGGACTCTTTTTGTGCCCTGTTCACTGATTCAAGATGGTTGGACATGCCAAACACATTTTACTGCAACAAGTCTCCTCTTAAGCCTTATTCACACTTAAATTCAATATCGTATGAAGTGGCAACCACGTTTTGAATCCAACGTTTCACCTCTACGGGAAACATGCAGCTTTCAATATGAAGGAGATAATTTGAAATTTGCGGTTACGTAACAATTGATTCACAACTCTGTAAGCAGTCGTAGTAGAGGGAAGAAAAAGGTTCATCATCTCTCCCTAAAGAATTTAAATCTTAAGTGTGAACTGACCAACGAGATGCATGTGCTTGGAATGAAGGGAGAAGGCCCAATTCACACCAAACATCTACTATACCGCTCTTCAGGTTATAAAGCGTGTTGAGCCTGTACTCATGCCAGAAGATGTAGATTGCATGTACGAGTGATGAACTGAATGCCCTTGTTAATGTGCACTATGTAAGCTAGCGTGCTAAAAAGAAAACATATTGTGCTATCAGTCTATGTAAGTCACTGAAATGAACAATAACAAGAATAGCAGACACAGAGTTGAACTGTACGCAGGGCATAGCCATTAAGAGCCAATGGTGATGCTGTTGGTATCGTTTAAACATGTAAAGCACTTCTTACTTCCAATACTTGATTTATACAGCCTAAATTTACAATCATGAACTCTACAGAAACAAGTCAAAAGAGACGATTCATCTCCATACACTAAAACTGTTGAAATGACGTGAATATTCCCTGCCTTTCATTCAAACTTGGTTAATAATATGGCTAATATACAAAGCAATGTTGACCAACACTGGTCTTACAGGCATCATATATACATACAAACACAAAATCAGAATCAGAATCATCTTACAACCGAAAAAATGAATAAGATAACCAAAAATATAGAAAGAAAAAGGTATACAAAATATATTTTTTTCTTCAAAATAAGCATCGGCTAATGATAGCGAGAGAAAAGAGGGATGACTTTGAAAAGGTAAAACGATGAAAGAGATCGAGCAAAATTGGGGAAAAGATGCCAAAGATGAAAATACCAAAGTAACAGTTCTGGGCAGTGCTTGTGGTGGAGTCTTGAGAAAAGAGAGAAAATGTTAAACGGAGCGCAATAAATGATTACGGAGAGAAAAATAGATGGATGATTGAAGGAAAAATAGAAGAAGATGGTGAAAGAGAGATAACGAGGAAGATAACTAGCAAGTATCATCTGAATACCGATCCTTTCAACTAATTTGCATAGATGCAACTTCTCACAAGGAGACGGAGCATTAACATGGTTGCACATCATAACAAGTGAACCAAGTTCATTTGGCTAATCATTCGCTTTATGAGCCACTTCCCAGGAACCTTCAAACCTTACAAAAATGATTTTCTGACTTACTCATTGCAACTATTTACATGCAAAAGAAAAGTACTTTATGAAGAGAGAGAGAGAGAGAGAGAGAGAGAAAGAAAGAGACAAGATTTTAAACAAAACTAAAGTGATTGAAACCTCAAATAATAATTTCATCATATCTACAATAATATCACAACGTTTCAAATAATCACACTTTTAACATTGGTCACAACCTCGAAACATTTCATACAGAAGTGATACTTTGTTTCTTTCATAAGTGAATAATATTTTGTACAACACTACATTTTCTACTTTTAGATCACAGGGAAACAAAATACAGTAAGGTTGAATTGTCTCAGACAGCGCACCACCAGCGTCTAGAAATGAATGACTTCTTAGATTTAAGAATCTGTGATTGGAACTTGTCATAAATCAGAAACATATTATTCTAATTGATCTCATGATCAAAAAAACTTAGACTGATTAATTGCTGTCGCTGTATTTTATACAGCCCAGTAATGCAACAAGGCTATCAGAGTTGAAATAAAAAGTTAATCAAACTGTTCAATACAGTTCTTGTGACAAAAACAAATTTAAAAAAAAAAGGGGGGGGGGGGGGGTCTCCCCTCGTGCAAATTTTTGTTTCAGCGATTGATTTGAACCACATGATTTGGACATTCCTCCACTGTTTCAATTTCAAAATGATTTGTCAGTTTTATGTAACGGCTGTACTTGTGAAGAGACAAAGTGTTCTCTGGCTCTCAACCAGATAGTCAATAATGACTAGCTATTAAACTCAAGCTGACTGAGGAAGGCTTCTTTTCGAAACTTGTGGAAGAACCTTTTGCAGTATTTCATTCTCCAAAATAACGACCTTTTCTGGACGGTTTCAGATATTCTTTTCTGTCGTAGGTAGTTTGAAAAATAAAGATGATCATCTAGCATAACTAGAATGCCTAAACTATTAACCAGAACAGGAAGAAGTTTTTTGTTTGTTTTGAAAACCCCAAAATAGACGATGTGCTTGTAAATCATCAGCTGCTTTGCTCCTGTGAGTTGTGGTCTAGAGGACAAAGGACACAAAGTTCGGGATACCTGCCAAGGTTAGAGGTTCAATCTCCCCTGTATTCCACGCCATGCCCCAGTAACAGACGCTGTGCCCACTTGATGGTTAATGAACATACCAGATACAGTATTGTGAAAACTTTAGACACTTGAATGCTGAACATTGGCAATCAACAATACAACTTTTTTTTTTAAAGAATTCAACAAAATTCCTTCACATTTCAATGAGTTTTATATAATTTTGTTATTCCAAAAATAAAAAGTCAAAAAGTCAAAAATCTGAACTCCATGATTTTCCTGTAACTGGTTGCCAAAATACCAGACCTGACATGTACATTGATAATGTCTCAGCCCTCTTGGGAAAGGAACACATCACAGATCTTCCAGAGCACAATTGAAGAGCCAATTTAATCAAGATTAAAGACCCTAACGCAGTGTGAATCACACAAATAAACTGTAGGAGAGTGAGAGCTTTGAAGCGCTCTACTAAATCGTTTTCGCTGTCTGAATACAACGACAACCCTGATTCTGTTTTTTCCTGGATAGCCCCATCACATATAAATGTCCCAAGTTATGGAACTCCAGATAGACTATATATTTTTGTATTTCTCTTCACACTAATTCTGATATATACTTTGTCTGTGAAAGTTTAGAATATGAAATAATCAATTTGTTATACATATACTTTGTCTTCTAAATATACTAATAAGGCCATTGGTTTCTTTTCAGCTTGGTATATTTTTTTGTTTTTTTTCATACAAAAATCTAATACAATAATCTTATTGTAAAATACTGTAATAAAGAAAGTCAACATGATTTTTAGAGTGAGCTAGATTAAAATCCTTGACTGTCGACAGTTAAAGTAAGCGAGAGATTCGTTTTTCCCGACCCTCTTTATTTCAGACACTGATTAGACCCAACCCGACAATGTTTCATCTTCAATCACTGCTCTCCGATGTCGTCGCTTTCGGAGACATTTTATCAGTTTTTATCACATAATATTGACAATAAAAACAAAAAAGAATTGATTGGAATGTCGTGATTCCTGCTAACCAAGACTGCAGTCATACGTTGACGAGAACATTGAATAAAAACGGACAAAACGACGATAGATCGCGGAACTTGTCCATCTTCCCCTTATGTACACAGAAGATCCTCTTTCGACCCACCCTTTGGACCTTGGTGAGGACATGACGGAATATGGAGGGGTGTCGACGGCGCGGGGCTCGAGAACAGTTTCCTATTTGAATCCAGTCACGTGACTTCTCTCAGGTCACATGACCTCTGTCCGTCCAGTCACATGACTTCACTCCATCAGAAAGAACTCTCGATGCTTGGGAGATCCCCCTGATGTTGATGGTCGCTGATTGAGCGAGAGACGCAGTCCAAGGAACCTTGATGAAGTCATTCCTGGGACGTCCAAAGGCATCTCCTGTTCTAAATCTTGGAGGCATTGGACCTGTCTCTCCAAGAACCCTGTGGTTACAACCCCCTCGGTGTGTGTGTGTGTTTGGTTTGATACATACCCTGTAGCAAAAGAAAAGAAAGACAAAAAGACCATAAATTTCAATAATTTTTTATGAAACTGTGATGATGACAAGGACAGGTTGTATTATGAGACCCAGGAGAATATGTACTCTATGAAATGGATACAAGTTCACATACAATCTGGCTTTCTAACATACACAAGTATTGCATTCAATTAAAGCTATGCCTTACAGGACTATGGTGGTCTACTGGTCTCTGTACGGAACCAATGGGAATGAGAGATTCCAGAAGTCAATGACTTAATCACTGAGCATACCAACCATACCCGATAACTATTACAAAAGAATACATCAAATGAGGATGAAATATATATGTGAACCAATGTTTAAAATCACCATTAAGTTGAACATCTAACAACAGGGAAAATGGGAAGAGGGTGAATTATCTGGAAATGATGCCACTGATTTCTCTTAAAGAATATGATATACGTACTAAGAACTGTTGAATGGAATATAACACTGTCTGAAAACCTTGTAATCTCTTAAGTTTTAATTAAGAAATACATATCTCCTGATCAGATTCTGTTGAGCTTATGAGCCCCTGTGTCAAAATTGAAAAAAAAAAATGTAAAAAGAAAATGAGTAAGCAATCCATATATATGAGCCAACTTTATCACAGAAAACTTGTTTAAGGTTACAGGATATGCCCAAACTCAAGGGTCATTGGGCTTCTCATACACCTTTGTAAAAGGATTAAACTTCAGAATTCAAACAGGTCCATCAAGTCTACAACACACGAGGAATAAAACACATAGATTTAAAACACACCCTAAATTTGGTGTGAGTTGTGCCACATTATAAACTTTATGATGGTACCTGTTCAATAGCAGAAAGTGATATGCATAGTTAAAAGATGACACTGATGTAGTTTGATATACAGGGTAGGGTGTAAACAACACAATGAGTCTCTGTGTGTCACCCTCCCCATGACATGCTTCTTATCTTCTTTCTCTCCCATTATCTCCCTTTCTTTCCCTTTCTTTCCTTTTCTCTCCTCTCTCTCTCTCTCCCTTTTCTCTCTCTCATTCACTCAGCATCAATTCTTCTCTCTCCCTCAAATCTTGTTTTCTCTCCCCCTCAAATCTCCTTTTCTCTCCCCCTCAAATCTCCTTTTCTCTCCCCACCCCCCCCCCCCTTTCTCTCTTTTCTCCCTCTCGATCTATCTCTTATTCATCCTTCTCTCCAACTTTTCTCTTGCTTCCCCCTTTTCTTTCTTGGTCACTCTCTCTCTCTCCCTCTTTCTCTCTCTCTTTCTCTCTCTCTTTCTCTCTCTCTCTCTCTCTCTCTCTCTCTCTCTCTCTCACTCTATTTAATGAGCTCAATTAATTTGTAATAACTTGATTTCCCCCCTTTATGAATACTCTGCCTACCATCATATCTTCACCATCGGACTTACTTACATAAGATATCATCGGCTGAGGGCCAGAAGGACATCAACTCTACATAAAATGGTAGGAGTTAAAGCCCTTTTGGCGCTCAGTAGACAGTGTATTAATGATGCCACCAGTATAATCTACCCCTGTCTTAGGCCGAGGTCTAATAGGTAGTCAGTATTACATCATCCATTTAAAAAACAAAATCCTGGATTTAGCTCATGCTGCACTCATAATTATAAACCTTTAGGTCAGTCAGGAATCCCATGATTTTTACAAGCCGATCGCCTGTCTAATTATCAAGATATTTATGATTGGAAGTCGAAATATCATTTTTCCTAACGGTTTTCATAACACTACAGCCCATTGGGGAAAATGAGTATGGTAAAACTGGTCACTCAAAGATTTTTACATTTTTGAGGCACTTCATGATCATTTTGAAGAGCAATTCTTTTAGGGTTTCAATATAACACCATATCACAGACACTGATAACACTTAGGGCCATACATCTCAAATTTAACATTGTTAAACAATGCCTTTAAAGCAAGAAGGGCATTAAGTCTCTTGTTAAATTATATGGGTTAATGCCCTTCTGGCTCCGATGTCATAACTGCCCTTTCTTCTCCATTTTCATAATATATGTTAGTAACAATTAAGCATATGATAAAACATACAGCATCAGGATTATATAACTACCGCTGGAGGGTAACAATGTGCCAGAATGCAGACTGCAAGAGATAAAGTGGGGGCAGTCAGCATTGCCCCCACTTTCTTAAACAAGAGCAATCGAAGCATCAAACAGAATACTAGGTCAATCCATAATGGGTCACCGAACACCATCTCCTTGTATAAGGACTCTCGGACTGCATCTTTTCTTCCCCGCATCATCCTCTCCTCTTGCCCACCATCCAGCCATCCATAGCTCTACTCCCACTCACAAACAAATCCCTACAACTAATCTACCCTTCATTATCCATATAGAGTTGCCATGACAACGAGGGAATAAAGGCTAATGAGTCCTAACGAGATGAGCTTGGATATGGCTCCTTATAGAGGAGATATGATTTCGTCCTTCTCGTCTGTCCTCCGTTTCTTATTAATCTCGGAGAAGATATGGGCAATGCAGTTGGGGTCCACCTTGCGGGACATTAACTCTTCCAATCCTAACCTTGCGTCAACTCGGTTCTTTTACATATCATCTGTTTGGGGCCAGAAGGGTGTTAACACGTATACTTTTACACAGAGCTAATGCCCTGCTGGCTCCGAGAGATTGATATGTACTGTCAACGATTGCTCCAGGCATTATACTGTCAAATACATAGGATTAGGGTTGGTGTTGCAAAACTTGCAATCAAGATTCAAACTTAGGTTTAGGGTTAGGGCTGAAGGGAGGTTGAGTGTTTGGTGCAGGGTTAAGGTTATCAATAAGGTTACTGTAGGATGTGGCCCGAGAAGTAACTTTAGCCGGAGAAAGTGTTGTATAAACGTTTACTTGGGTGGAAGCCATTGAGAAATGCAAGTTGCAAGAATAGGGAACAGTCTATGGGTTAAGGAGGCAGAAATATAGATACTTCGCAAATATGATCCTATTGCATACTGAAAGCCTAAGTTGTTTTCAACAGGCATCTTACCTCATTCATTAAGATGTATTACCACATTATTGTTTGTATGAATTGTCATTAGAGGTCCTTTAAACAAAAGGTCCATTTGCAAAAGCACCAATCAGAAACAAATTACAGCTGATTTTCTCAGAATAAAGGATAGCTAAGTTAATTGTAAACTAAAGGGGGACAGCGGGTACTAATACAGACGACCAAGTCGTGTGCATCCTTATAAACAGTAAAGGCCAACAACTGTCTATAGTCCCCAAACTG
>JAVYIG010002715.1:0-231488 GCA_035222895.1 Strongylocentrotus droebachiensis | reverse complement strand
GCCTCTGAATCCTCGTCTGAATTCAGGTTCCCCCCTCGCGCGCGAAGCGCGGAAGCTTTGGCGTTTCATAAGATTATGAGAGAAGGAAGACGATTCGTTGTACCGTTCTCGATTCTTAATCCCCCCCCCCACCCCCTCCCCTCCTGCGCGACGCTTTGACGTTTCATTAAATTATTAGAGAAAGAAGCCGATGCGTTGTACCGTTCTCTATACTCTTAATCCTTGTCTGAATTTCAAAGATGTTCTTTGTCTGCTCCTTTTTCTTCCTACGCCCTCTTCCGATTTGGGGGGACCGCCCCCCCCCCTGGCTACGCGCCTGAGGTCAGATAAACACATTTTGATACCTTGTCTAACCCCGCAAGCTCAGGGGTTTAAGGCAATAAATTACGGTCAGATAAGCATTCAGGGGCCCGTCTTAGGGCCCCTGGTGGGGTCGAGGCGGCGGAGCCGGCACCGGAAGCTCAGGGGTTTTAGGCGTTTAATGAAGGTCAGATGAGCATTTTTGTGTATACCTTATTATTTTGTGACACTGGCAGGTCACTTTTTGGCGTGGGGTCCAGGGGGCGGAGCCGCCAAAAATCAGGGGTTTGAGGCATTAAATTACCGTCAGATGAGCATCTAAGGGCCCGCCGTTGGGCCCTGGGTGGAATCCAGGGGGCAGAGCCCCCGGAAGCTTAGGGGTTTTAAGCATTAATCACGGTCAGATGAGCATATTTTGATGCCTCATTCTTTTTTAACACTGGCAGTTAACTATTCTTTCTTTCTTGCTCTCATTCTATATTATATCTCTTAATATACTTTTTCAAAAAAGTGAGGGGGGGGGGGGGGAGCTCGGGGCTCCCGATCCCCGCCGTACCTCGGGCCCTGACATGTAGGAATCTCAAGAATCATATTTCTTGCCTGGCTGTAAATTTAGGAATTTGTCATTTTCCAACAAACACATACAAACGTATAATTTACTAAAAAGTGAGGAAAAATCTCGGAAATTATGTCATTTCAGCATTATTTGTAAACCACCGTTGTGGAATTAGAAATAAACCATGTTTGAATTTGATTTCCCCCAAGCCCCCCCCCCCCCCATCAGTACGCCAGTATCTCCTCTTTTCCTTTTTTCTTTCCTTTCCTTCCTTCTCTCTTATTTTTTTTATTTGGGGGGGGGGGGGGAGGGGAGGGGGGGGGGGTCAACAGCCTGGGAGGCAAGGCCCTTTCGCCCCCCCCCCCGATCTCCTTCTTCCCCCTTTTCTTGTCTTCTTCCTCTTCTTTCTTTCCCTTTCTCTCCTCTTTCCCTTTCCCTTCTTTTCCTTTCTTCTCTCTTTTTTTTTTTTTTTTTTTTTTTGCGGGGGGGGGGGGGGCCAAGGCCCGCTCGGCCCCCCCCCTGGATCCGCCCCTGAAAACGGGGAATGTTGATATCGGACAAGAGACGTGAAGTGAGCTTGCACCCCTTTCCAAAAGTGTTCCTGCTTCTAGGTACCCGTATCGTGCTTCTAATATGACCTTGTCAGTATTGGTATGTTGAGTTGAAAAAACGGTCTGCGCATTTTTCAAATTTCCGTCCCCCCCCCAATTGGAAAATTCTGGATCCGCGCCGGGGCGTACTGATGGGGGGGGGGGGGGGCTCGGGGGATCGGTAGATACTGGGCTTAGGTTCAATTGTCAGGTCCAATTCCGCTCAGTAATTTGTAGGTCCATAAGTCCTAATAAAAATTACTTTCTACAAAAACATTATTGTCGTATAAACAATTACTAGTTTCTTAAATAGCAAGCTAAAATGGATAATGGGCCTGCTTGGCGTACTTAATATCTCAGTGGCGTAGCCTGGATAAGATCAGTCGGGGGCAGGGTGATGGGGCAAGATTTCCAACAAGGAGGACAATTTACGATAGGATTACATGTGTGTTATGTTTTACTTTTTTTTCGTCACCACATGAGCGGGGGTTGGCTCTATATAATTATCAAAGATAACAGATAAAATATAGTTACTTTAAAAAGAGACAACTATTCAGGGCTATATATCGCCCCCCCCTACAGGACCAGGAACGTAGCCGGGGGGGGGGGGGGCGTATTATGAATAGCGAACCTCATTTCGTATCATGAATAGCGACCGTCTACTCCTATTATGAATAGCGACCCTCATTTCTTATTATGAATAGCGACCTCTACTCCTATTATGAATAGCGACCCTCTACTCCTATTATGAATAGCGACCCTCTTCTTCTATTATGAATAGCGACCCTCTTCTTCTATTATGAATAGCGACCCTCATTTCTTATTATGAATAGCGACCTCTACTCCTATTATGAATAGCGACCCTCTTCTTCTATTATGAATAGCGACCCCCTTCTTCTATTATGAATAGCGACCCTCATTTCTTATTATGAATAGCGACCCTCTTCTCCTATTATGAATAGCGACCCTCTTCTTCTATTATGAATAGCGACCCTCTTCTCCTTTTATGAATAGCGACCCTCATTTCTTATTATGAATAATGACCCTTATGAATAATAACCCTTATGAATAACGACCCTCATTTTGCATTATGAATAGCGACCCTCATTTTGTATTATGAAGAGCGACCCTCATTTCGTATTATGAATAGCGACCCTCTTTCTGTGTTATGAATACCGACCCTTTTGTAATATTATGAATAGGGACCCTTATGAATAACGACCCCGTTTTCCTATTATGAATAGCGACCCTCTTCTAATATTATGAATACCGACCCTCTTCTTTGATTATGAATAGCGGTCCTTATGAATAATGACCCTTTTCTCCAATTATGAAAAGCGGACCTTATGAATAGCGGTCCTTATGAATAATGGACCTTATGAATAGCGGACCTTATGAATAGCGGTCCTTATGAATAGCGACATTGACCCTTTTTTCAGGGGGATGATATCAGGGGGGGGGATGTTTGTACAGGCCACCCCCCTACTTCAAGCCAGGGGGATGCAGCCCCCACCCCCCCCCCGGATTTACGCCCCTGCATCTGCATCACTGCATGGACCCTGTCTGATTGATTTCTGGGCTAATGTAGTGTGAGGATTGATCACATGTAAATTCGCGTATCCGGACAACTACCCCTGGACATCCACCCCCGGATAACCACCCCCAGTCAACTCCCCTAGGACAGCTACCCCGCCTAGGGCAACCACCCTCTAGGACGACTCCCCCGGACAACTACCCCGGACAACCAGGCACGTAGCCAGAGTTTGATTTTTTTTTTGTTTTTGGGGGGGGGGAGGCACATACATGATTGTAATGAATCGAGCTAAAAAAAGGGGTCTAAAAAGTTCAACCGATCTTGGAATTTTTTTGGGGGGACGTGCCCCCCCCCCCCTCCCCATGCCCCCCCCCCGTGCCTACGTGCCTGAGGACAACTACCCCCTGGACATTTAACCCAAGGGTAACTACCCCCTAGGACAATTACCCCCTGGACAACTACCCCATTACGCAGACAACTATATCCCCTAGGACAACTACCCCCGGACAACTATGCCCGGACAATTACCCCCTAGAAGAGTTGTCCGGGGGTCGTCGTTCTAGAGGGTGGTTGCCCTAGGGGGTACTATAGTTGTCCTAGGGGAAGTTGACTTATGGTGCTTATCCGGGGGTGGATGTCCAGGGGGAAGTTGTCCTTTATAGAACCGTAAATTCGATGACTGCCTTGTTGAATATGAGTGAACCATGTTGTTAGGTTGGAACATTGAAGATAATGAAGTAGGTTACAATTTGATATTGAAACGGAACATAAATATGATTAAACCACGATCCTACCACTGGGGGGGGGGGGGGGGGTGGCACCTATGCAGAATCTATGAAAATTACTGTTCAAGACGAAAACATAGCCAATATTGTGAGGAGAAATTGGCACTAAGAATTATAAACAAAAAAATGATATGGGGGCGCTCGATTAGTAGGGATGTATGGGCATTTTGCGAGTCTCCTTGGAAAGCGTTGGGCACCCTTCCCCTTGCCCTCATTGATTCCCACAACTGACGGTCTAATTCAATTTTGTTGAAATTAATTAAATATAATTATATCAAATAGGTATATTTTCAATTAAAGGTTGCAGGGGCGGTGGAGCGTCTTCCAAAGTGGGGCGGGGCAACATAAAAAGAGGCACTTTCTGAAAAGGGGCTCCTACACTGAGGGAAAAGTCAATACGAAAATCTACCATTCTATTTGGGGGGACCAAGAAAAAAAGGGGCACTTTCTGGAGAGAAAAACTGTGGGCTCTAACATGGGAAAATCTACCATATTGTTCGAGGGCACCCAAAAAAAGAGCACTTTCTAGAAAAAAGGGGCTCCTATACAAAAGGAAACCTCAAAGCGAAAATCTATATCCCTTTATGATTAACTTATCACGAATGACTTCAAATTTGTTTCTCTCTTTACATGGTCCAAGATACTATTTAAATTAAGCATTAAACCTTGTAGTTGGATGTGATGGTCTGAATATTCATTTGCGAGTGAGCAAAGCGAGTGATCAAAAAAATTAAGAATTGTGAGGTTGCAGGGGCAAAACTTATATCTTATAAAAGAAGGAAACAAAAACAAAAACAATCCGATGCGTTTTTAAGCAGTCTAATCATAACAGACTAAACAGACCTTTAATAAACATAATTATTTATATCAACTATCAATGCGAGTAAGCGTTGCGAGCAGGCTTTGAGAAAATTAAAGAAAAAATTGCTCTAAGTTTTTAATTAGGGGAACATGTAAAAAGTGAAAAGGGCAAATATCAGATGTGAAAAGGGGGAATTTTTCGGAGTCTATGGACCTGAAATTTACCAGAGATGGAGAAAAAAGACACTTATTAGAAAGAATTGTCGCTGTCGAAAGAAAAGAGACACATGTCATATTTTAATGTGGGCATTTTCTCATAGGTGAAAAGGGGGTATTAATGAAAAAGGGACGGGAAAAGGGGCACTTATCAGAAGAAAGAAGGGCGCTTATTTGGAAGAAAAAGGGGCACGTGTGAAAATAAATGAGACACTTATCAGAGGTGTAAACGGGCACTTAAGAGTGGTAAAGGGCAGTCTTACCGAGGAAACGGGGCACATTACTGGGGCATCTCTCAGATTTGAATAGGGGGAATTAGCAGAGGTATATAGGGGGACAATTATCAGTGTTGGTCAGAGGCGCTTATAGATTGTCAAACGGGCACCTTTTTGGACTAAGAATAAGGGGTAGGGGTACTTTTCTGAATTAAATTGACCCAAAGGGGCACTTTGGGGATACTGAGGGAGGGGGCGCCGTGCCCTTACCGCCCGGGATAGCCTCCTCTGAGCCACATCAGAATACCGTTGTTCCTGCAGGCCCTGCAATTATTAATTGCCATTTACAACTGGGCTCCGTTGCCATAAAACTTACCATTGATGGTAACTACCATGGAAACCTTAATTTTTTTTGTTACAATGGTAGTTGCCATTGATGGCAAAATTACCATCAATGGTAAGTTTTGTGCAACGGGGGCCAGGATAGAGACGGGGTAGAGAGTGCATGGCAAAGTAGAACAATGTCTTTAATACAGACATTGGGATTCGAACCCTAAACTTTGGATGATGGTAATGATGATAAAAATAACAATGATAATTGTAATAATAATAAATGATAATGATAACGATAACGATATTAATAATTATAATAATACTGACAATGATGATAAAAATAACAATGATAATTGTAATAATAATAAATGATAATGATATTAATAATTATAATAATACTGACAATGATGATAATGATGTTGATGATAATAACGTCTGTAAAAGGAGCATCCTATAGATCCCTGCACCTCGCCCACGAGTCCCTACCCAGATTACCCTTGGAGTCCAACGGTTCGGGACATTATTATAGGACGGTGTCACAATTCAATTCATTTTTTCCTCAAATTTTACTGACTATAATCCAAACAAATAGAATCATTCTCAATTAATTTTTTTTTAACAACAATCAATAATACTTTTTTGCTTTATAGTGTAACAAAAATAATTGAGTATCAGCATTGCCGCCCTCTAGCTCTTGACCCTCAACCGTGACCGTGCATGATAGAATAGCGCAGCCATACCGGGGAAACCCGGAAGTGTATATTTCTTTTATTTTTACAAGACACAGTTATTACCTTTCGCACTGTCTTGAAGGAAAAACATAGGCATTTTATGAGAAAGAGAAGAGCACTTAACAAAATTAAACATAGACCTACCCCCACCCCGTTGTCCTTATTCGGCATATTAACCCGCACATTTATTTTGCAGCATTTGGAACTACATGTTCTCGCGTATGATCTGAAATTCTTTGGGCGTAATAGCACGACTAGTCTACGTGATGAATAAAATAAGGCGTTATAAGGAAACACAGCTCAGCTTACTAACATAATATACAATCACAAAATAAGATGCCCGCATTACAATGACCTAATGACGGACATTGCTGAAAATATATGTACAAAACCAAACAGAACCAAAAGAAAAGAAAAGAAAAGGAAAGAAAGGGAAGGGAAGGGAAGGGAATGGAATGGAAGGGAAGAAAAGATCATAGGTTTGGATTTTCTTTAATGCGTTAAAGGAAACCAAAACCTTCATACTAAGTTACTTTTATTGAAAAGTTTAAAAGATTTGAATAAAATCAGTGAAAATTTGAACAAAATCGGGCAAGGAATAAGAAAGTTAGAGCCTTTTGAAATGACTAGTCACTAGAGGGCGTTATTCAATTTGATGACATCATCTGTGAACAACTCTCCATGCCTTTTGTACATAAAATTTCACAATTTTGTTGTTGTCTTCGTATTTATTTGTGTTCTTGATCCGACTTCATAACATGTGAGGTAGAATATCATTTTGCACTCTGTATATTGCTTTCAGGGGAGTACATTATCTCAATCACAAGAAAGAAGGAAAAACATGAAATTTGATGTACAAAAGGCATGGAGAGTTGTTCACAGATGATGTCATCAAATTGAATAACGCCCTCTAGTGACTAGTCATTTCAAAAGGCTCTAACTTTCTTATTCCTTGCCCGATTTTGTTCAAATTTTCACTGATTTTATTCAAATCTTTTAAACTTTTCAATAAAAGTAACTTAGTATGAAGGTTTTGGTTTCCTTTAATTTCAAATAGGGCGTGCCTATTGCAAATGTACGTTTTTCCACACATGTGCATGATCGGAGGTGAGAATCCTAGCTGACAATATCTAGTCATAATATTTTCTATACTTACAAAATTTGGTTCACGGGGTAGATAGGGTATAAATTGATCCGACTTAATTTGTAGTCTGGTTCCCGCCCCCCCCCCCCCCCCCACTCAGTGTTACTAGGGTACGCATATGCGTGCATGTTCCCTCCTTTTGAAAACACTCCCGAAGTCCGGTGTGTATACTACGAGCCGGACTTTGGTGCGTGAAAAGTACCCCTTTACCGGACATTTTGGTAACACGCATGCGGTCATTTCGACCCCGGAGTGGGGGGGGAGGGGGGAGGGGGGGGGGTCTGATTCCGCGGGGGGCGGGGCGCTGCTCAGCGGCTACGGTCAAGGCTGACACATGGTCATAATAATTTGAGGGGTCAAATCTTGTGGGTAAGATGAGGTAACGGACAGGCTCGAGCTCAAATTTAATTCATTTTTCATATATTTATTTATCATTCATTTAGTTTTTCTAGCTTTTGGGCGTTTCAGTACAGCTCTTCGAGTTCGAGGGACAAAGAGTCTTTGAAGTGCAGACCATAACCGCGTGTTACAACTGCACATGCGCGGGAATGTCGGATGGTCTTGCGGAGGAAATCACCACGCGAAGGGATATCAAGACTCCTCAGAGTATTAGTCTGCATCAAGGCAACCGATGATAAGAATTTGTTGTTCAGGACAAATCTGCTACTTTATTAAATTCTTTACCAAGGAGCAAATCGTGTTTCGGGGGGGGGGGGGGGGGCGCGGACCACCTGTTTTCTGCCCCTCTTGACAATTTTGATTTATTGATTTTTTTTAATTTTTTTTTTTGGGGGGGGGGGTGGGGGGCGGCTTGTTGGGAGTTGGTAATTCAGTAACAACGTCTGATTTTTATGAAGGAGAAAAACGTGTAAGTATATTGCTTTGGCTCCGACCTGACCCGACCCAGATCCATAGGATGGATACACGATCCTGTGTTAATTTTAAAGCAATGGCTTTATGATATAAGAAGAGGCGTCACTGAATGCTGAAAACAATCATGTAGGCCAAGCATATACCAGGCTTTTGGAATTTTAAATCATGTTATAGGGCTATCGAGTATCGATCATTCACGGAGCCTTTTCACGTTTTTTTTTTTTAATTCAAGCTTATATAAGCTCCCTCTTCTTCTTCTTCGTCATAAGGCTGCCTCCTCCACTCCTGAAGAGTCTTGCACCTCTTTCAAAATGAAAAGGCAATGAAAGCCCCTTAATCAAAATGCAATATTTGGAAGTTTCGGTTTAAAATAAAATTTAAATAATAAACATAATAAAGATATTCAGATCTATAGACCCCCTCCCCCAGAAGAATATATACTGCATTTATACTGGGCAGCCTTTCAAACAAATATGGGAGCTCAATTTTTGACGAACTTATTTCATATTATTGCACCACATTCTCGACGACATGGCCATTGGCATCGCTCTTGAAATTGCTTACGATTTGGCACTTGTGAGAACAAGTTAATGATTGATTATTGAACTAACAAAGTGCTGTTCTTAATTTTAATAAATTCTCTTTGAATGCAACCCTACGCTCTCACATTCTCAAACAAATGGTAGCGACTTGAGCTAGGCTAAGGAAATGCGGCGCTATTTTTAGACCAATACTGCTAGGACTAGCGCATTCATTCTCTGCACACAAATGATTTCCACACAGCTTACACGCGCCGCGCCGAACCGCCGTCTTTCCGTCTTGAGTACAATCTACGCTGCAGTCAACTAACAACACGTGGGTCAAAATTGCTCTTTTTGCTGTGTTTCGACGTCAGTTTGCAACTGT
Source organism: Strongylocentrotus droebachiensis (assembly GCA_035222895.1). Classification (NCBI taxonomy): domain Eukaryota; kingdom Metazoa; phylum Echinodermata; class Echinoidea; order Camarodonta; family Strongylocentrotidae; genus Strongylocentrotus; species Strongylocentrotus droebachiensis. The sequence goes on along the minus strand of JAVYIG010002715.1, from coordinate 222,504 downwards.
CAGTATGGCTAAACCTCGAGTTTTCTTCGACATTGAAGCCGATGACAAGGGCCTTGGAAGAATTACTATGGAGGTAAGATGTGTTTGAAGTTTGAATACAGAAGAAGTCTTTTGACTTTCGACTCGAAATAAATAAAACAAAAGTAGACCCTAGGTCTAGGGTCTAAGTTAGAGTCTAGATTCTAGATCTAGCAGTAGCATTCTAGGCCTAGACTCTAGATCTAGGCCTAGGGTCTAGGGTCAATCTGAGTCTGACTCAGTCTGAGGTCAAGTAGGCTACAGACAAGCTAGAAATAGAATAGAACAACTAAAGTTAGACCTCTAGACCCTAGTCTAGGCGGCGCTTGTTCAGAAACCTATCCAAAATTTGACCCGTAAGTAACTCCGGCGTGGAGATACCTAACCTAGATCTACTAAACATAGGGTAGAGTGCCCAGTGTTCGGTCACTTAACATGCTTAAGGGGAAATCACTAATATTTTGAATTCTTACCTCTTTTATTTTGCAATCTAGATCTAGAGTAAAACCACCAAACTTCGGACACTTAAGACAAAACGGGGGAAAACATTAAATTCTTTTTTAATTATTGAAAGATCAAATATACTATTATTGTGCAAATACTGTTTATGTATGTCATGTAAAAGAAAATTAGTAAAGGAAATGGAAAACTAGAATTATTTACTTACCCGCCGAACCTGTTTTCATGCCAAGCTTCGGACGCACTTGCCAAACATCGGACGTTCATGCGTAGCGCACGTATATGGCACGTATAGCGCATAGCGCACGTTTATCGCACGTAAAGCGCGCGCGCTAAAGTGCGCATTCATCGGAGGTTTGGAAACCGGATCAAAATCATACGACGGGGGTAAGTTTGACTGCGTTGATTTCATGAAAAAAAGTATTATTTTCTCGTTTTGGGTAGATATATGTAAGGTAGAACTATCAGAAAGGTGTTTTTCACAACACTCGTACAATATTTTGGTGCTAAAATCTTACGAAAGCGCTATTTTTTCGTAGTCAAAATGACACTCAATGTTGCCTGTCCGAAGTTTAGAAGAGCGCCATCTTCTGGTAGGGGAATCTATCTAGTACCCCTAGGTCCGTGGTAACGGCCGCCATTAGAAAATTTTCGCGATAGAGTGAAAAAGTATCTCATAAGCTCCCATAATTTTGGCAGAAACCACCTGAAATATGCCAAGGATTTGTTTGTAATCGATATATTGGAGGCTCTACACCTTAACTCCCCTGTTAAGGAACTGTAAAAATCTGGGTAACCTGAAATCTGTCTCTGAATTCGATGTTTTTTGTGAGTTTTGCAGACGGCAACCTGCCCTAACTTTTTGTACTAACGATATAGGTTAGTAGTAGTATCAAATGCATGCAAGTTACCCGGCTGAGCTAGGCTCATATTTTGCGTTCGAGCCGTTGAAGTCATTTTTGTCCGAAGTTTGGCAACGTCCGAAGTTTGGCGGTTTTACTCTACCCATCAAAAGAAAAGAAAATTATTCCTCTAACAGGATTTTATAGTCGCTTAAAAATAAAATAAAGAATGATGATAAGAAAAATATTTCCGAAAGAAGATGGAGCATTTTTCTGCCCAGAATTCGGTCACACGATTTGTGCGTGGTATCTCCATTTCCAAGGAGCGAAGCGTATTTGCGCACTATTTTCACCCAATTGCGCGACAAAGCACTGATTGTCAATGTGTTGACCGAATACTGGACGAGCGATACCGCATGGTAAGGGTAACGTATAAATACCTCTTGCACATCGGCAAGTGCTTCATTTTCAAATTCGCTACGATGTGCGATGGAGCGAACACGGAAGAGCTCCTCTTCACACACCTACTAAATTCTTTGCGACAGCACACGTAGTTGTTTCGCAATAGACTTCTACATATGGCTATGCATGTTAGCGCATGTGCTAACAGAACGCGGAAGTGCAGAAAGTTGTGTGACACTGACCAATTTCGAGCTAAGTTGGAGATCTTTCCGGGGCCCTATAATATATCTGATTTAGTTATGAGAGTTAAGAAAAGTTGTTAAGCTGCCTGATTTGCGCAAGTTTTGCGGCTCATTAATCATTTTTTTAATTGTTACAGCTGTTGAAACGGCTGTCTGACCGATATAGGGAAGGATGGACCGAATACTGGGCGCGCTACCCTACCCAAAATGAATTTTTAAATATTCATTAAGAGTCTAGACCTCTAGAGTCGAGTCTAGATTTAAATAAATGTCTAAATAAAGATCATGAGTTAAAACTATAAGTATGTTTATTACCTGTTTCTTGTCAATTTTCTTGTTATTTTTGGAGTATTTTTTTGCAAAAACATTGATAATAGTATTAGCCTAGGTTAAAGTTGATACTCTAAGACAATCCCAAATACTGAGATAATTACATAAATAGAAAGCTTTTAACCCCCATAATAACACCAAATGGTGTCCACCCGACAAAACAAGTTTAGAATAATGAATTTATTCGAGTAAACTCTACCAAAATATCTAAGTCTGAAACCCGGAAGTGCACGTAGAGTCTGGCCTCTATCCGTGACGTCACGAACGGGAGTCATGGGCTCAGTGAGAGTGAATGGCAGTGATATCCCTACGTAAATGCTATCCTGTCAGAGCTTAGATTTGTTGTTGTTAAGGAGTATATTTGATGGATTTTCTGTTTTCATTTGAATGAAGAATAACGAAGCAACATTTTCCAGTCGCTGATTTCTTTTTATATCCTCATATTCACCTATTTGGTAGAGATTTAAGACGAGTTTACTGCTTAGGAATTAAAGTTAAATCGTGCACTTATGAATAGGCGGATGCATTATATTGTCATCAGATGTACACGAGCAGTTTTGTAAAAACGAATAGGTCTAGAACTATGATAGTACTTATCATAGATGTGTGTGACTGCCTCAAAAAAGGATACAGTACCAGTTAAACATTTTATGTTGTAAAATATCAAACTTAAACGAGATCATGCAAGCGCGCTTCCTCTATAATATTTTGGCGAGTGATGCGGCTCTTGCATGAACGTTCGTGGAGCGAGCAGAATCGGGAGGTAAGACCAAGCCGCCGCTCTAGGCGCTGCTTGCTTGTGATGGAACGTACGTGCGCTAGTTATATGTTTATCGGCAATTGCAAGAGAATGAAAGCGACGTTGCCAGCTAAGAAAAACAACTAACAAAGACTTGCTCCTGACTACCGGTGTCAGAATTGGTAGATGAAGGATCTTCAGGGCCAAGGAAGGCGAAAGACATATGGGAAAAAGGAAGAAGAAACCATCGGGAGATCGCTGTAGTGTATGGTAATGAACTGTGCATGGGTAGACAGGCTACTGTTCACTCCGTGCCTGGGCCGATTTCAACACCAAAACAAAAATTACACGGTGAAAATATCGACTAATAGCACATCGTTGGCATGTATATGTCATAATTTTTAAAAGGGGAATTGATATTAATACTATGAAGTACTAGGGGAAGGTAAAGAACTGTACATAGAATTATGATTTATTAGACTTTTCAGCCTTTGAAACAAAAATATGCAGAAAATCGTATCACTCTGCACACGTTTGCTATGGAACATCCGGGTACGTGAATATACTCTCTCCCGGACGTGAGGTCATAAATAGTAGACCAGCGCCGTGACTGATTTTCTATGCAAAGAGAGGCGGATGATTTCAACATTTCAATTGAGGATTTCGAGTAGACAGAATTTTTTTGTGATATACTAAGTAATTGAAAAACTTAAAAATACCATATACTTGCCGTAGGTAACAAATTAAGGGACATTTATTTGCTTAGAGTATCAACTTTAATTAGTATCTTCACAGGTGTCACGGCAAACCGCTGCACAATACTACAGTACAAGTGCATACCGATGGTGGGTTGCGGGCGCGCGCCTGTGTGAAGTTATCTACCGTAATGTCTCAGCATGGTCAGCATTGTCCACCTTTCAAAATGCTTCGAGTTCCCAGATGAATAAATGAAATAGCGCCTTTTACGTTGTATTTCAGCCAATGCCGATGCTGGCTTTTTTGTAGGCTTTTTCGTGTTCCCTGTTGGTTATTATTACGCACAACCAGCCAGCCCATATGTATTATTAATTAATTAACGGTCAACTTATTTTTTTGAAAACAAAGCTGAATTGGAATGATTGTATTGGCTAATTTCACACATTTTGGGGTCTAAAATTACCTTCATAGCAATTTTAGGTCCTAAAAGGGCACTAGAAATGTCATATATTAATAAAAATAAGAGCAATAACCATGCACTTTGAAGGCATTTGCGTTCCGAAAACAGAACTCAACTATCCCTTTAAGTAATTAGTTCAAATGTTTTAAAATGTGCCCTCCCAACCACCCCCTCCCCCTTCCCTTAATTAAAAAAATAAATCTGCACAGAGCCACCCCCTGAAAGAGAAAGGTAGCCAGAGGGGGGAGGGGGGGGGGGGGGTAATAAAGAGAGAAAAGATATAAAAAGAATAACATCACAATGTCATATGGAAAATTACTACCTATAAAAAGCCATTTTTGGAAGTACTTGCATATCTGATATTGATCAGTAGACCTCTAGACCTCAGGGTGCTACAAGAATTTTTTTCACCACTTGCCCTGTCGGGCAAGTGGGTTTTCAATTTACTTGCCCAAACAATATTTCCACTTGCCCAAAACTTTAAAGCGAAAAAGGACTCGAGGTTAAAGCATTTATTATCTCGTAATGATAAGTTAGTGTTTTAGATAGCAAATTAATGCACATTTTACCTGCTTGCCAAAAAAATATAGATCTATCAGTATCATCACCAATATTAGAGCAGACTTACCTTCGGCAGGCATTGTCGCTGGTGTACATTGCTCCCATTTTGAGGCCATTCTTAACCTGCAACTCTATGGTGGGCTTATACTTCTTGAAGCTCATCTCCTCCTTCACAACATAGTAAGCTGTAGAAAACAGCCTCTTCGTTTGTTCCCTTTCCTCTTCTTGGAGGTGATGCACGCAAGCCGGGAGATTTTGCTGCTGCCTGTCCTTTCCACGGGCAATCCTCCTCGCCTCCACGCACCGCACATGCCCTCTGCTCGACTCGTGCGCCTGAATGCACTGTTTCCTCAAATTAGCCGTCCCCACGTACATTGCTGCCTTTCTATCGGCGATCGCAGGAAAATCCACACATATACCACATTTCATGGTATTTTCATCACTATTGAATTGTAGCCATGGAAATTCCGTCTTCCATTTCGGAACGAACCCTCGTTGTCTGTTGTGTTCGTAGTTCGCTTTCTTGGCTGGCGGTGCCTCCATGTTTACTAGCACAATCGAGAAAAAACAGCTGATCAACGCACGTGTGTGTCTGTGCAAGCCGCTGTCATTTGGAAACGTAGGCTAATTTTCAGCTGTTAATAATTTGGGTCAACTCTTCCATCAAGAAACGTCATGTAAATAATGGGTAATCAACTATTTTAAATAAAGTACGGACATTTTTATTTCATCATTCACTGCTATAAATATCATGCCAAAATTTGTAAATTCTTACTAAATAATAATATTGAAGATATTTTACGATAAATCTCGGATAAGTATGCGAAAACTAGACTAAACAACGTCGCTAAAACCATGAAAACAAAACAACAACGGCTTATATTCTGGGGGTCTCGATACTATTATCAAAATGACTCGCTCGGTCGGATCTTGAGACCGCAGTAATAAATTGAAAACGAGACAAAAACATTCATCTGATTTATATGAGCAGCGAGTTTTAAATAATATGTTCACAATCATTAACAGTCATTATGAATAAATATCAAACATTTGACTTTTTGTACTTACTAGAAAATCCCTGTTGTTTATTCCATTCCGATTCGCACGTGTTCATTTCCCTAGAATAATGACGTCATATTTGGCGTGATTCAACCAATCGGCAATCAGAGAATAGCAAAGGCCTGTCGGTGCGGCCTGCAGAGCTAGAGAGAGAGAGCGCGAATAAGCTCGCAGCTGGTACGATCGCGCTAGCTGTCTCTAGCTAGCTCACGGCCGGCCGTGCGTGGAGGCGGAGCGGTATTCATGGCTTGAAGTGTCACTGTTGCATGCGCGCTGAGCTAGCTGAGCTGGCTAGCTGTCTGTGAAGTTTTTTCGAAATCGGAACGATCGCTTTTTTGCTTCTGGATTTTGACGACGGGTAAGAAGTTGACGGGTGAATGGTAGAGTTCTTGGACACTAGGAAATTACTGTAAAAGTATCACTTGCCCGAATCGGGCAAGTGATAATTTGATTTACTTGCCCGACGGCTCAATTTGGTTGCCCCGGGACGTCGGGCAAGCGGGTTTGTCGCGCCCTGGACCTCTATACTAATAGTATTACTTCATAAATGTGCCAAAATTGGTGATTTAAGACCAAAGTGCTAAATTTGTCTGCATGCCTTCATATCAACTTTAAAGAAGAAGTTGAGTTCTGGTCCATGCGATTACATTGTGAAAGAAACGTTGTGGAATCGATCAGAAAAGGTGGATTATCTAGCATATAAGTATTGGTGTGTACTGCAAGGTTTTGGAATCATAAAAGTGATCAAAAATTTGGCAGAGTCTAGGTAAAGTTACATGTGGCATAATAATCTGTTCAGATTTTTATGATGATACAAGCTACATGCCATATTGCGAATATTAAGGCATTTGAAGAGCCATGCTTTTCAGGCAACATTTTTTATCTGATGTTCTTCCACACTTGCATAATACAATGATAACGCTCACAAATTATTTTTCACCTCTTCCCAGAACTCAACCTTCTCTTTAAACTAAGCTGGCTACATCACTAAACGATGGGTTTACACCCATGCCATTGCAAACAAAGAATGTAAAAGTGTGATCATGAGTGAGCTGTTACGTAGCCAAGTATTGATATTGATACGAATGGAAAAAAAGTGCTCTAGGCCTCTAGCGAGTATCCAAAAAGGATTTTATATTCCTGTTTGACACCTTCCCTTACTATAAACACCTGCTCCGAAGGGTTTTATACTGTTCTGTTGCAAAGTGTCAAGTGCACATTTGATTCCAACACAAAGTCTAGCTTTCATTATAGACCTACTATCCAAACCATCTCAGGAAGTTAATGTAGCGATGCACCCATAAGGGATTTGGTTTGATGCAGAAATGCCAGAGGTGAAAATTTCTTGTTAAAACTAATTATACGATAGAAACAATTCAAACAAACGTATTGGCTTGACATAGTTGGCTTATACTTTTATTTTAAGAAAGGTTCTAAAATGTACCGTACCTAATGGCAAACCCGTATTCAAGTCATGTGTTTATGCTTTAATTTTTTCCACCTCGCCCGGCAATTTTTGTGCAGCAGTGATGCAAGTTGTGTGCAGCATTCTTGATCCAAGTGTCCACGCATGATGCATGTTGATGCATTCTAAGTTCATGTCATCAGGCCTGATAAAAACCTGATTTAAATCGGTTCCCCGATTTTTTTTTTTTCTTCCCGTTTTTTTTTTTTACCTGATTTTTTTCTTCTTCCCTATTCTATCATGATTTCCCGATTCTCCCTTTATTTTCTCTATTTTGCCCTATTTTTCCCCAAATTTTCCCAATTTTTCCCAATTTTTCCCTATTTTCCCCCAATTTTCTTACCCGAAAGGGGGGAATGTTGTTAGATGCCATTTTTTTCCCCGCGAATCCTCTTATTTATTTTTTTACTCAAGGGGGGCGTGGTTGAGGGGAAAACAAAAAACCCTTTTTTTTTTAGTGCTCACTATCAACCCTGACTTAGTAATACATGAAATGCAGGGGAACTAGGCCTGATCAATAACACTGTTGTCAAAAGCTTGCAGTGTACATGTATATGATAGACATGTACATGCATGTACAGTAGTAAGTAGTCTGGTATATTGGAGGCCTTATTTTCCAGTATGCAAGCTAGTAAGAGATGTCATGTCCAACTCACGACTCTTTGGATTATTTGGATTATAGTGGATGATAGAATTGAATTGAATTTATTAATTTTCACCCTTTTCATTAAAAAAATCCATGCAAAGTCAAATAGTGAAATACGAAAATTCTTACAAAGGTGGTTAACACAAGAATAGAAGGGGAAATAAATCAAAGAAATTGTCATTAAAAAATTAATTAGGCAGAATTTGCCGCCCACAGCAAGGAAAGGGTTAATGTGAAGTTAGTATCCAAGACTCGGGATGGTTTACATGCGTGAATCTCAATCTAGTACTAGTACTTGTCATTTGATGTGTAAAATAGTCTGAAGTCTAAACTGTACACTGCACCATTGCCATTCCGATTGTGTCAAAAAAGTGGAAGTCAATCAAATATGACTCACCGTCTACCGACCAAGTTACGATAGGCAAGACAAAAATGCTGATCCAGTCTATTGATATTACAATGGACAGGTAGTACGCACTCCTTGTCACATTATCCACAAAATAATGACTTACCCAAGATTATGATGATGAAGAAGAAAAAAATTGGGCACTATGAACTAACCCTGTAAGTTGGGGCTTTGATCGGATCGGAAGATCGGAGCGACGCTCTTGCACCTGTGATCGGTATCGGCGAAAAAAATCGGCAGAATTTTTTTTTTTTTTACAAGTTTTTGGCTATCAAATGCTCAAAAAAATTCATGGCTGATATTTAGTGCCTTTTCATGACTTTGAAATTAATAATATTGGTCTAAGTGAAGAGGCAAAACATGCAGGCCGCCATCTTGGATTACAATGTAAGCATGCAGAGAGGTAAAAATAATGTGACCGAAGGCCCACATATATGTTTCGTCTATTTGCAGTCCACTGCAGGGCAATATGAATGTACGACAAATAGCCTGTTTTTATTTAATCGATAGTATTGATGAGCAACTGTTGATTAATTTTATTTTTACCTTTTACAGCTGAGGGCTGATGTAGTTCCCAAGACAGCCGGTAAGTTACATTGACTATTTCATTACAATGCAAGTACATACAAGTTAATGTTCCCCATTTGAGGAGGAAATGCCTGATTTATGTATATAAATTCTTTGAACTGATTAAATCTTGTTTGCGTGTAAGTAGGCCTACACCCTCCCTTTTTAGTGCTGTAAATCCCACCTAAATATTGTAACATTTTTTACATACAGTCCAATCAGACTAAGAATGCTTAGGGTAATTTTTCTGAAATAGAGACAGATGCATGTATTCTGAAATTGAATCACGTGGAAGGTATTTCATGCCCGTTTTAACATTGAAAACAATGATATAATCTGTGATAATAACTTGAAAATAATGTTTGTGATGATGTGGGCAGTGAAATGATTGTTCACTTGCATGCATTGTACATTCTTACTGGACATTTCATCATGATTTGCTTATACAGGACTTGGTGGAGCTGATGTGTAGACAAATCTTGATAATGCAAACAGTGAAATTTGATGACCCGAAGAACGTTAACGGAGCTTGCCTTCTGGACTTGTAATGCATCAGTCCGTCCCGTGTAAGGGATATGTATGATGATAAGCTTCCCTTACCATTCCTCGCACAGTGGTAGGAGGGTGCATTATGTAATATCTGTCCACAAAACAGTGAAAAAAATACACTGGGCTCAGGGCGAAATAGCCCCCGAAATGCCCAAAAGAGCCCCTGAAAATCAGAAAAGAGGTCAATGCAAAACAAATTTTAGAATGTTATTTCATGCAGGCAAGGTTAAAAAGTAGCCCCCAAAAAATTCCCTGCCACAGAAGTTAAAATCACTTTTCTAACACCGGTTCTTAATTAAACATGCAACTGGTGTCCAATTCCCTATCACAACCCAAGTAAACGTGTCTTTACAAGATTTCTTTGCACCTTTTTATTGCTGCGTAGAGAACTTCCGTGCCCTGTGCACTGGGGAGAAGGGCTTCGGCTACAAGGGATCCAGTTTCCATCGTGTCATCCCAAAGTTCATGTGCCAAGGTGGGGACTTCACTAAGGGCAACGGCACTGGTGGAAAGAGCATCTACGGAGAGAAGTTTGCCGATGAGAACTTCAAGCTGAAGCACACTGAACCAGGTTTGTGCATCTTGTCAGGGAAAAAATATACGGGGGCTTGGGGCGAAGTAGCCCTCGAAATGCCCAAAAGAGCCCCCAAGTTCAATGCAAAACAAATTAAAGAGTGTTATTTTCATGCAAGCAAGCTTGAAAAGTAGCCCCCGAAATGTTTTTATTATTTTTCCCCCTGCATCTTGTCACTCTTGGAAAAGGATGAGGTGGAGGTGGGGGGGGGGGGGGGGGGGGGGGGGTGATAATGGTTGTTAGCTCAAGAATGAACTTGTGATTGTACAGTGATTGAATTTGAACGTAACGAGTCCAAAACCACCATGTAACGCACAAGGGGGGCGAATTCCTGACACACAGCCCAACTTGTTACTGCAAGATGTCAGCTTGGCAGACAATTCCAAATGACTGTGCACGCATGATACTTTCTTACACGTTGTGCATTGGTGCATGGAAATGGCTATTACACAAAGATATTTTAAATGGATTTGATGATTCTCGGGGAGGGTTTCATTATAAACGAGATGAATTTGTCACATGAATGACTAATGAGGTGGTATGCTAGGGAGAGGCAGAGACAGCATAAGAAGAAGAGAGAGAGAGAGAAGCAGAGCAGGAGAGGGGGACAGGGAGAGGGAGGAAGGAGACTAGCATCATAGAAATAGGATGACTTGCTATTGTAGCAAACTTGGAAGATTAACCGTATATAGGTTTACTACACGACATGGAAAGACTAAATGGGGTAGTTTAAGTTCATGAGGTCAGATGTTATTGATCAATGAACATACAATATTACAGGCTGAAGCATATTAGAGACGAAGTTGCGTTTCGTAGACAGGGTCGCATTAGAAATGCAGTCGCATCCATCACATTTATTGGGGATTGTTTTTATATTCTACAGGAACCCTGTCAATGGCTAACGCTGGACCCAACACCAATGGATCACAGTTTTTCATCTGCACAGCAATCACCTCGTGGTAAGTAATGGATATTATTCAGATAAGGATATGAGGAAACTGGGTGTACTTCCTCCAGGGAAAAAAATATACGGGGGCTCGGGGCGAATTAACCCCCGAAATGCCAAAAAGAGCCCCCGAAAGTCATAAAAGAGCCCCACAAAATTGCATAGAGTTCAATACAAAACAAAACAAAGAGTGTTATTTTTATGCAAGCAAGCTTGAAAGTAGCCCCCCCCTCCCCCCCCCCCCCCAATTTTTAAAGTATTTTTTTCCCTGACTTCCTCCTCAAGTCATGCTTGGGTGATTGCTACCAGATTTGGCATGAACCGTCAATGAATTGTATTATTGATAAAGAAAATTATTCTGGATCTATATAGCGCTTAATACGTAACACCATCTCAGCCATCAGATTCATTCACGCACAACGTTCACCATCTCCACTCCCTGGGGAGTGTTCCTTTTATATGGTCACCATGAGGGCATATCGAAATTATTAACACAAAGGCTTTGGTCATCTTTCTAGGTCCCCATTTCTCTCCTGGGTAAGGGGTAGGTGGAGTGGCAAATGTAGATTAATGCCTTGCCAAAGGAAATTGGTGCTGTGTCGGGATCAAACCCATGACCTTTGCATTACAAGTCGGGTGCTTAGAAGCCCCCCGGCCCCGGGCTATGCAGTTTCAGAATAGCCCGTGCTAGATTAAGGTTGAACCACTCAACTATGACTTGTTTGCTACTCTCTATTCACACTTGTCAACCATGGCATCGTGAAGGCGTGTTCACATCTTCCTGGGTTTACCATTTGGTAAACTGTTTGGACGTTAAATCAAGAGAGGCACATGTTCAAGGGTTTTCATCAGATTTCCCTCCTGATTCCTAATCCAATACCGATACTGGGAGCCAACTCGACAATTTGATTATTAGATCCAGATCCTGGTGATCACATCATTAGAACCGATAAACAGATTACCATCAAACGCGGGACAAGTATCTATCTTGCTGAGCCAATGAACTGATTAGATTTGGGGGTCATGAGATCAAAGGTCAGAGGTAATGGGGCTCTTTATATATGCAAAAATAGCTTGTGATTGCATTATTATTAGAACCGATGCACAAATTACCATCAAACTCAAGACATATATGTATCTTGCAAAGCCAATGAACTAATTAGATTTTAGGGTCATGAAATCAAAGATAAAAGGGTCATACATCTATATGAAAAATAGCTTGTAATCATGATATTCCGAGAACCTGTTAATGAATTACAATTAAACTTAAATTTGAAAAATTGCTTGTTTTGTTTTGTGAAAATTGCTTGATGATGGAGGCATCATTTTTCGACTGCGCGCAGTCGAAGTTCAATCTACCGGTAGTTTCAATTGCAATTATCATCATAGAGGTGTCGTGGTTGAGTGGATAATGTCACCGGACTGTGGATCACAAGGTCCGCAGTTCAAGTCCCCCCGCGGCACTAATGTCCTTTGGCAAGACATTGATTTACACTTACCACACTCGACCCAGGCGAGGTAAATGGGTACCTGGTAGGATTATTCCTTGAAATGCACTGTGCGCCGATATCGGTAGCCAGAGCTAAAGCTAGGGTAATTTCCAAAGCTCTTTGGAAGCGCATAGAGACCAAGTTTTATGCGCTATACAAGAATGGACTTTTATTATTATTATTATCACCATCTTAATTCTCTTTCAGGCTCGATGGAAAGCATGTAGTCTTCGGCAAAGTGGTTGAAGGTTTCGACGTCATTAAGAAGGTTGAGGGTTTTGGGAGCGAAAGCGGCAAAACCAGCAAGAAGATTACTGTTGCTGACTGTGGCCAGCTGTAAATCAACGAAATTCAAAATATTGGTCTTGTCTAATATCATCAGACCTATTTGTTAAGTTTTATCCCATCATGTAGTAGCAGCATGTGATGTTGAATATACTCGTTTTGTACAAGACAGTTCTTTTTTTTTTTTTTTTTTTAATTGTGTAGATGTGTTGAATAACTTGTTGAACTGAGTAAAAATTTGTATTTCAAAATAAACTGGTTACATCAGATAGATATAGAAGTACTATGCATATGGTTTAAAATAATCCTTGGTGCCAATGTAATTTTGATAAGAAATGATTAGGAAGCAGATGGTTTTTTGAGATCGCATAGTGATATGCTTTCTTTGACCGTCGCATTAATGTCATCGAGTTCCCATTTCTATTCAAGGCAGCACACCAAGACAATCAACCAATTCTTCACTTAGTGCATTTTATACTTCGTACATATTATAAATACATGCATCTATAATGGTAAGAACTTCTACATTGATCTTAAGCCACTTTTTCATTGTCCTGTACTCTTCTCATTACAACACAAACCCTTCTGCTCTTCAAAGAGAGATGGGTTCATTTTGTCACCTTTCTTTAATAGACTGGTAGTACTGTAGTTGTGTGAAATGAAAGATAATGTTCCGAAATCAAGAAACCAATTCCAAAATCAAATAACAGATAAAAAAAATTGAGCATCTTTGTGCAGCGTAGACATGTATCTGTGCGTTTCCAAGTATGGAGCAGAATTTCATGTTGTGTAGAATATATATTCCATTATATTAATTGGAGAATACTTGGAATTTCCTGTTTTGGGGAGGGGGTCATTTGCCTTCTGTGAAGGTGAGTGTTTACTGTTTACCCTATGACAATCATTCATGTGAGTTGTGAAACGCAATTTCTGCTCATAATCCATAAGCAGTTCATGTTTATTTTCTGAGATTCTTATTTGTATAATTTGGATAAAGATTTGGTTTGACACTTTGACAGCGTAGCAAGTCAGTGGGAATGTGAGCCCTTTTTATTCATATGGTTCAACCAGAATATTGTGAAATCGATCATGATCTTTGAAGACAATACCTGAAGCTGTTTTCCCTTAAAATGTTTTAAACAAAATGTATTTGTATTTTTTGTATTAGCATGCAGATTGTCTTTGTTGACATTAGTGAAAAATCAATATTTTTTCTGTTTCTCCCAAGTAGTAGACAATAAAATATTATTCGGTCTGGAAATCGATGTCTTTATTTTCTGTTATTCGCTGTCTACCTTTCAGACATGAGGCTTGTTTCCATATAAAGCTTTGTTCACAAATAACAAATACCTGCCAACCCTTCCGAATAATCAGGAATATTCTGATTTTTTTTTTTTGGTGGATGTTTAGGACCTAAAAATTTGGAATATTTTGATTTTTTAATTTTAATTTTTTTTTTTTTTTTTGCTAAAGCCAAATTAAGCTTGTTTTATCATGTGCCACGATTTGAGAGTTCCACATACTCAAGTGCTGAATGGCTGCATGATCGAGCATCAAATTTGTATTGCCTTTTTTTGTACAGATTTACTGCTTTATTGCCAGTTCCGCTGAAATGTGAACGCCTATTAAAGGTATAAATTTGTTATTTTCGAAGGCATACAGTGCTAGAAATTCCTAATTATTTTCAAATGTTGGCAGGTATGATGACATTGGAAATCATCTCAAATAATCTGTTGCAGAAAAAATGGGACAAAAGCAAGGTGCACTTTACATTTTCTGTGTCTTGTGCAGCCATGGACAAATTTACTGACGTTATTTTGGGGATGAGAAGGAGATTACATATATACCAAGATTTACAAAATGATAATTAACAATATTACATAGAATCGGGATACATGTGTGATTAACAAAATTATAAGAACGAAGACGTACAACATTTGCAGATCAATCGGCTGAAGAATCACAAGCAGTGGCCCTGGGGAAAAAAACATGTAAAAACACGTGATTTTTTAGTTTTTTTTGCCCATCCCCCCCTGGCGCTCAAGGGGGGTGGGTGCAAATTTTCGAGGGCCAAAAAAAATATATGCTCACTAACCCCCCCCCCCCCCCACTGAGCGACTTTTCGACCGGCGCGATTTTCAAATTTTCGGGAGCAAAAAAAAAAAAAAAAATGGGCCCCCTCCCCTGAGAAATCCTGGATCCGCGCCTGATCACAGGCATACTAGACACATACATACAATGAAGAGAATTAGAAATGATGAGATAAGTCAAGAAAGAAGATGAGAAAGAGAGAACCGAGGGACCGGGAGAGAGAGAGTGGAAAAGAGGATACACGTGTGAAGGAAAAGATAGCACAGTTGGAAGCTTACATAGATGAACAGAAACCGGTAGATAAATAGAGATGGAGAGAAAGCAGGAGAACGGATCCAGGTTTCTATGAGAGCAAAATAAAAAGGGTTATCGTGGAAAAGAGCATGGTAAGAAGCTTTCGTACATAACGAGAAACGGTAGATAAAAAGAGATGGAGTAAAAGCAGGGAGAGGGGTGTAGAAAGAGAATGGAGGAAGGGGGTAAGGGTATATGCAGATGCAGCCCTCGGGGGGGGGGGGGGCGGGGCACTCCGGCAGGGGTTCAAAGCCCAACTTTTTAAGGTACCCCCTAAATGCCCCATTTTACATAGGACAAGTGCCCCTTTTCCTTTTGATAAGTGCACCCCCTCCCGATTTTGTTCATAAGATCCCCTTCACTTCCTCATCATTGTCCCTTTTCACCTATTAAAATCTGATTAGTGCCCCATTTTACTACGACAACCGCCTCTTTTCATCACTGGTATGGCCCCCTTTTCAGGTACGAGAAGTACACATTACTACCTCTGAGAAGTGCCCCCTTCACCTCTGATTTAAGATTCAAGATTTTATTGTCCATAATATAATACAGAAATTTGTTTTCCATTGGTGTAATACATAAAATACAAGACAAAAACGTGGTGTCGTGCGCTGAAAGCCAGAAGGGCGTCAAGACTCTATAAGAAAAAGTCTATTATGAGCAAGTACGGTCCTCCGGCTTTCAGCACAAAACATGACAAGACAGTTTTATGACTTATACATAGCAAGAATTTTAAATATAATTCTGAATCACATCATGAATAAATTCAGGTATGAATATAAATGTGAATATGAAAGTAAAATAGGAGCAGCATCACAATCGATATACGAGCAGAAAGAGAAAGGAAAAGAGAGCTCAAGACTGATAAAAGAGAGAAATATAGGGAGAGTTGGTAAGGGTCCAAAGGGAAAGGGGAGAGATAGAGAAGGAGAGATATGGCATAATTTCCAATCAGATTATAATGCATGACAGAAAATACATCGCCATAGTAATGTAGAAACAAAATCAGAGGCGGTACGTCCCAAAGAAGGAAGCGGGCGGGGACGCTAAACATTTATACATTTTTAAATGGCCTAATTGCTCTTTTTTTTCTTTCTTGATGCTGAGTGTCCCTGTTCACCCCTGATAAGTGCTCTTTTCATTTTGATACGTGCCCCTTTTCCTTTATAACTAAGCACCCTTTTCCATTCTCATAAGTGAAAACAAAAGACTAAAGTTAAACCCATTTTTATCTCACTCAAAGTACATATTATTGATATTCTTTTATTTGATCGATACAATGAACTTGTAAACAAAGTAAAGTATTTTACGAAGTACACGAAGGACAGCAATTCTGTTTTATCCATTAAACATTACATTCAATACTAAGTCTTGTTTCAGTCCGAATGAGAGAGAGAGAGAGATAAAGAGAAAGAGCCAGCAAGAGACAAGTGAAGAGAATCCAATTCACCCTAAAATCAAATAAAGTCTGAGAATCTCAATCCACATATTTACAATTAATTCAAATATTTTTGTGATTGCATATGATATGTAAAAATTGTTGAAGATGATGATAAAATCGAATAAAAAACAGATCATTTTGTAAAATTTTTGAGTTATATAATGTTGTTTATGTAAGGAGAAGGGTTCCATTGCACAATGTCAATGGATTCCTAAAAAAAAAAAAAAAAGGACCTATTGCGGGGGGGGGGGGGGAGCAGCGTAGAAAAAAATATCGGGGAGCCTAGGGAGTGGTCATTCTTCAAAAGGGCCCTGGGGGGGGGGGGGGGGGGGGGACTTGCCGTCGTAGCCTGCGGCCGGTAGCTTTTGCCACAAAGCCATGTCCCATTTAAAACTTGATTTGATTTGATTTATTTCTTGCCATGTTTTTTTACATTTTCAATTTTACTTTCCTGAGTTTATTAATTCACTCGGCATCAGTCCCATTTTATCCTTTTCCAGTCTATAAACAACTTTGCAACATGAAAACAATGATGGAAAGGGTTTTATATACTTCTCATATAAAGGCGCCCTAAACTTGCACGAGGTGATCATGGGTCTTTCACATTCGAGTCTATTGAAAGCACACCCCCCCCCCCCCCCCGGTACATTTTGAAAATTGGATGGATAGTGATTCTTTACAATTTTGATATATTTGGATGCCCCTATAGATGTATTATAATCACTAACAAATTTAGCCCCAAAAACAATTCTGCTTTTGAGAAAAATTGGATATAAAAATTTACCGGTGCTCCCGGTAAATTTTGATGAATTTCAAATAGCGCTAATTACGGCCAAACGATGGTAGCTGCGATCATGACAAACTCAGAATATGCAGTTGTGATATATATATTCCAAACGGTAATAGCAAATCGGTCGATTTAGTCAAATAACATTGTTTTATAGCTAAATTAATATATTGACCTCGAGAGGGCGCTATACAACATGAAGAGTTTATTATTTACAATTTCATCACTTTAGACTCGATTTCAGACACAACAACGATCACTGAATATTGTAGGATCGCATGAGCTTCCAATATGTTCATTTGAACCAAATTCATGACCCCATGCATACCAAAACTTTGTATTACCTTTACCTTTAAAATGAGCATCTCTCAGATGTGAGTACGGGCAATTATACTAGGTGAAGGGGGCACTTAATTATGAAAGGTGGTATAAGAGGCACTTATAATAATGTGGAATGGACAACTGTAATAAAAAGGGGCACTTATCTGAAGTAAAAGGGGGCACTTTTCCTAAATAAGGGCACTTTAGGGTTATCTCAAAATATGAGGTGCATGCACTGCCCCCCTGCCTCCGGCTCCGCTACCTCTGGCAAAAACCCTGACATTTTGAAAAAGCAGACCCATATATAGGGGTATCTTTTTGCTTAAATGGGATCCGTCACCCATGTTTAGGCCTTAGGGGTTTTTGTGTGAAAAAGTTACCCATTAGAGCGGCACACCCCCGACTGTCTTAAATTTCGAACCCCCCCCCCCCCCGGGTTTTGACCCCGTCCCCGCCAACAATTGAGGGCAAAATATTTCGAAATAAATTTACCACATAAGCTTCCCCATGGTACTAAGGCTATCAAGTCCTCTTTTAGATTTCATCTCTTTCATTTTCCACCCTGTAACTTTTAGTTGTCGTTAATTGTCATCCAAAAGTTTGTTTCGTTTTCGTTGTCGCTGTCTATCCACTTTTGTGTTGAAGTAACATTATGTACCACAGAGTGTTTTACTTGTCACTTCCGGTCTTGAATGCAAAATGGCCGAGAATGCGGACAAACCCTCGGCGAAGGGCTCCACAAAAGCACAGGAAAGCAACATGAATTCTTCACCGAAAGACACGGATTCCAAAGTGACATCGCCACAGAATGGTAGCACCAATGATTCAGACAACGAAAATGATGAAAATTCGTTGAAAATCGGTGATACTTACTTGATACAGCGGCACGACAACACGTGGCGTAAGTATGGATGACGAATCGTGCACAAAGTCATTCTAAATTTAAAAGAACTGATATTGAAGCCGCGCTGTAAGTCTGGCGCAGCTCTGCGAGTGATTTTTCTTGACGTTGTATTTTGAGTTGATGCGTGGTTCCGAATGACTTACTTATGGATAGATCTACTTCGGCCTTGTGGATTCTTCTGAATGCAGGCTTAAGAAGTTAAGTTTAAGTTAACAATAACATGGTTAACTTAAGCCTAGATCTAGGCTCATTATTCAGTTCTAAATTTTGGCGCTTGTTCACAAGTGTGAGTGGGGCGCGGCGCTGGTCCGAGAATGAGGATCGTCCGTCGAGAATGAGGTTTGTCCTCATAAACGAGGATATCCTCATAAACGCGGACAAAATGCGTCCTCAACAACAAGGATCGTCTGCATTTTCGCGGACGTTTTTTTTCATCGGAGCTCTGCAGGTTTCGGGTTACCAATCCGCCGACTGGCACTGGCGCGGCGATGTGACAAATGGATTCCGCGTAAGAAAATAACTTGGCGCTTGTTCAGAAACCTATCCAAATTTTGGCGCTAATGTAGATGCGTATCCGTTTTCGGCCACTTAAGACAAAATCCTATTTATTGGACTCTTTACTTCCTATTTATTATCATTTCTTGTTCAAATCATGAAGCAAATATTATTATTATTTAAATAGGCACATTCATGGGACACTAGAGGGCGCTTCGCGCTCGTACGAAAATCTGAATGGCCTTGCTGCGGTGGGTCGGCAATAATCAGCCCAAAACTTGGATATGGGAGAGTGGAAGGATATATCTTTTTTATAATGTTATCTGGTCTTACCCTTAACCATCCTATGTTTAATCTATGTAGAAATAACATGCGAGTACGATAAGAGAAACATCGGGCCCATTACTGATGCAACTTTTGAAATATTAGCCTAGAAATGACCACCAAACGGAAAAAAATGACATTTTTTCCCGACAAATCTTCATAAAATCTGAGTTATAAACAAGTCACATCTAGGTACACTAATACAAATACGATTTTCTGAAAATTAAGGTATGATTTATTAAGTTTCTTTCAAGTATATTTCTGCGCATTGCAGCGCCAATATTCTACACTGCTTCAAAATCACCCTTGAAATTATTTTTTGCAACAAATTTGTTACGAGGTCCGCGAGTGTTCCCCGTTCCTTGCGTGTTGAAAGTTTGGTAATACATAGTTTCCATTGACTCGCGCACGAAAAAATGGTCGAAAACAAAATGTCAAATGAAGAAATAAACGAGCTTTTGTATAGTTATGAGAGTTCTACTGAGGTTTCTTTGTCGATTTAATTTATTATATAGTCTCAATTAGAATTCAGAATTATCTCACTGAAAAGTTAAGAAACCGACGATGTTCTCGATCGTAGTAATTTTCATTTTGCCAGCAGCCGATCTAGCGTTGTTTGGGCAAAAAGCTAGGCCGCTGCCTACCCACCGCGAACCTTTCCGAGTCCCGCTAAAATGGCGCTCTGCGGAGCTCCGCGGCTGCGTTGGTATCGCTGCAAACTCTCAGCCGGCTAGCTCCCCACGACGGACCATTCGCGGTATGGCGAGAGTGTGTGTGCGAGGTATGATTTTGGATTCGAGAACGCACGTAATGCAACCGTGCGCGTCATTTTCAGCTGTCGAATGTATACGACCAATTTTACATGTACGATTTTTAGTACAGATACTTGGTCAGTTTTCTTCTTCTATCTTTGGTTTTACAACATTTAAAAATATAATTTCTTCAAATTTGCTCCTGACTCGGTTCAGACTAATTGTATGATGTGTTTTCAAGTCAGTTTTTATGCCTCCGTTACGAAGTAGCCGGAGGCATTATGTTTTCGGGTTGTCCGTCCGTCCGTACGTACGTACGTACGTCCGTACGTCCCGTTCTCGTGATCGCGTTATCTGAAGAACCGATTGATGGATTCCTGCCAAACTTTAGTCATGTATGTATCTTACAGAGCCGATGAACTGATTAGATTTTGGGGTCACGAGGTCAAAGGTCAAAGGTCACAAGGCTCATTATGTATGCAAAAACAGCTCGTGATCGCGTTATCTGAAGAACCGATTGATGGATTCCTGCCAAACTTTGGTCATGTATGTATCTTACAGAGCCGATGAACTGATAAGATTTTGGGGTCACGAGGTCAAAGGTCACAGGGCTCATTATGTATGCAAAAATAGCTTGTGATCGCATTATCATTAGAACAGATAGATGGATTCCTGCCAAACTTAGGTCATGTATGTTACTTGCAGAGCCAATGAACTGAATAGATTTTGGGGTCATGAGGTCAAGGTCAAAGGTCATGCGGCTCATTATGTATGCAAAAACAGCTTGTGATCGCATTATCATTAGAACAGATTGATGGATTCCTGCCAAACTTAGATCATGTATGTATCTTGCAGAGCCAATGAACTGAGTCGATTCTTGGGTCATGAGGTCACAGGTCAAAGGTCATGGGCTCATTATGTATGCAAAAATAGCTTGTGAAGCATTCTCATTAGAACTGACAGATGGATTACTATTTAACTCTGGACATCTCGCAGAGCCAATGAACTGAGTAGATTTTAGGGTCATGAGGTCAAAGATCAAAGGGTCTTATATGTACATGAGAAATTGCTTGTAATCACGATATTCTGAGAACCTGTTAATGGATTACAATTGAACTTGAATTTGAAAAATTTCTTCTGTTTTGGTTTGTAAAATTGCTCTATGACGGAGGCATCATTTCGACTGCGCGCAGTTGAAGTTCCATCTAGTTTTAATATATTTTTTTGCATGAATTTGCCTAATTTAAACAAAAAAAGAATCCCAAAAAAAAATCACGAATTGCCATGACAATATTCATTTCAATTTTCACTGTTTTGGAGCCGGTTATCGGCCGAGCGTTTCAGTTTACGGCCGCATGTACAAAGTCAATAGGAAGCGCTCGCGCGCGCGTGCGTTTCTGCGCTGATGTATAGCACAAGCGGGCGGAGCAGGTATCCCACGCCGGAGCTCCCGGGTGCTCGCCTGGCCGAATACAGGCACAGCGGTGATCGGAAGTTGGAATCTGAATTAGACGGACATATCGTGTGTGCGTCGCGGTGTGCGGCTGCATTGATTTAATACATGCGATGAGATACTTTTGAGCTTGCGACCAGCACAAAATCGGGCTCTATATCTGAAAAATACTTGAAATAAAGCTCATTTTATGGTACCCATATTTCTTACATACACGCGTAAGAAACTCGATTTTTCAGATTTGGGTAGCGGGACCGCCGATTACATCGCTAAAATGTGATATTTTAGGATATATTTTTCATTGCAAATGTGGTTCTTCAGTGACACTGGCATGGTATGGTATGTGTGGGATATGTGTTATGCTATTATGCGATGTATTTTAAAGTGATTTTACCATGTATCCAACCAGTTGGCCGAAAACCGGAGCTGACCGATTACCGGGTACTTTACTCTATATCAATTTTTTTTTAGCAGGTTAATATCCATTCTTAGCAAATGAATTTTAGCCCAATTTTTTACTAATATTAATCATAATCATATATTGCATTTTCCATCGGGAAGCCTCCGTCTAGGGCTTCGATGTCGGCGTCGTCGCTCAGTACCGTGTCCGCGCTACAGCTTTGCAACTCAAACTGAAGCTAGCAGTCTAAAATTATGCTAGCTTCTCGTATAGTTTATGGTATCGTGCATGTGCGTAATACCATAAAGCATACGCGAAGTTTGCATAATTTTAGACTGATAGCTTCAGTTTGAGGTGCAGAGCTATAGCGCGGACACGGTACTGAGCGACGACGTCGACATCGAAGCCCTAAATGGAGGCTTCCCGATGTCGGATGTGATCCAAATTCAGGTGGAAAATACAATATATGATTTTGATTAAAATTAGTTAAAAATTGGGCTAAAATTCCTTTGCTAAGAATCGATATTAAACTGCTAAAAAAACGGATACGGAACTGCAGTAGCGCCCAAATTTTTACCTGTAACTCCGGCGTGGAGCTGGAGATACCCACACATAGGAGCATCACTATCCTGGCTGTGTAGTAAAAGCTGTGCTTTTGATTCTCAACATTTCAAACACCACTGTACAAAACTCAACTGATTTCACTAAAAATATGTACTTTAGTGACAATTGATGACACCTAAGTAGCAGTAAAATACATTTTTTTCAACTTACTGATGTTAAAAAGAATAATTTAAAAATTAAAATTGTAAGTCTAGTGTCAAACTTTGCTTACAGCTGCATCGACATGATTGTGTACAGTCTATGCAATATTGTGTGGTGTGTGTATTTGTGTATAGACTTTTAGGTCCCTGTCTCACAGCATGTACCGGTATGCAGTGCTAGAGGTCAATACGCATTGGCATTGACTCTCTATGCTTTGCTGGAGTGGAGATACCCTACTAAAACATACCCCAAATTAAGTAAATATTCATTAAATATCTAAATAGAGATCATGAGTTAAAAGTTGTTTATTACTAGGTATTTATTACCTGCTTCGTGTAAATTTCTTGTTATTTCTGGAGTATTTTTCGGATAAACAATGCACTTTTTCACAGGTTTCACGGCAAACCGCTGCACAATACAAGTGCCTACCGATGGTGGGTTGCGGACGGGCGCGCGCCTGTGTGAAGTTATCTACCGTAATGAGGATCTGATCGAGACAAATTTTGGATAGGCTTCTGAACAAGTGCCAATACTTAGGTCTAGACCCCTATGCCTTGTGGATTCTTCTGAACGCAGGCTTGAGAAGTTATAATAAGGTTAAGTTTAGCCTTATTATTCAGATCCAAATTTGTGTAATATTCCTAAAAACCGAGACATTAGAAACTTTGTCACACTTCATGGCATACTGCTGCGCATTTATACAAGTGCATACCGATGTTAGGCCAAGGTGCTAGCGCATAAATGTGAATGTAAATACTTGCATGAATTTAATGAGGATCTGAGATGAAATGCAAAGACACACTGTTGTTTACACACACAAAAAAACTGCCAATTTGATATTTAATTTAAAATAATACCGTATTTGCCGGCGTAAAGGCCGCACCGCCGTATAGGCCGCACCCCCAACTTTGACATTTCGTAGAGGAAAAAAAGAAAAGAAACGGACCAAACAAAATGATCGTAATTTTCTTGTAGAACACTCTTTTTTTTTTACAAACTATACCAAATTCATCAATATTCTTATAAATCAACAAGAAGTTAACCTAAAAAATGATCATAATTTAGCAGATCTTCATCGACTTTTAAGCTAGTACTGTATCGTACGCAGATTTGGTATCCTACAATACCCTTACCTCGATGTGCGGTGTAATCCGAAATAGCGTTTTTCGACCTGCGCAGTTGCGTTGCGCGGCAGCTAGCTCCGTAAGTAACGGCCTGTCCCTTTTTTTACTTTTTGGCGATGTAATGGTACGGACTTGGATCTAGATCTATCGGCAGATTTTATTAGAAAAATAAGTTTTTTTCGTCTTCAAAGTTGTGTGGAGTTATTCTAGAATTGTCCTGTATCGTTGTCTAGTCATGCTACCGTTCATATAGTCCCATACGTGCAAATGGACGTGATGTTTTGACCGCTGAATTTTGTTGTTGCGTATACGCCGCACCCCGACTTTTTGATTTTTTCTCACCCGAAAATACTGCGGCCTTTACGCCGGCAAATACGGTACTCAGTAATGAGTGTAAAAAGGTGCTTGCACAGGGAGTTTGCTAGTTAAGTGAACTCAACGCGTGCACTTTCGAATACTCAACTAATATTTGTTTTAGATTGTAACATTGTAAATAAAAAAATTAAAAAAAATCAGTGTTGACTCCTTGGCAAGCTAGTTCACATTGTGCACACATACTCATGGGGTATGAGAGGATTGTACAATACCACAATTATCTAGTGGCCTGCAAAGGATTAACAAGATTATTATTGCTTGTTTTCTTCAGACAATGCTGAGATTGTGCAGACCAGAAAGAATGAACAGGATAGCAACAAGAAGGAGTATTATGTACACTACAAAGGACGTAAGTATTAAATGAGGAATTCTTCTTCTTTTCTTCTGTAGAATTTGGGAGTATAGTGCAGGCCATTTTGGTTTATCTTTGTACTTTATTAAAGGCATCGTTTAACAATGTTAAATCCGAGCTGCATGGCCCTACATGTTATCAGTGTCTGTTATATGGTGTGATATTGAAGCCCTAAAAAAGTTGCGGTTTAAAAGGATCAAAGTAAAAATCTTTGAGTGACCGGTTTTACCATACCGGTACTCATTTTCCCAATAGACTAGTGTTACAAAAACTGTTTGGAAAACGAATTTTGAAATGTCTAATTCCAATCGTAGATATCTTGATAATCAGACAAGTGATTGGCTTGTAAAAGTCATGGGATTCATTTATGACCTATAGGTTTATAATTATAATTACAGCATGAGCTAAATCCAGGATTTATTTTAGAATCTAAGGGGAAGTTACCCAATCCCTTTGAGTAATGCAGGTCATTGCGGTGGAAGATCTAGTCTATTCCAGTCTGTTACGAAATCAGTGGGTAACTGGGGCAAATTCCTCTACCATCCTTCACACCCACACCCACCCCCCTCCTTGTGTAACAATCCTCTTAATCCTCTATTAAAGAAAGCAGACTGTTATTTAAAAAAGCTTGGGTCAACAGTCAATGCATCGTAACGATAAAGGACACTTGCTCAACATGGAACCACTTGCCAATGATGCTTTAGTTATCCCTGTCTGAAACCCAAGAAATACTTGGATGTGAGGACAGATAATACTTGACTGAGGCAAACACAAAATTTGTAATTGAAAGAATGCATGAGTAGAGAAAACCCTGGACTAAAGGGACTTTGGAAATCATTGTTGATCTTTTTGCCCAGCTTTTTTCAAAAGAACAGCCCCATTTTAACCTTCATGCAGTATGTATGATGATAAAAATAAACCATTTGTAGGACAGTTGGAATAGGAATTGTTATCCTTTAGGTGTTCAGATGCCATATCAGGTATCCAGTTTGATGTCAAATAGGCATGTAGGATTAGGCTAAGGTATTCTTTCAGTCCTGATTTTAGTTAACGATAAAGACCAGTTATGGTCATGCGATTGCATTGTGAAAGAAACATTTTGGAATCGATCAGAAAAGGTTGATCATCTAGCATATAAGTATTGGTGTGTACTGCAAGGTTCTGGAATCATCAAAATGATAAGAACTTTGAGTTGACCCAGTCTTGGTAAAGTTACAAGCACTGTTCACAGAAAGATGTATATGGGACTACGCGACACGTGCATTATATCTATCAGGTCTAAATAGATATAATATTTTACCAAATATATCAATTAGTAGGCGGTTTCTCTGCAAAATTTGTATCGTTACGTATTATTCAAAACATATTCTTTCACATGATTGGTAATAAAAGCTTCCATTTCATTTTTTGAGAGGGGGGCGTTTCCGAAAGTGGTCTTTACCTTTATAAGGACTTTGGCAAGTGTAGGGGAAGCAACTGCTGAGCAATTTTTGCTAGCTCCTTCCACCATATCAATCTTAAAGGCACACTGTCCTACTTGTAGCTACTTGCTCCTTCTATATAGAAAACTTCTCCAATTGGTGCCTGTTGGTCCCCCATGATCCTCTTTTTCTGTCACAGTGACCTCGCTGGCTCGCTGTGTGGTCTTATCCCTTCTGGCTGAAGTAGTAAAGCCTGCCTTTAACTAATCTTGTTGGTTGTTTTTTAACTAATCTTGTTGGTTGTTTTTGCCTGTACCCTATGCAGTCAATCGGCGCATGGACGAGTGGGTCGGGAAAGAGAAGGTGAACGTCCAACAGCCCCCCCAGGAGAGGCAGAAGTCCGAGGCCGGAGACTCGCTGGACGACTCAGACAGGAAGATCACCAGGAACCAGAAGAGAAAACATGACGAGATCAACCATGTTCAGAAGGTCAGTGAGTAGGTCATCTCAGAGGACAGAGTTTTTGACTCCTCAAATTGGCATTTATTATTGTTGTTTTTTAAAAAACTTTTACATAGTTGAAGACAAATCAACTAATCAAAATATATATTAAAGGACCCAAATGTGAATTAAATTACAAAACAAAAACAAAAAAACAGACCATTATGTTCATGAAAATATTGCTCTGTATATTCCACTTTGTGCGCCACCGATTATTTTTGATAAAAGCCTTGTTTCTTCATCATCGGGACAATGCACAAGAGAAAGGGATTCAAAATTATCTGTGAATTGAATTTCCTCATATTGCTGATGTATTATTTGCAATAAAATCCTCGATCACAAGATAATGCAAAAAAGTCACTTCAACCTGATGGTTGTGGTTTACAAGAAAATTGAAAAAGAATCCTTATATGGGACCAATCACAGAAGCAATATTTTGCTCCGAATGTTATGAATATTTGAGATCCTCGCGGTATACTTTTCTTTAAAATGTTAACGTCATATGTTCCTGTTACAGTTTGGCATGTCAGTATTACAGTATTAGAATTACAAGGTTCTTGCATCTTGAAAGTTTGCCAGTGATGATTAGTTATCCCTGTCTGAAATCAAGCACAGCTTGGATTTGTAGACATTTGTGCTTTTACTGAGGCATTTCTTTAAGTAAACTTGAGTTCTGGTAATTAAATTATACTTTAAGAAAAACTGTCCAAAAGGCAAAAGTTAGTGAATTTGATTTCTCTTCAGAGTATCCTGGTGTATGATAATGTAAAATTGAACTGTGAAACTAGTTCATGAATTACAACGCACTGAATATGAATAGTACCAGCACGGATATACACATGTTGGACATTGTGTCTGATGATGAAAAATCTCCTTGAATTCTGTGCGATTTGTTCCTTTTACCATTGGTATAACTAGAAATGACATGTAGTGGTAGTTACATACGGTAGACATACATGTGATGTATTTAGTTAACCATTATTAAAATTTAAAAGTTGTGAGGTTGTGTTTTACAGGCCTGATAATTACGTGATTTAAATCGTTTCCCGTATTTTCCCCCAATTTTTTTTTCTTCCCAATTTTTCCCTTATTTTCTCTATTCTTCCCTTATTTTCTCTATTCTTCCCTTATTTTCTCTATTCTTCCCAATTTTCTTGCTCAAAAGGGGGGAATGTTGTTAGATGCCATTCCCCCCCCCCCCCCCCGATTCCTCTTCTTCTTATTTTACTCAAGGGGGGCGTGGTTGAGGGGGGAAAACAATTTAGTGCTCACTATCACCCCTGGTTTTACTTGGGCCTCGAGTTTATTTTGTCTGTAATTGCATCATAACAAATATTATTCCTGTCTTCCCCTTTGTGTTCACAGAGCTTTGCAGAAATGGATCCAACGACAGCTGCATTGGAAAGAGAGCATGAAGCTGTGAGTGTGGAAATCTGTACTTTATTTTCATTTCCTAATTTTGATTCATACATTTCAAATCTAAAATGGCTGGTTTATCTTGACGACTTCTCAAGATTACAGATAATACAACTTCAGTGTTTCAGAAAAATCATTAGAATCAGCTCCTAATAGATTTTTCAGATAAGTATAATGCTCTCTATCTTAGATATTTTTATGATGCACGCTATTTTATCAAACCGCCATGAATTTTAAATGATTATTTCTGGTCAAGTCCAAGGTATTATCTCCCGTACGATACCGGCATCATCAAGGTTTTCGTACACCCAATGATTCTGCTAGTTCTACTTGTGCTACTAGTGGATCGGACCAAGTAAAAAGGAAAGTGACACTTGGGGTGTTAATATACTTGCCAATTCTTCTTAATCCTTGGTATCTAAGGGACAGTAAAATGACCAAAAACATCGGACTTGCCTTGCTGATAAAACTAACATTGTAAGGATATTAGCTTTATGCTTGAAAGGCTTCCAGTATGTCTTTTGTATTAAAGCTTATCTGCCGTAGTTTACATGAGGGATTAGACTGCCCTGCAAGGTCACTGGACAGGTGGTTATCTCTTCAACTCAGCTCTCAGTTAACATAAGAAAAAGAGGATCATGGGGGACCGATGGTCACCTATTAGGCATTGTTTGTTATATAGAGGGCGCAAGTAGCTACAAGTAGTGCAGTGGGCCTTTAAGCGCTATATAAAAATTAAATATTATTATTATTATTATTTGGGTAATCATCCAGTGGCACTTGCCTATGATGCTTTAGTTATCCCTGTCTGAAACCCAAGTACTACTTGGATGTGAGGACAGATTGTACTTTTTCTGAGGCAGCCAACCAATTATTTTGATTTGATTTAATGTTTGTGTATTTCATATACATCAACACATATACATTTAGAATCATATAACTTTAGATTTAAGATAATCACATGGTAGATATGATTAACTTGGTGCAAGGAGATGGGAAGTTAACTCAAGTTCTCATCTCCTTGCTTTGTGTGTACAGGAATATGACGTTCATATATACAGTATATATGCATGGTCCCATTAAAAAAAGTAGTCACAAACAAACTTTGTGAAGAAGAGGCGAAAATTGTTCAGTTCCTAAGATCGATATCTGACATGCCAGAGTGCTACATTTTTGTCCAGCTGGTTATCACCAAGGTATTCATGTTGGAGCGCCAGAAACATCACAGCATGACAGACATGAGCACTGTACATGATCATAGCACCATTGTTGATGTTTAAATTACAGTCTAACCTGTCTATAGCGACCGCCCAAGGGAAACACAAAAAGTAGTCTTTGTAGACAGGTTCCTTTAGTACATGTTTCAATGAGAAACCATTTTCAAAGGAAACAAGAAAAAAGTGGTTGTTGTAGACAGGTGGTCTTTGTTGACAGGTGGTCACTAAAGCAGGTTTGACTGTACCAGCACTTATCTTTATTAGGTTTTAATCTCTGTCATTTTCTTATGCCCAGATTACCAAAGTCAAGTACGTCAACAGGGTTCAGATAGGCAAGTACGAGATCGACGCTTGGTACTTCTCGCCCTTCCCTGACGACTACGGCAAGCAAGCCAAGCTCTGGATCTGTGAATACTGCCTCAAGTACATGAGATTTGAGAAGACCTTCAGGAAGCACCTGGTAAGCAGGGACCCCTTTCACTAATCCTTTTTCAATGACCTTCTTTGACAAGTACATGTAGGTTCAGGGTTTTAAAAAAACAAACAGATAAAAACTCTGGAAAACTTTCAGATCCTTTGCAAAATGAACATTACACACAAATTTGAGCTTTGTCTTGATGGAAGGTTCAAGCTAGAATGACTCCATAAACCTCCCCTACCTCACCCTATAGCTCATCATAGCCTACAACCCTTTTTCAAAGAAAGCAGAATGCTTGTAAAAAAAAATCTGTCTATGCTTTGAAATCAGGCCTGATAATTACCCGATTTAAATCGGTTTCCCAATTTTTGAAATATTTTTTCCAGATTTTTTTTTTTTCTTTCTTTCTTTCTTTTTCTTCCTGATTTTATCCCAATTTTCCTTATTTTCTCTATTCTTCCCTATTTCCCCCAATTGTCTTACTCAAAAGGGGGGAAATGTTCCATGCCATTTTTTTTCACGCGAATTCTCTTTTATTTTTTTTTTTACTCAAGGGGGCGTGGTAGAGGGAAATAAAAAACCTATTTTTTTTAGTGCTCACTATCACCCCTGTGTAATGCTGTAGGACATATGTTTAACCACACAGGAATTTGCCAATGATGCTTTAGTTATCCCTGTCTGAAACCCAAGAAATACTTGGATGTGAGGACAGCTAGTACTTTTCTGAGGCACCTACACAATTTGTAATTGGAAAAGCGCAAGGGTAGAGAAAGCCCAAGGACTAAATACGGAACGTTACATAACATTTACACAGAATACACACAAATTTGAACTTTGTCTTGATGAAGGCGTAAGCTAGAATGACTCCACAAATCTCCACTACCACACCCTATAGCTCATACTCTGCAACACCTGCAAAGTATTCCTAATCCTATGTATAATTACTTCTTACTCTTAGACAGCAACCCTTACCTAACATAAGTATGTATACATATAACAAGATAAATAACATTTGCCCGCTACACAACGGTAACGCAGGCATAATATATTATTGATTACTGTTATTGTTGCGTTTTATTTATTCCAGGGTGATTGCTTATTGAAGCAGCCTTCAGGTATAGAGATCTACAGGAGAGGCTCCATCTCTGTGTACGAAGTCAACGGAAAAGACCACAAGGTAAATCAAAATATTCCTTGCACAGTATCTGATAAGTGGTCTTGTGATTGAGCAAGAAAGACATAAGCTCAGGGTCGAATAATGTGCTTCGTAGTGACTCTGTGTCTCGGTGATTCACAGGGGTTAGAACATGTAACCCACTATCTGCTATACACATTTCGGATACTTGCCCACTTAGTAAAATCAAATACTTTAAAGCCCCACTGCACTAGTTTGTCCAGGAGGGATTAGACCTCCCTGCATGGTCACTGACAGGTGGTTATCTCATCGAATCAGCTCTCAATTAACATAAGAAAAAGGGGATCATGGGGGACCGATGGTCATCGATTAGGCATTGTTTGCTATAGAGGGGGCAAGTAGCTATAAGTAGTCCAGTGGGGCTTTGAAAATTCTTTGAACTTGAAAATTAAATTTGATTTAGAGTACAACCAGGGGGTCTAAATACATTTGCAAAACCTTTTGATTTAGAGTTTTAGAAAATATACCATAGATATAAAACGTTAAAAAAGGAAACGTTGCTGCACAGACGTTTTGCGTTTTTATGGCATTTGATGTCGGGTATATGTAGATATGTAAATAGTACATATAATACTTTAATTAACAATATATTTTGAAATGTTAGGTTTCCATACAAATTCGAGCATTTGCAGCTTTTCTACTTTTGGACATATGATATGATATGAAAAGTGTTACTATAAAAGAATAATGCCAGTGTTGCCAATTTGCGAAGATAGCAATCACCCCTGGAAAAATTCCAGCCCAGCATGAATTCAACCCATGTACATTCCTAACGAGAGTGGTCACAATGATATTAGAAAAGGGTGTAACAGTGTTTGTATTTAGGTGAAAATGAAATCAAACTATCTACTTGTAACTTCTTGACCTTTCTTGCCAATGATGCTTTAGTTATCCCTGTCTGAAACCCAAGTACTACTTGGATCTGAGGATAGATAATACTTTTCTGAGGCAAAGAAAACATGCTCGAGGACTCTCAAGCAGATATTTGTTTTTAGAAAAAGGCAGTTTAGTGCAATAAGTGCAGGGTTTATTTCAAAATACTCAATTATTTGGCACCTGAATATCTGAATGACACCCTCCAAATATAGACATCAACTCGTAATCTTTGCTCAGCAACCGACACATGTAAACTTATCACTCCCAAATCTAGACTCTCAGCAGCTGAAAAAGGTTTTGCAGTACCTGCATCAAAGACTTGGAACAGCATCCCTCTTCCCATAAGGGAAATTACCTGTCTTGCCACCTGCAAAAGATCCCTCAAAACTTCCCTTTTTCCCCATTGATCTATGTGATATACTTCAAGTAAGACTGTTAATTCTTTTCTTCATATATTTGTATTTGTAAGCGCTTTGGTACTTATTGTTTTTAGCGCTCCTAAATATTCGATATTATTATTATTTGTTATTATTAATACTCTTCTCACTTGCAGCTGTACTGTCAAAACATGTGTCTACTTGCCAAGCTCTTCCTGGATCACAAGACGCTCTACTTTGACGTGGAGCCATTCCTCTTCTACATCCTGACAGAGGTTGACAGACACGGCGCCCATCTCGTTGGATTCTTCTCAAAGGTAACACAGAATGGTCTCATTGTAAGGTCAAACCTGTCGATTAAGGTAACCAAACTATCTACTTCTAAATACTTGACCTTGCCTATGATGCTTTAGTTATCCCTGTCTGAAACCCAAGTACTACTTGGATCTGAGGATATATTGTACTTTTCTGAGGCAAAGAGATGACTAAAACCCTTTGAAGGTTGAATTATTTTCCTTGTTTTTAGGAACTTCACATTTACATCAATATATCTATTTAGATTAAGACTAAGTAAAGAAATATTTTTGATGGCATTGAGTTCTTCACGTGTTTAGGAATTTTTCATGATTATATTTGTGTAGATTAAGACCCAAGTATATGATTTCTAAATGGTAAAGTTGCTGCATTCTTCATGTTTTTAGGGACTTTAAAGCAATGTGTCTTTGTAGATTACGACCAGTTATTAAAAAGCTATATTTTTGTTGGGTTGTTGTAAAATGGTCATTGTAAATATTTATGTGTAGTTCAGTGGTCATTTGAGAAATGGTGAAGCCTCCATGTAGAGAGGCCTGCAGAAAAGGGTCCATTTCTGTGAAGGAAGATCTTTGTGGGAAAGATCACAGGGGACATGCACAAGACCACTAAGGCAATTGTAGTAAACAAAAGTATAGTTCAATGGTCATTTGATACACTGAAGTTTGTATATAAAAATAACTCAAGGGAGGCAAGAATATTGCTCCTTATAGGCAGGTGGTCTTTATGTACAGGTTCCTTTAGTACAGGTTTCAATGAGAACTGATACTCCAGGGAAATTAAAATGTGGTCTTTATAGAGGGGCGGTTATTCTATACTGGTGGTCGCTATAGCAGGTTTGACTGTTAATAATTAATTTGTCTTTTTTTCTGATGATTTTCAGGAGAAGGAATCCCCTGACGGTAACAACGTAGCTTGCATCCTCATCCTCCCACCATTCCAGAGGAAAGGATATGGAAAATTCCTCATCGCATTCAGTAAGTTTGAAATCCTTTCCCTTCCATCACCAACTTTTCCCTGATAAAAGAATAATACCAGTGTTCCCAATTTGGCGAAGATGGCCAATCAATCAAACTCTGGAAAAAATTCCCATCCTGAATGAGTTCAAAGCCATGTACATTCTTAACGAGAGGAGTCGCATTGATGATGGAAAAGAGTGGGACAGTGTTTGTTTTTGGGTGAAAATAAAATCAAACTATCTACTTTCAGCTACTTCTACCTTTCTTGCCTATGATGCTTTAGTTATCCCTGTCTGAAACCCAAGTACCACTTGGATCTGAGGATAGATTGTACTTTTCTGAGGCAAAGAGATGACTAAAAACCTTGAAGGTTACATTATTTTCCTTGTTTTTAGGAACTTTACATCAAGATATCTTTTTAGATTAAGACTAAGTAAAGGAAATTTTCAATGACATTGAGAGGTTATAAGGAATTCTTTTTTTTAGGCAAAGGGCAATGAGCTGTCCAAGCTAGAGAATTTGTTTGGCTCATGAGTAATTTTTAACGAATTATATGTTTGAGTCAATGTTTAATTGAGTTTCTCTTTCCACTCTTAGGTTATGAGTTGTCAAAGTTAGAGAACTGCGTGGGGTCACCAGAGAAACCCCTATCTGATCTTGGGAAGCTGAGCTATCGCAGCTACTGGTCTTGGGTTCTCTTGGAGATTCTGAGGGACTTCAAAGGAACATTGTCCATCAGAGACCTAAGGTGAGTGAAATCAGAGAGAGAGAGAGAGAGATAGATAGGGGGGGGGGGGAGATAGAGAGAGAGAGAGAGAGAGAGAGATGGACATACGGACAGACCGACAGACATACGGACAGAATATGAGCTAGGCTTCTCTCATAATTCTATTTGTAGTAGAATATAGAATGAAGATATTGGTTCTTGCCAGAGCACACCACACTGGTTGCTCCTACGAAACATGAGAAGTTTCAGAAAGAAATTATCAAGGGTGAACAATGATGACTATGATGACAACTATAATGATAATGATGTCTCCTGCAATGACTACCGCTATGACTACTGCTATGACTATCATGATCATGACTGGGGTCATAATTTTGCCAAACTTTTCAAGAACCCACAATTATTTGTACTACTACAATGACTACAAGTCTTTACATAGAGAGACTTAACTGTACACAAAATATATTTATGCTGGTGATACTGCTCAAAGAAATTTCCATGAAGCATACATGCCAACTGTTCAGATTAAAGAGGGACATTCCTCTTTTTGGGAGAAGATAATTATCATTTTAATGCAGGTGTTCCTCTTCCTGTACAAATTTGTCTGTAGTATTGAATAGGAGAGTTAGGATTGTTCCTCTTTTTTTTTTAAATAGCATAATTTGTACAGATTTCTGATTTTCAAATGTTGGCATGTATGCATGAAGTATAGATGTAGCCATCACAAAATACAAGTTGCAATTTTTGCAAATTTAAAGACACTTGCCAATGATGCTTTAGTTATCCCTGTCTGAAACCCAAGAAATACTTGGATGTGAGGATAAATAGTACTTTACTGAGGCAATGTTGAAATAGTAGACTTGTCTTGAGGTATTACTACCAAAATATTGATATTAAAAAAATGATAAGATAATAATGATATGTTGACCTTATTTGCAAGGAATATGCTACAGATGATTTGATTTGTCATGTGGGTCTATCATTTTGGGGAAACTGCTAAAAAAGAAAGTAGGTTAACAACAGTTCATCCAGAAGGACTAGAGAATCAATGCCTTACTCTCACCTAAGGGCAGAAGAGATCTCATATCGTCTATTTGGAGCCAGAAGGGCGATAACTTTGTGTAAAAGTGTATTAGTGAATGCACCTTTGGCTCTCAACAGATGATGAATTGTTTCTTTAGCAAAATTCTTGCTTTAGACATGCAAGCTTTCATTATGAAACATGAATAAATACTTGCTTGCATCTGTAAGATATACATGACTTCTGTATTTTATTATTCTCTTTCTCTCATCTAATCAACTTCTCTTTTCCTGTACTTATATCTTTCTATTATGATGATAATAAACATGCTTTATTGAACATCCTCTGCACTAGTTTGGCATAGAGGGATTAGACCTCCCTGCAAGGTCACTTTTAGGTGGTTATCTCATCAAATCAGCTCTCAATTAACCTAATAAAAAGGGCATCATGGGGGATCAGCGGGAACCGCCTAGGCATATTGTTGGCTGTATAGAGGGTGCAAGTAGCTACAAGTAGTGCAGTGGGGCTTTAAACCATTTTGTTTTGCTGCATTCCCTTATTTCCTTTTTAGCCAAATGACGAGCATCACGCAACCCGACATCATCAGCACCCTACAGGCCCTCAACATGATCAAGTACTGGAAGGGGCAGCACGTGATCTGCGTCACCCCCAAGCTGGTGGAAGAACACCTCAAGAGCGCCCAGTACAAGAGGCCCAGACTGACGGTGGACACCAGCTGTCTCCGGTGGCAGGCCCCCAAGAAGCCCATGCTCCACTCCAGAGGACAGAAGATGAAGAAGTGAGAGAGAGAGGAGTTCCTGAATGTTTTAGAAGATCGGTTGGTCACTAAGACTGTGAAGGAGCTTAGAGAAAACTTTAGATGGTATGAAGAGAAATTATCTACAAAAGGGAAGTTGTTTCCAAAAGATATCAAATTTTCAAAGCTATTTTTTGAAAAAGTGATGTTCTGCGGACGATAATCTGCAAACAATTTTGGAAGATATGTTTGTCAAGAGGAGTGCGGATGGTCATATATGATATGAGAGATAGATTGATAGGAAGTTGCTCTTTAAAGATAATTTTCAAAGGTACTTTCCGTAGCAGTTGTTCTCAGATAATATTATTAATTGTCGAAGGTATTCAAGAAAAATTGATTCTTTAAAGATATCTAATTGTCAAGTCCTTCTCTGAAGAAGTTGTTCTCCAAAAATATCTAATTGTCAGTGGTATTTTCTGAAGAAGTAATGTAGTGTCTTTGGATAGAAATCTGCACAACATATTGGAAGATATGGTAGTTCACAGGACTGAGTGTTCGCAGAGAAAAGAAGAGAAAAGGAGCCATTTGTTGTCGGTAACGACGTGCGATTGTCGAAGATATTTCTGAAGATATTTCTGAAGAAGCGGCGAGATGTACCTGATCCAGAATGATAATGTAGGACAGGGATTCATGTGTCTGTTAAAGAGACTGGCTTTTACCGGAGAGCTGTTGACACGAATGATAGGAATTTTTAGAAGATATAAGACTATCATAGAAATTTCGAAATAAATAGATTTCCTGCATGATCATTGATGTTATCTTTCAAGATATTCATGCTGTTTGTCAGTCAAGGATACCATTGTTGTCAAATGCAGTTCTGGACAAGTGAAGAGCTATCTCTGAAACGTTGTGGTTGTAACCTTCAAGGGGATTCATCCGAGAAGGCAGTTCCAAGAGAATTGTTGAGCGGGAAAGAAAGCATTTTTTTTCTTTATAAGAGATATTAAAGTATCACATGTAGTGTCACTGTGGTTAAGGAGTAATAGAATTATTCCTATTGTACAGTCACCCTTATCCAGACAACATTACATTTCCAGTTACATGCCACTTGTCTCGGAGTTGAGCTATAAAAGTGATTACCTATGGATGATAATCAACATAAAGTTTTTATGGGGACTTTTAATCATTATACTGAATTGGTCTTATTCCATAAGTCCAGCAGCTCTACTATTTACCAATGCTTATTTATCTTCTTGTGTTGAATAGCAGAAGACGGAGTATGATTAAAACAAGAATGCTTGTTTATTCAGTGGTGTAATGTAGTACAAGTATAAGGCTCTTTCTTGTCTAAGACCAAATTTGAAAAACTGTTATGTAAGGTGATATCAGAGGAATTTTGTTAAACCTAAAGCAGTATTCTGATGTGTGCTCTTTTCATTCTTGACTGTCAGTTTATGAGGGATTTATGGTGTATGGTATGTTGTACCAAGTTGTAAGAAAGCCACTTTACTCTTATTAGGAAAGCAACATAGGGGACCTACAGTTTCAAGTCCTTGCCATGGGATAGCTTACCCAAATGCATTCCTGTACCTGCTTTTGAAGCCTGGACCTCTCTTTTATGTGGAGGTGTATTGGTTGAGTGGATACGTCACCGGACTATGGATTACAAGGTCCCGCGGTTCGAGTCCCGCTGCAGCCCTAATGTCCTTTGGCAAGACATTTATTCTACATTTGCCACACTCGACCCAGGTGATGTAAATGGGTACCTGGCAGGAATTAATTCCTTGAAATGCTGAAGCACCATAATGGCAGCCGTGCTAAAGCCAGGGTAATCATTGTGGAGCGCCAGGAGTGTCAAGTCTGACAGATATGAGCGCTATACAAGAAACCATTATTATTATTTCAAAGCCATGTAGCCCAAGTTACCGTTATAGATTTTTGTGTGTTCTGACAATAATTCTAAAACACCCCTATTATATATCAGTGATTTATATCCATGAAGATTTCAATCATTTACCTTTGTGAAACCATTATACAGTTGAATCTAAAGAAATTTTAAATGTAAATCTTATTAAATCCTTATATTGAACTGAAATTAGATATTTAAAAAAAAAAAATTGAAATAAGATATGGACAGGCCGTTATTTGATTTGTCTACATGTTGGAGTGTAAGATTTGGAACCTGGTATTCAGAAGGATAACTGTTAGGAATCACTCTTTACTTTCACAAGTGTTCCATTTTCATGTATTTGTTTTGTTTTTATATCTTTGAAGGATCAGGTTAGTGGTACCCACATGGGTATTACTAATTTTCATCTGTTTTGTTATGAACTACATTTATTAAGATATTGTGAATTTTACGGGATTGATCCTTCATTTTTTTAAAATACATGAACCATGGAAGCATCGCACAATGTTGGACCCAGCAAATTTTGGGGTTATTTCTGTTTATTTTGTTTCATTTTTGTTGTTGTGCATATTATTGCCAGTAAACAATTGTATATTGTTACCCTGTGGATACATTATGTCATGTAGATATCTGTGAAAGGACATGTTATTTTAGTATTATGTATATAGCGCTTTGTCAATATGTGAATCATTCAGAAGTTGTGAATAAATTTCTTACAAAAATGAATAAGTTCTTCATATTTGTTATTACAAGTCTCATATACTCTTGAATATAGAAATATATGTACTGAAGAGGAAACCCTGAACCTCCAAGCGAAATTGATGTTCGCAAATTATGCGAGTGGTTCAGTACTGCAAATTAACAACCAACCTAAACTGCATTTTTGCAATTCTCAAAAGAAAAGTTAGCTTTTTATCCTTCATTTTCCTGAAATGTTACGTTGCTAACATTTTGGGATTTACAGTAGATTTGTGAAGAGATGTAGGGCGTCTTCCCAAGTTATTGTAATGGCACTTCAAAGTTAAGTATTATAAGTAGGGATTGAGGAATCAAGGACAAAAAGTCTGCTCTGCATCTACCGTTCGTTAGGTGATCATCTCATGAAGAATTTGAGAAACTGGAAAGCAAAATTGTAGCATTTGATTGGCTGAGAGCAGATTTGTCATAGAATTATATAATTTGTTATTGAAAACAAGCTTTATGAAAAAAGGCCCTGGTCTTAGTCTGCCAAAAAGTGACATTCTGATTAGAAAGTTAATTGAATTAAGTTCATTTTTAATTTTGTTAAATTTATTATCAGCCGAACAGTGAAATGCATTTACAGTGCTTAAGTACAAGAAAATTGCACCAAACAAAAATAAATATTGTAGAAGATTTAGAAAAATCATTTTATTGCACAGAATCAGACAATGTTACATATATATAATTTTAAAAAGATTACATTTGCTTTTACATTAGTTTCTTGGTGAATACTAATCACACAAATTAAAAAAGGCCTTTAATTATAGTCATTCTGCATGACTTTTGTGAAGAAATTCCTGTGGAAGGGCATGTTCAGAACTGTCGTGTAAAATAACCTTTTCAGGCAAATATTTACAGGAGAGTCTCGTGCAAAAGACGAGACCAGTATTTTAAGTACGTTTCCTTTAAAACATGGATTTAGACACAGATTTTGTGGGTATAAAAACAATGATTGATGGTTGATGGATTTGCTGTCAAGAAAATAAGCTGCAATGTGGAGATAATATCGAATTGTGAAGCAAACATGAAATGAAAGAAATGATCCTGTACTTCTACAGGATGCACAAGATAAGACATAGGAGCATAAGAAATACTAATTGCAAGTGAGTAGGTGAGAAATCCTTATACCACTCACTTAACTATACACATGAAATCCTTACGAAGCATAAGAAATAATAATTGTAAGTTAGTGGGAAATCCTTATACCACTCACAAAACTATCTACATGGTTACACATGATGCAATGTTTTTCATTATGCCATTGCATTATATATAACAGGAGAGCATACCCATCAACATTCCACAGTAAAAAGTAGGAATCTTTAACTAAATTACACATGTACATGTAGTTGAAATCTTTATCTTGATTGTCTGCTCTCTTTATATGTAAATAATTTTTTTTAAGCACTTTGAGAACTCATGATTGCACTATACACAAATATTATATTATTATCATTATTAAAGTAAAATAAGGAATATGGTGCATTTTAAATGCATTTACACAGGAGTTTCTATAAAAAGAGAGTAATCTAGGATTCACAACATTGGTATGAACTTTTAAGGCAAACAAAATTGGAATCATTCCTCCAAAATCGAATTGGTTGGCAGCTATAGGAGAGCAGATTTGTTCTTCTTCTCAGTTAACATCATCAAACTAAATCAAAGAACCATACAAAATATTCCATTGCCCACTGATTGAATAGAAGTTTTACTTACAAAAATATATCAAATCAAAACTTCATTAAAAAAAAATGTTTGTTGAATATACAAAGAACAATATATACAGGTAATTCTTCCATTTTGTTTTTAACAATTGCACATTTTAATACAGTTTCATAATCTACACACAATTCAAGGCACAAATTAATAGGCTAAAGTTCCAGGCTCAAGTTGATAATACATCTATTGGTAAATGATATATATTGCCATATATTCTTGCATTTGTTTGTTTGTTCAATAGCACATAATAATACATGTTTGTATCTTCTTACAACAGAAAGCACATAAACACATGAATACTGAAAGGATGATGTAACAAGTACCCACATTTGCTCTGGCGACATTTGCTTCAGGCGTTATTTTGAGGAAGATATAGGGATGGGGTTAGGTTTGCACTTAGGTTTCAGGTTAGGATTAGCATTAGGTATAGTGTTGGGTTCCAGGGTTTAAGTAAAGAATTTGGTTAGTGTTGCAGGAGCATGCGTCTAACAACTGCAACTGAATTTACCAATCTAACAGTGAGGAGCGAGTGACATACATTTGACTGCACTCTCAACAACCTAACTTTGTCGCTAGGGCAAGAAGTCTAAGCTTTTCAGTACCATCGGTGGAAACACCATGAATCTGTGGAATACCATGAACAGCAAAATAAGAAAAACAGAATGGCGAAAGTTTGCAATAAATCTGACAAACAGTAAGAGAGTTATGATTGTTTGAAATATGTGATCACTAAATCTAAGCCAAATCTCAAATTGGCAATTTTGTTTGTGGATTGTGACATAGTCATAGTCACAGATAACTCTCCCGTTGTCGTGTACAAAAACATTAATTCCCGTTCTCTCCAAACCATCTCTGTTGGAGCACTACTCAAAATATGGATAGCATATTAAAACATGTCCTCTAAAATGAAGACCCTCCTGAGTCAATTATTAAGAAAAATTGACATTTTGTGAGTAAAAACAAAGGGAAAGTTATCTGTCACTATGTCACAGTG
Source organism: Strongylocentrotus droebachiensis (assembly GCA_035222895.1). Taxonomy (NCBI): domain Eukaryota; kingdom Metazoa; phylum Echinodermata; class Echinoidea; order Camarodonta; family Strongylocentrotidae; genus Strongylocentrotus; species Strongylocentrotus droebachiensis. The sequence goes on along the minus strand of JAVYIG010002715.1, from coordinate 181,330 downwards.
ACATTATCAGAGCTGCCAACCTCCAGAACAGAAAATCAGTAATCACAAGGCTCAAAATCAGTAATTTGGGGTATAAATCAGTAATTTCTTATGCGGCGCTATGAATCTAAAAAAACGACACGCCAACACTGCGCGGACGCATGATTATCTGAAATTTTTGGTGATTTTACTCACACAAAGATGTTAAGTATTGAATTTCAGGTCATCACAACACAGTTTATCATGAAAAATGGCTCCTATTCACAGCACTCGCTACGATAAATCATATTTAATTCATTAAAATAAAAAAAAATTAAAAAAAAAAAAAAAAAAAAAAATTTTTTTTTTTTTTTTTTTTTTAAATCTGTAATTTGAGACAACATTCCGTAATGGTCGTTAATTTCCGTACCAATTACGGGAAATCCGTACTAGTTGGCAGCTCTGCATTATCAATTCAGCCAATTTGAAGTGTTCATATTTATAGTGATTACAAATTTTAACAAATCATATCTTCCTCATTTTGTTTGATGTTATTATACTGTCACCAGTCTACTTCTCTGATTGTTCTGCTTTCTTTGTAGTAGTTTGCTATCAAGGTTAGATTTTCCTTTCCTGCGTGTGATCTTCATGTGGATGCCTTCCGAGGGGCGGAGGATCAACTCAGCGATAGGCATGGTGTCTTTAAGGCTCTGGGTAGACTCCAGGGAGAAGCGACGCAGCACATTGGCCACCAAAACCTTGTCTTCCATCAGAGCAAATCGCTGACCTGAAAGAAAATTAGATTATTATTACAGTAAAACCTGTCTATAAAGACCACCCAAGAGAGACAAGAAAAGTGGCCTTTATAGGCAGGTGGTCTTTATGTACATGTTCCTTTAGTACATATGTTTCAATGAGAACCATTTTCAAGGGAAAACAAAAAATGTGGTCTTTGTAGACAGATGGTCACTAAAGCAGGTTTGACTGTATCATTATAAAGCATTTGGCATCTCCTGTGCCTGGAAGGGAAAATTAAGCGAACTGAATCACTGTAACCCTCAGGTCTCTCCTCCCAGTATTGGAGATGTGCAGATGGAGCATTACACTGGGGTTCCCCCTACTCTAATTCAAATAGTGCAGTGGGTTCTTATTTGATAACAAATGATGTACCGAACCTTAATCAAGAAAAATCACATGTCTGAAAGCTTGTTCAGATATGATATAATAATAATAATAATAATGATAGCCTAATAGTCCACTCCAAATTTTATTAAACCGAAACAGAAATTCTTTTTGCCCAATTGATCGTGAGCCTGGCAGCCACTGAGCAGCGCCAGATCGACGTTGCTCTATCTCTTATTGTTGAACGCCAAACAAGGTAGCAACAACTCCCATCTTTTAACGTCTTTTAGTATGACGCGGCCGGGGTTCGAACCCACGACCTCCCGGTTATGAGGCGGACGCGGACACTCTACTGACTGACCAGAGCGTTTAAAAAAGTGTAAATGAATAGCAACTTCCGGCCATAGTTTCTTTCCCATATTCACTCAGGTCTGAGTATGACAAACAGAAGTTGAAGTGTATTACACTTTAGGTAATCATATTACAAAAAACTGCTGCAGTTGACCCCTTCATATCTGAACAAGGCTTTAATCTTCATATCTAATGATAGTACAGTACAATATGCCTAAAGTAGTCACCCGAAGAATCAGAAGTGTTTTGAATTGATGCAAAATTCATATCATTGCGAAGGGGAAGCCTTACTGATCACATATAACAACTTCCCTCTTCAAAATATGTTTGTGTGCCCGCAGTAATCATCTCTTTTAAAAACGTTAATTTTGAGATCCAGATTTTCTGCCTCCAGCGGTCCTCCATAGAGCATCAAGATTTGTGACGTCACATGCGAGACACAGCTAGCCACAAAGCATTTTACGCCTTTCCATGATATCTATATGATTTTTCAGCAAATTATTCATGTTCTTCAAGAGAAAATCTTTCCATCCATATATAATTTGTCCATAATTATCAGCTGTTGTGAATTTTCTTTGGGTGACTACTTCAAGCAAACCCTTTTAAAAAGAAGCATCAATCCACTGAAACCTACCAATACAATTCCTTGGTCCAGCGGAGAATGGCACATAGGAGAATGGGTGTCTCTTTGATGAAGCCTCTGGCAAGAACCGATCCGGATCAAACATGAGCGGTTCGGGGAACTGTGTGGGATCTCGATGAAGAGATCCTATGGATATGATGAGGAGCGTGCCTCTAGGGGCTAACTTACCATCTAAAAACCAAGAAGAAGATTAATGTTAAAGGGAGTGGGTAACTTTATCTCAGATTCTGAAACAAAATCCTGGATTAAGCTAATGCTGCAATGTTAATTATAAACCTTTAGGTCAGTCAGGAACCCCATGACTTTTACAAGCCAATCGCCTGTCTGATTAACAAGATATTTATGATTGGAAATCGAAATTTTATTTTTCGTTTTCCAAACGGTTTTCATAACACTAAAGTCTATTGGGGAAAATGAGTATGGTAAAACCGGTCACTCAAAGCATTTTACTTTTTTGAGGCACTTCATGATCTTTTTGAAGTGCAATTTTTTAGGGCTTCAATATTACACCATATCACAGACACTGATAATACGTAGGGCCATGCATCTCAGATTTAACATTGTTAAACAAACTTAATAATGACAGTAATATGACATTTTTGTTGAATTAGTAGTTTGCAGTGTCTGCAATATGAGACTACAATGGGTTCGCTGTACTTCAGCCTCTCTTGACACAGCCAGAAAGTGACAGGTCCAGACTCTGCCCAAGGTTTTAGACATTGCCGTAAAGTGTCAAATTAGAGTCTGTGCTTGCAGAGTACTTGTTTAGCACATATTGCATTATAAGATCTCTATGCGCTTCTGCGACTGGATGTCATTACCCCAGCCATGTTGTTTTTATTTCCGTATAATAAAACCAGATACAAATACATATAAAGTAATCATACAGAGAAAACGGGACCGTATACGGCTGGTAGCCCATTTTCAACTGCAACTATATTGTTGCTGCTGGTCTTAGCACCAGGATCTCTAGTGCAAGAGCTTTTAATTCAATTTCTTAATCGTCACAGGTAAAAACACATATAAGGAGTGTTACATGAAACTAAAAATATAAAAAATTATTTGAAAAATAAAAAGAAAGGATGCCCTCAAGAAAGCTGGTAACATAGAAGGCACCTGAATATATTGAATAAATGAAGAAAAAAAAATAAAAATAATAATAATCAGAAGTGCAGAAACCGAATGCATTGAAAATCAATTTTCATTTTAAGTTCCCTTTCACTGCGAATACCATACATGGGCTTCCAGCTTACCAATGATACAGTCTTCTTGAAGGTCCCGTCCTACGATGGGTACGGACGGAAAGATCCTCAGGGTTTCCTTCAGGACACACGCCAGGTAGGGTAACTTCTGAAGATCATCGGCTGTCACTGGTCTATCACTGTCGCCTAGTGGGTCAAACAGATTTTGGACAAAGGTGAAAGGGTTTTGTGATAGTGTAGTAAAATGAAGTGGCTTGAACAATGCAAAAGAGACAAAGGACGCATGTGAGGTAGGGAAACTTCTGAAGGTCATCAGTGGTCACTGGTCTATCACTGTCCCCTGGGTCAAACAGATTATGGACGAAGGTGAAAGTGTTTTGTGATAGTGTATTGGCTTGTAATGAGGAGTCTGGAACAAGGCAACAGGTATGGATTGAAAGAGGTGAAGTGTCTCCTTGAAGACATGTTTCAGGTGGGGAAGCTTCTGAAGATGATTGGTTGTCAATGGTCTATCACTGTTGAACAAGTTAGGGACAAAGATAAAGGCCCAAATTCACAAAGCAAGGTTTGAGCTCAGACCAAGGTTTGAGGTCAAACCTCCTTTTGTTTCGCCAAACCTTCTTTTGTTATTTACAAACCTGGTTTGTAAATAACAAAAGGAGGTTTGGCGAAACAAAAGGAGGTTTGAGCTCAAACCCGGTCTGAGCTCAAACCTTGCTTTGTGAATTCGGGTCAAAGGGTTTGGGAATAGCTAAGCAAAATGTAGTGGCTTGTAATGAGGAGTCTGGAACAATCCGAAAGGTATGGATGGAAAGAGACAAAGGATGCATGTGAGGTTTAGGAGCTGTCATTGGCTGTTTCTGGTCTATCACTATTACCTGGGTCAAACAGATTATGGACAAAGGCGAAAGGGTTTTGGGGATAGCGAAGCAAAATGTAGTGGCTTGTAATGAGAAGTCTGGAACAGTGCGAAAGGTATGGATGGAAATAGACAAAGGACGCATGTGAAGTAGAGGAGCTTCTGAAGGTCATCAGCTGTTACTGGTCTATCACTGTCACCTGGGTTGAACAGATAAATAGTGAAAAAAATTAAGGTCGCTTAACAAAATATAGTGGCACATGAAGACCCATATTGTGATAGGCACAGACAGAAAGAGCCTCAGGGTCTCCTTGAAGACGTACGTACGGAAAGGTAGCTTTTGAAGATCATTTCAAACTGATTAGGGACAAAGGTCAAAGGTCATAGGGTTTCGGGATAGCTTAGTATAATGTATTGGTGACTTGTAAAGAGGTGTCTAGAACAATGCCATGGGTATGGATAGAGACAAAAGGTCTCTGTGAGAACAGACGTCAGGTAGGGAAGCTTCTGTTATCTGGGTTGGACAATTTGGGACCAAAGTGAACACAAATTTAGGTAACTGAGCAAATTGAAGTGGCACACAGAGACACGGCTGGAATGTATAATGCAATTGGTACAGACGGGAAGAGCCTCAGGATCTCCTTGAAGACACATGTCAAGTAGGGAAGCTTCTGTTACCGTGGTTGGATTGCAAGAGAATATCAGAGGGGTGTTTCACAAAAATCCTAAGTCAAACTTAACTCTAATTATGGCGAGCCATTTGTAGCCTTAAAATAAAATATATTCAAAAGCAAAAATTGAAGTATTTTAGACTTTTCATAAATTCCACATCAAGAACATGAAATCTCCTTGATAATAGAAAATATAAATGATTTGAATCAACATTTTGTGCCTTTTAAAATAACTTTACAAAATCTTTTCAAAAATGCTAACAGCTTTCCATAATTGTTAAGTCCAACTTAGAGTTAAGATCGACTAAGGATCTTTGTGAAACACCCCCCAGATCAGATAACTGACTCTGTTGTAAGATGAATATTTTCCTTACCAAAGACGCTATCGAGTTCCTGGTGCAATTTCTTCTGCACCTTGGTGTGATGTCCGATAAGAAACATGGCCCAGGAAGCCAGCGCTGCTGTGGTGTCATGACCCTGAAATGAAAGATGAAACAAAGATAATCATTATAGGGTGGGATGTTGTGCAAACATACTTGCCCCCTCCCATTATTGATATTAAATCAACCCTAAAAGGGCTGTGTCATTATCACAGCAGAGGACGGGTAGATTCCCACCATAACATTATCATCACTACCATCACCACTAAATCAGAAGAAGCAGTAGCAGCAGCACCATCTTCCTCCTTATCATCATGATCATCAACACCAACATAATCACAATCTTCCTCCCCCTATTCCTCTCCTCCTCTTTCCCCTCCCCTCCTCCTTCTTCCCCTCCTTCTGCTCCCCCTTCTCCTTGTACTCCTCCCATGCACCCCTCTTCAATCTCCATCTCCTCCTCTTCATCCTCGTTCCTCCTCCTCCTCCTTTTTCTCATCATCCTCCTACAGCTTACCTCAAACATGAATGTGTCCACCTCCTCTCTGATATCACTTTTAGTGAAACTTGGATCATCTCTCTGCATCTTTAACAGAAGATCTAAGAAGGCAATTCTTCTTTTTGAGCCATCATTGTCATTGCTATCCACCTTCTCCTTTTCTTCCTTTGATCTTTCATCAATGAGCTTCAGAGAGAGAGAGAGAGAGAGAGAGAACCAACAAACATCAATAACTTAATCTTAATTTCCTTACAAGCAGCATAAATCTGCCTTTTTCAACAAAATTCAAACACATAGCTTCCTATATTTTTGCAGTGTTCTGTATGATATAAATTACCAATCCTTCCACTTCTGATAATTTTGTCTTTCCATTCAAGTTTTATGCGAGTCCGGGGTAATAATAATTACAATGTTAAGTGCTTAGAAATTTAGTAAAAAGCGCTATACATATGTGAATAACATTAATATTATTATTAAATAGATGGATAAATGCCATGGATAGATGGATTGATAAATGGATGAAAGGATCGATGAGTGAAGGAATAAATAAATGAAGGTATTCAAGAATGAAAGAATGAATGAAAGAATGAATCCGGGAAAAAGTAAACGTATGACTGAATAATTAAAAGAATAAATGAGTGACTGAATGTATGAATGGGTGAGTGAGTGAGTGAATGAATGTAAGAAAGCACTGACTCACCGTATTTGTCATTTTATGTAGTATTTGTAGACATTGAGAATGCTCTTTGCCTGATTTTGTGTTGTCAAAGAGTGGGTCTGGCCAAAACCATGGCTTCTTCTGTCTCTGCTGAATAATATCACTCATTCTGAGAAAGACCAACAAAAAGAAAATCTACTTTTAGCTACTTTTGATATTTCCCTAAAAACACTTTTATTGTGCCTATTATGACACTCTCCCCTTTGCTCATGATATGAACCAGAAAATGCAGAAGCTCTGAGCTCTGTTTTATACAGTGGCATAGCTACAGAGGAGGGGCGGGGGGGGGGGTTGCCCCCCCCCCCCGTCAAATGACACAAAAAAGCAAAAATAGTTGTAAAAAGCTGATCTAGTAAACTAAAACTCAATGACTGAGCCCACGCGACACAACTGGTGTTATAAGAAATGTGTGCAAATCCATTGCAGCTTGATATCAATTACAACTATGAACCTAAGAGTTAGGGAGACCGTAATTAAATAGAAAACTTGCGATCGATATAATCAAATTTAGTTAGTTAGAAAATTAATGTCCCATGCCGAATGAATTTTCATATCAATGATATCTACTGTCAAATCAGAAATTTGTGTAACATGAAAAATTCCTGAATCGTAAACCGCAGTGGGTTTCAGAAAAGTTCAATGTTGTATCAATTGTGATTCAATTACTTGGCAGCATGAAACTTTTGCGAATCTTGACCACTCGCAAAATTTGCAAAAAAGTCTCTGGTTTTGTAATGATTTTAATGAGTTCGGGTAAACTAGGAGACCCAACATTTCTTCCGGCAACGACTGCTCCAGGCTTTTTTTTGGCCAAAGGTATGTGGTTAAGAGTTAGGAATGCTTTGATTTTAGGTTAGGGTTAGGGATAGGGATAGGGTTAAGTATGATGTCCAGGCCAGGGTTCAAGTTGGGACTTTAGTGTAGGAAACTGACCAAGGAGTATTTGTTTCAAGAGGTGTTGTATAACTGATAAACTAAAACCTCAGATTTGCTTACCTGACAACCGCATTCACATAGTCATTGTTGCTCTCATCTTGGGCATGTAGTTGCTTGCCCATAGCAGTCTCTATACAACAGAGAGGGGGAGAGAGAGAGGGGGAGGGGGAGAGGGAGAGAGAGAGAGAGACACACACACACACAGTAAAAGAGACGGTGAAAGAGAGAGACACACACACACACAACACACATACAGACAGAGAATGGGTGGATGATTAAATGGAGAAAAAAAAGGGAAAGATAAAATTCATAACACAAATGACAATCACTCTGGGTGTTTGTGCACCATACTCTTGAGATAATAAGGCTAATAATAGCATGATACATATTCACACAATACCATCGCACACAACCTTTGTTCCTAGACTTTACTTGGGAAAGCCTAATATGTTTGCCCAAAAAACAAACAAAAAAGGGCAAGAAAAAACATCAACTAGGGCACCTTTTAAGCTGTAAATCATGGTAAACCTATGAAGGAATGACACATATTACTTTCATATTCACTGTCAATGTGGGTCAAATCCGGACTCGATCCAAACAAAAAATCAATATGAAATATCCTCTGCGCTACATTTTTTTATTTCTTCTTGACTCCTCCACCGCTGTTGAGATGGTTGAGGACAGAGTGGAGGCGGGGTAGGGAAGTAGGTTATCTCACATATGAAGCATATCAGAATTTCTCAATCCTGGGCCCCGTCTTACAAAGATTTGCGATTGATCCAAATCAATCGTAAGTCCTCCAATCAATATCAAGTTTGCAGTCTCCTATCCTTTGAGTACATAGTTGCGATGGATATCAATCACAAATAAGTTGCGATTGATATCAACTCTTTGTAAGACGGGCCCAGCAGACCAAAATAATCCTCGTACTGGAGCTATATGTTTCATGACAGGATAGTGGCACGAAAAATAGAAAGTGCTGAAGTATCAACCATGCCACGACTATGTTCTGTAACCATAAATAAAATCACTGATACTGCACAGAATTCCAGTATTCAGATCGGGTGCAGATTTCTCGACCCACACTTGACCCTCAAAGCTGCAAGTATGAAAGCATCTTAAAATAGAAAGGGCTGAAGTATCAACCATGCCAGGACCATGTCCTGTAAACGCAAAGAAAATCACTAATACTGTCTGTAACATCAAATGCACAAAGTTCAATTTTTCGGATTGATTGTGATTTCTTGACCCTCAAGACTGCAAGTATGAAAGCATCTTACCACTAATGATGTCCAGCACACACAGAGTGACCAGGGGGCAGATGTTGACCAGGTCCTGCTTTTGAGCGGACTCGCCAAACTTCCGGCACAAGATATTGCTCTGCTCGTCGAACACCTCAATGAAATTGTGCAAGATGGCGAAGTGGAACGTCGGGGTTAGCATCTTCCGGCGATGGAACCATTTTTTACCAGCGCTGGGGGGAGAGTAAATATGCAGAAGCAAAGCAAGATGTAATTACCGGTATGATTATATAATTATGTAATTACAATTTGAAAAACCTTGGAAATTAGTTTAGCTAAGTATTCTCCAAAAGAAGACAATTTCTCATGTTTCTATATCTCTCTTTCTCTGTACATCTTCCCTTGTCTCTCTCTCCCTCACTTCCTTCATGGGGGCGGGGTATTGTTTGTCTGGCAGCTTAACAAAAATAAAGCTGTCAATTTTGCCTTTGAATTGAACAAACTTTAATAATGCATCAAATAGCACTAACCAGCATAGGATTTTAAAAGTTATGAATGTTCCTCCTCAACATGTTTGAATTTACTGTTAAAAATCAAACCGTCTGAGCCCACAACTAGTAGGTATAATGCATTTGTTCCTCCGACTCCTGCCGTCGTCCCCTTTCCACTCCTTCACATGTCTTCCTTTATTTCACGGTCACAAAGTTCTCATGCCATCACAGTTTTAATCCTCTCCAGAGAGGGTAACAGCATTTTAATCAGAACACGTTTTGGCAAATCTTATGCGGCCAAAAAAGGAGGAAAACTCCATATTCACTTCAAAAAGTGGACGTTTGTATTGTGATTAATAACTACAATACTAGGATTTGTAAAATTGTGATATAGAAACACAGCAATTATGTTAGTTCAATTTCAAACCACTTTTTCATACTTTTGAATATTTGGTATTTTTAATTTCATGTCACAATTTTTTTTTGTTATGCTCATGTGTGATTTTATACATATTTTGCATGTTGAAATCTTGATAATCAATAAATATATTTGTTTTAAAAAAACATGCTTTAGCTCCAAAATTCTTTTGGTGTGGGGGGGGGGGGGGGGAGACTGGTTCATAAATAAAGCCTCTTGTTTTTACCTTGTAAGAAGGCCCAAGCCAAGCCATGGCTCCAGGAATGAGTAAACAAACCCCTTCTTGATGTGACGACTGCTGCTTAGAATTTGCTACATCGTTGGCAAGTGAAAAAGAAAACAAAATGAATCTACATTGATCAATTAAAACTACACAGAGAGAGGGGAGGGAGGGAGGGAGAGAGAGAGGAGAGAGGGAGTAAAGAGTGGGAGGAGAGAGAGAGAGAGGAAGAGAAAAAGAGAAAACGAGAGAGAGAGAGAGAGAGAGAGAGAGAGAGAGAGAGATAATGAATACCTTTTGTTTGACCTCTTGAAAACAATTCCACCTGTGTATCATAGAATGTACCTCTGGTGCATACATCAATAATGATTATGTAACATTCATGAACAGGCATAAGCAGTCATCTCAATGCGTTTTACAGTTTTGTACAAATGACCTTTATCTGCCCATGCGCAGATAGTATCTCCAATGTGGCTTATCAGCCTACAAATGATTTCAAACAGAGGAATTGAGGATAATTTACTGATCTCACAAGAAAATTGGAAAATCAAATTTCTATAGGCTAATCTTAAAATGTACATGTAGGTCTGCCTTTCAAATGTGAAGCAGACAGTCACAAAGTTATGTAACAGTATGTACTGATCAAATCAAATCAAATCAAAATGAGCCTTAACAATGTTTGACATAGCGTGTCTCCTATCTCTGTCTCAACAATTAACCCTTTGCACAATAAACATTGGACTTCTCTGCAATCAAGACCTGAGCACTTGACTGATATCTGAGAATAACTAGGTCAGGAAAAAATATACTTGTTTGTATATTTTTCTTTGGTAGGCCTGTCATTGTTTTATTTGCATCTACACACTTAAACTTTGTATTCTACATTCTTCTTTGTACATGTATGTGCATGCAATAGATAATGTATACCCCAGTATATATATATATGACATGTATATACATGTAGATATATACACACTCAGCAGAAAAAGGAAGAGGACACTCTATATTGTTCAACATTTTCATATAAATCATCCATGAAAGTTAATAAAAACATATCAAATTAAATAAATATTAATACTCTACCAACATCAATAGCATCCACTTTTTTGCTGAGAGTATATTTCTAATGTGGAGATAGAATTATTTAAATTTGTTACAATTTCATACATTAAACTCAAAAATTTAAGAACCCCCCCCCCCCAAGATATATAATAAAAGAGCAAGATATCAGGCTCACAATCTTCTTCACCTTCAATACTACACCATCTTCTCTTTTAGTATACCACAAAGGTGACATTATTGCATTACGATTTTTACTGTTGAATGCAAAAAATTCATGGGCCGAACATTAAAATTTGCAATCAATTTCCATTGCTTTTATGTTGTTCATGAACATAAGTGATTTTTTAAAAAGCAAGCACTAATATCTGTAAATTGGCAACACAAAATGAATGTAAAATCAGATTTCGGTACATATTGGCAAACTTTGAAGAAGAAAAAAGAGAGTAAATTATATTTATACACAAAATACATCAAATGTATATCACATTTGATTTCAAGAATGTGGGATTTAAAAAGAATAGAAATGTTGCCAATCCGAGGAGGCAAATATGATTATAACAGACCATTTAGCAAAATTCTGGTCCTTTGTTAATTAAATCTGCAGTCAGATTAACTCACCTCAGCTTCGTGTGGGTTGTAGATAAAAAGAACGGGGAAAGGACCGAGCCATAATCGCATGAGTCCTTTAGACTTGGTCCGGTACTCCTCTACCCAAGAACTGACTTGTTCTACAAGTTCTAGATTAAGATAAAATGAAAATAAAAAACAAAAGAACACATATTAAAAAGAGATTTGTTATCTTCTCCTGAGTTCCACACAACCTCATTGCAACAAAATGTATCCCTCTCCCCCTTCCCTTTTCACTTTCTCTCTCTCTCTCTCTCTCTCTCTCTTTCTCTTATCTGGGCCCTGTTTCATACAAATTATTAACAATAAGAAGAGCTAAATTTCCATGACAAATTTGCTCTTAGCCAATCAAATGCCACAAATTCAGTAACTTATAACAGTTATTGTAACTTGTTATTGATAACAAGTTTTATGATACATAACAGGGCCCGGATTAAATCACAAATTTTTCATGAAAGGTGTGTCTTTCGAAAGTATCTTTAAGATGAACAAAATCAACAATATATCTTTTAATGAGTATTTTAAAACTATAAATTCAAATCAATCAACATACTTTGTATATTATACAAGTATCTGATGTTTATGAGTGCACCAGTGATTATGCACGACCCACAGGTAAAGTCATAATGGGATAATGAACAAGACTTGATGACTTGTCTCATTGTGACTCAAATTAAGAAGAGATAGAGTCATAGAGAGAAAGAAAATGATAATACTAATAATAATAATGAATATCAAAATAGTAATAAAGTGTCCACTAGTACTGAGGTATTCATAAAAAACAGTCCAAGGCTTACAAACTCAAGTTAAATCAGAAGTTCTTATTTTCCGTCAGGAAAATTTTCAATCATATACTTGCACCCTTAATATGTTTCTACATCTATATAATATGTATATATTCCGTCATCAATAATGAAGAAAATGTAAGTTAAGAAATAAATTGGAGAGGAGCTTACAAGATACGTCACAGTGTTGCCAATTTGTGTTTGATTGATCGCAATTTCAAAAGTTCATAACTTTCTTATTTTAATCAGAATTGGCTCACAGTCACTTTCACTGATTTGTTCCTCTCATTTTTCTGCTTCTATTCAAACCAACTTAATATCAAGAGGGACTTCCCCTTTAAAGGATTCTGGGATTAGCCAATTTACCGTTAGGATCCTGCTTGAACTGATGAGCGTTGCCTAGCAACGGGATGGCAGGAGGGCCGTGAAACTTGTTAAAGACGATCCACAGTCTGATGAACTTCAGCAAGGGGACAGTCACGATGGCCACAAGCGCCAAGATGAAAGCGATTATTCCAATCCCTATCACCATGATACAAAGTCTAGCATACTCCTGACAAGAAAAAAATCTGTAAAAACAAATTGAGGTTGATATTTTTTTAATCGTTTGCAGTTAGCTTACAGAAGACAGAATGATTGACACATCCTTCTCTGGAATTGAAAGCTTTTCTATTATATGCATTTTACTGTAAATTAACAAGTGCTTTGTCCACACACACCATTCCAGCACTGATGACACTCCTTGTAGTTACTCGCCTCACCTACCATCCCAGTTTAGCTGCCAAGGCCAAAGGGATTACCCAACCAAGTACATAGCCTTTGAATATTAAATAGATATTTTATTAAATTTCTATAGACTAGAAATAGAAATTATTTTACAATGTAAAAAAACAGATTTCCTATCGAGTATTGAATTAGATTTAGGAATAGGATGCCGGATATTCAACTTGAACTTCAAACTTGAAAGATAGCCTGGGTCAGGAAAGTCATTCATTCATTCATTCTAGACTCAAGTCAAGACTTGTCACCATTTTACATGAGAAACATATTTTCCTTTGAAATATAAAAATAGTAAAACCGATAATAACTCATCATCATATATCACTAACATAACAGTAACAGCATCAGGCAAGATTATGTTTGTAGGGGCTATAGAGAACCGATACGGTACACAGATATTAAAGCATGGGACTGAATTGAAAGCCAAAACAGTCGCAAAAAAGAACTTTCACTTCAGTTTCAGATATTCTACAATATTATTCCAGACAATAAAGACGTCGACGAAAAGATCATGAACTGATGAAGCTGAACTTCCTAAAAATATAGAGATTTCTCACCGACTTCACCAGGTTTCCTCTCACTTTCTGATAAACACGACAGGACGATTGATTCGTATAACACGTTACCCGGACGCTAGCCGCCTGAGCTGTGTACAAATGAAACGTAAATTCAAAACATACCGTACATATACCAGGCTCCGCGTCCTGTGCCCCCATTTCCCAGGTACCGCTTTTCAGCGCTCCACAACAACGGTGTGGACATTTCAGGGGTAATAGTTCAACTAGTGATATGAGAGTTTATATCCCTGGTTCAACTGATAATAATTATTCGAATTAAACTCGACTAGAGGAGAACGGCCAGGTGGAGGTAAAGGCTGGTACACCTCATCTAACTCAAGAAATCAACCTTTGAGGCTTTGATTAATTAATTTATATCCAACAATAGGTCTTATCTAGTTCACAGATGTCTTGCAGCCTATGGGCCACCATTTTGCATGTTGGTGTAATCAAGGAGGATCTCTTTGGTGTAATCATCACTATTTTGTGTGTGGACAGCTTCTTACTTTTCTATTTATCAGCGTTCAGTGCTATTTTTTTAAATTTCATTTACCACTATATCCTTCTTAGCTGTGAAACACTCTGCGTACAATTATTAGTTGGTCTGATGGTCCCGATTTCTTTATGATTATATTCCTTTATGATGAAAAATTATTTTAAAAATATTATATCGGTGATTTTTGTCTTCTTTCTATTGTTGGAGGTGAACTTTGTTCCATTTCAACCCAATTCAATTTTTGGTATGTCAGGAACAGTCATAATCCATAGACATATTACATGAAACTATCGTTATACATGTACATGCAATGTAGACAGTATGTCAGTAAATTCCGTTTCACAACTTATTCCTTATACAAAACTGCTCTGGATCTGCTCTGCAACTGTTAAGTCTCTCATTTTAAACCTATTAAACATCTCGAGCACGTATACCTTAGGACAATCACCTATACAAAAAAAAAAAAGTGATTTTAGCATATTCACTCTCTTACTAAAAAAAAGAGTGAATTTTCACTCTATTTCAATCACTTTCTTGGGAGTGACGTCCGTGATCACTTGTTTAGGAGTGAAATCGATTGATTTTAGAGTGCTCAGAAGAAAAGAGTGAATGTTCACTCTATTTTCACTACATTTTCACTCTCCAGAGGAGTGACGTCCGTGATTTTGAAAATTCACTTTTTTTTTTTAAGAGAGCAAGTTCAGAGTTTTGTCCTACTCGTCCATTCTTTTTCCTTTTGTCTGTCTTCTTTGACAATAAATCTCATTAAATTTACAAAGATGTGGCTGATGCTCATAGATTATGGTAAAACTTTGGCTAACTTAATTGGTGGGCTGATTTAGAGAATATATATGCCTATGTACTCATTGAAATATAGTTATTTTGTCTCTGACGGACATTTTCTCTAAATATGATGCTCCACATTCAACAATTATTATTGTAGAATAGAGCCCCCTCTTGTGCTAACTTTCTCTTATTTTGAACAGTTTGGTTAAGTTTAAAAGTGTAAATTAATTAGTAAAACTACGCCGGCTCTATCACCCTTATAAATATTATTTATAAAAAAAAAAAAACTTTTCTCTCTTTCTTTCTCTCTCTCTCTCTCTCTCTCTCTCTCTCTCTCTCTCTCTCTCTCTCTCTCTCTCTCTTTTTATTATTTTGCTTGCTTTTACCAATGCGGAGGTATGGTTGAAGATCTATCAGATAATGCTCATTGGATTGTCTCTATAAATATGGCACTAGATTCATTCTTAAAGAGGGCCATCTATCGGTTAATTTTATACAGTTTTACCAGAAGAGATAATGAGATTTAAGTTTTCGACAACAAAAACAGTTCCAGTTCTTTCTTTCTATCTTTCTCTCTATACTTTTTTTTCTTTTCATTTTTCTTTCTCTCTTTTTTCTGCCTGTCTGTCTCCCCTCCCCCTTTAGTACGCATGGCTGAGATCCGAAAACACCAAGGAGATCATGGGCAGACGCAGGGAAAGGGGGGGGGGTGGGGGTGGGGGCGACCTGTCTAGTTAAAACATCTTCCGTTCCTTTAATGTATGTATAGGCCTATGTATTATGGAAGATAGATATATGGATAAGATAGATTTATAGTAAGATAGATAGATTT
The DNA here is from genome assembly GCA_035222895.1 of Strongylocentrotus droebachiensis. Lineage (NCBI taxonomy): Eukaryota > Metazoa > Echinodermata > Echinoidea > Camarodonta > Strongylocentrotidae > Strongylocentrotus > Strongylocentrotus droebachiensis. The sequence continues at coordinate 165,696 of JAVYIG010002715.1, read as the reverse complement.
ATAGATAGATAGACGTTACTTTCTACAAAATAGACTCACGAACAATTATGGAGGCAGTAGAAAAAGAAAAAGGCATGACGTAGTTGAATTAGTCGAAATCTTTTGAAGTTTGGCCTGAAAAAAGAATGCAGTCAATCAGTCAATTTATTGACCGATCAATTGATGAAAGCTTCTCAATCAATCAAAATCTATCACAACTCATCAACCAAACAGTCTTTTCTTCTTCTGATTCTTCCATCAATCCATCGACCATCGATAAATTAATCTCCCCATTAATCCAATAAACATTCAATCAATCCGTCAAACCCATTGATCAATAAATAATCATCAGTCAATCACCCAATCGTCATTTTTCGTTTGATTCCATTAACCCATCAGTATTATGTTGGTTTTCGTTTCTAAATTCAGCCTTTTACCTTGTCATTTTATGCCACATTTAATTTCATCGAAATCGTTCCACGAAGCGTATAATATCCTAAGTAATTGCCCTCTTAGGGGGTCGCCATGGCTGAGAGTAAAACAAACAAACTCGAGCGGAAAAACGAAGGGGGAGGGTGACTATTTGGGTTAAAAACCCTCTAATTTCAACAAGAAAATTATGATGGAGGAAAAAATCGCCTTGATGTCACCCGCTAGCTCGGGCCAGCTCGGCGGCGGCATCACACAAAGTCTGCCCCCGAGAGATTCGGGGGAAACAGCAGGTGAGTTTTCGCTGGAATTCCATTCTCCAGCGCCCCTCCCGCTGGTAAAAACTCCAACATCATTTTGAGAAATTTCACTCGGAAAAAATATTTCCATCCAATAATGTCAATGAAGTGATTTTTTAAAAGCTTTGTAGAGGGCAAAGATAAATAGTGCGATCGTTCATGATAATGCATGGGTTCATAATGCGATGAGGAAGTATATAGTTACATATCCGTGGAGGGTGGGGCAGGGGTGGGGTTGCACGCTTGCTCATACTTTTGTCTCTCTTTTTTTTAAGTTGCAGGACTCTAAAGAGCGAACCCCATTTAATTATGGTTGAGATTGAATCAAAGAAGCCATAATTATAAAAGTTTAGGCAGGAACTTGTGGATAGAACAAGTTTCTGAGTTATGAAACTCACTTTAAGTTTTCGCTCGACGACCTGGGATAATATTAAAGTTGACCCTCGTCCCCCCCCCCTCTCTCTCTCTCTCTCTCTCTCTCTCTCTCTCTCTGTAGCACAAGCTCAGAAAGAATTGAATCCCTGTGTGAATAAAATGGATTAAGTTTTTTTAATCTTAACGCGCTGCTTTTTATCATAATGTTTGATCATGTCAGCCAAAGTAATTATTACCAGTCAAGATAATAGTGACTCAAGGAATAGGAGGAAGGATGAGCACGTGTTAAGATTAAACATTATTATAACATATTTTGGAGACACGCGATACCTATAAAGGCATAATCTGTATAAAGCGCTTATAAGCACATCGTTGTATCGATGTATTGGACGCTATATAAAAGCGTAATATTAGAACCATGGGCAGGCCAAGTGCCCCGTTGAGAAAAATAAATGAAAAAATCGGTTCGAGGGTCCTCGGGTAAAATTTGAATAGTATTTTGATCTCCAAATTTGAGCTAAAAATAAAATTCAATATTTCGAGGGCAAAGAACTCTTTAAATTTCTTGGATCTTGGAAAAAAGGTCGAGGTCCATAGGAAAAGGAGATTTGAACGAATGAACTTCTTGACAAAGTTCTTTTTGGTGGAAACAGATTTTGTCAAACGTGTTTTTCTTCTCTACAAATTTTAAGATTTAAATTTAGGTTTTTAATTGAACATAACTCTCACTTAGATACACCGCTTAAATTCTAATCAGTTTTATTCCATACAAGCATAAGGGATCCAGTCAATGAGGGGGCACGGGTGTCACGGAGTTGGGGGGGGGGGTATTAGGTGAATGAAAACACGGAAGAGCAAGGACATCTAAGTCGAGGTAAATGAGGACACACTCTCCTTTTTTTTTGTAATGTTTATTTATACTTCACTGATTTAAGAAGGTATAGATTGAACTTGAAATTGAGTGCAGCGAAACAAAATAATTATATAAAAACGATTATATTATAAAATAATATAATCATCCTCTTTTTACTTTCCTCATGCACCTCTCCTCTCTTTCCCCTCTTTCCCTCTCCCTTCCCCACCACCGCCCCATTTTCTTCACCACTCAGGTCACGTGAAAATTAGGACGCTATAAATACGAATTAATTATTCTAAGGAATGTTTTAGTCTAAATTAATATTTTGTAGTAACTGCATATAGGCCTAAATGCTAGTCACATAGGTCCTTTATGAAACCCTCAACTCATCTATCTGTCTCTTTCGCTCTCTTTCTTTAAAACGATTTTCAAATATAATCATCTTCTCTTTACTTTCCTCACCTCTCCTCTCTTTCCCTTCTTTCTCTCTCCCTCCCCCTTCCCCCATTCCTTCACCATTCACGTGAGTAGGATGCTACGAATACGAATTAAGTATTTTTTTAAAGGTATTTAGTCTAATTTAATATTTTATAGTAATTGCATGTAGGCCTAAATGCTAATCACGGGTCCTTTATGAAACCCTCAACTCATCTATCTGTCTCTTTCGCTCTCTTTCTTTTATTTCTCTCTCTCTCTCTCTCTCTCTCTCTCTCTCTCTCTATCTCTATCTTTCTCGTTTAAATCAATTGCCTTTAAACGGTTTGTAATGTAACTATCACAAGACGGAGCTGCGTAGCGGTGCAAGCAATACAAAAATACAAAGATTAAAAAAGACTCTCTCTCTCTCTCTCTCTCTCTCTCTCTCTCTCTCTCTCTCTCTCTCTCTCACACACACACTCTCTCTCTCGCACAACACGAACTTTCCATTTATTCTTGTCTTTCCGGTGAGGCTTTCAAATCTAAAGAGATCCCTATCAGGGTCGACAATGGCAGTAATGATTAGTTGACAACTCCACCGAATCGAGAGACTTTTATATCAAACAAAAGAACGGATTTTCCCATCCTAGAGGAATGTTTAACAAAATAAGTCACAAAATAAGACAAAGAGAGGATTAACTGGCAGACATTGAGCGGTCGATTAGAAGCGTTATTTCGTCGTAATTCCACTTCCCTTTTCTCCGAGATAAACAATAATATAAACGTTCCAGTGATTGCCCAAAACGATCGCATTCTATCTATTTATTTCGTGTACATCCTTTCTTTGACCAATTCAAGAGATCTATATTTTTCATCAGTTTTTCTTCTTTATTGAAGGTATATCTGTGTTCAATAAGATGATCCACACATTTTGCAATTCAAATTTATTGTACCTTGGGCTAAATGTATTTAAATTTCCATTACTAGTAACCTATTGTTTTCTCTTTATGCAATATGATCATACTTGGCAACATTGCAAAAGCTATGTAATGCATCAACATTTTAATCTTTAAAACATCAAAATGCAATTTTAACTCGGCCGCTACGCTCCCTCGCAGAATACCCGACATGTTAGCATAATGATTTAAAGGGATCGTTTAACAATGTTAAATCTGTATACACGGCCCTACGTGTTATCAGTGTCTGTGATATGGTGTAATAGTGAAACCCTAAAAAAATTACGCTTCAAAATGATCAAGAAGTACCTAAAAAAAGTAAAAATATTTGAGTGACCGTTTCCCCCAATAGACTGTAGTGTTATGAAAATCGTCAGGCGAACGGTTTTCAAAATTTGTAATACCAATCATAAATATCTTGATAAGCAGACAGGCGATCGGCTTGTAAAAGCATGGGGTTCCTGACTGACCTAAAGGTTTATAATTATCATTGCATCATGAGCTAATTCCAGAATTTTGTTTCAGAATCTGAGACAAAGTTACCGGATCCCTTTAACGCGCTTCACGAAAAAACAAAAATGAAGATTCCGGTGCCCCCCCCTCCCCCCCGAAAATTCCTGACTTCATGACTGCAAATGCAATCCTTGGATTGGTAAATTCCTGCAGGCACTGGCACCATTTTCATGATGGAGTATGCCTTTTGAAGCAACAATGATCGTTGAGTTCGGAACCAGATTCTTGCAATAAATTTGAAGGAAAAAAAAAGACTATTTGCGATAAATTAGTAAGCATGGCAAAAAATCAAATAGCAAAAAGCGTCTTCATTTGGTTTTGATGGAAAAAGTCCGTGGTTAATATTAAAAACAAGTCTGACCTAGATTGATCAATATTGATAATTATTATTTTCTCCCAAAGAAATATGTTTAGGACTACATTATTTTGTAAAACAAAGAAACAGTTTTATGATTTTTCAGCGAGGGTACCACTCTTCGTCGATCCAATTTCTTTTTTAGAACTCTTCATTAAGTTACTGATATTATCAAATCCATCGTTCTAGCAATACTTGTACTGTGGAATATGACTTTGTGAAGCTTGTTTTAAAAGGAGGGGGGACAATAATTTTCTTTAAAATATAAAAGGAAACGACTTGTCTTTTTTTTTCTTTTTATACTTCTTTAAACACGGAATAAAATGATTGGCATTTAAAGTCGATTAGTCTGAATAAAGTTAAAAAACTTGACAGTCTTCGAAAGTCGATTATCATTTCATCAGGTTGGCCAGTCTTTACGGCACCACAAAAGAGAAGTCCCATCCCGACCTGGCGGCCATCTTTGTTGTGACGTCACACAAAGCCAATCCGCGTCTCGCCTCATTAAAAACCAATGCAGCGAGAAGCGCGCGGGCTTTGTGTTGGCTCGCATTCCTGGCGTGCCTATACGACCCCCAGTGAAGGGAGGAAAGTGAGTGCCTCATGGTGGGGGAGAGGGAGGGGGGAGGTGAGGAGGGGGCTGCAGCCCTCGAGAAGTTTTACATTAACAATAAGAGACTAACATGGCACCCAGCCGCCATCCCACTTTCGGGCAGCCAGGTGGTCATTTTTTAATGTTCATATCATAGGTCAAAGTCTTTTACATTCTGACAAAACAGTGTCACGTAACAATGCGTGCTCGCTTCGCTCAATCGCATAATTTAAAACTGAGTTGATATTCGGGTAAAAGACTACACCGCCCCCACCCCAAGCGAAATTGTGCCCTCCAGACCATGCTCATATTACGCGATTTGCCAACAGAATGTTTAGAGCCAACAAAATCTAAATGATCTAAAAATCCCAAAAATTAATGAAGAGCAATGGCCCCCAATTACGTACCCCTGCCCCTATTATAGCTAAACGCTACAATACCTGACAACCACGCCATCTCATGTATCATTTTATTAGATCACATGAAGCAGGCCAAGGGATTGCTTTAACACGACCGTATATATAGAAAGGGGCTTAAGGAGGGCTGGTGGCAGGATGAGGGGTGATGGGAGGGGGGGGGGGACGAACGTGGAGGACAGTGGAAGAATCACATTGCCATATCGTGCATCAACAGGGCTGTCATGGTTGTTATCCCAACTTCGTATGTGGAGCCACATCGACGGACCATCTCCCCGGAGCTTTGGGCGGGATAGTTCACCACCGTCCCGCTGGGAAGCCTGATTCAGCCAGCTGCCATTGGCATCCATTACCACCGTAAGTCAAACTCATGGAGCCAAATAAAGATAGAGCAGTCAAGAGGAAAGATTCGAATTTGAGAACAATTTCCCCACCAAAATATCATCATTTCAAACTTTGACAGACGACAAATTGAGGTATTGTGTCTTATTCTGGTTCCAATTACATTTAAATGGGAAAAATGAGAGTACAATATAATCTTCACCCAGAGGCAATTCTTGGCAATAATCATCCCTGCTCTCATCCTTTCAGCTTCCGACATTGGTAAATGATTCAGCCAGCCGGGGAGGGCTTACCAAATTTGTCAGTATTCATTTAAGAGGGATTGGAATATATCACTGTATACAGTCATGTCTGTGATACAAAATTTACAAGCGACTGATACTTTATAAAGGAAAAAAGAGGGGCAGGGGATCATGTTTATGTCGTGTTTCTGCGGGATTCCCTGTGTTTGCAGATGCATCAAGTGTTTCCAAGAGTAGGGCATACATAATATCGAAATCAGAGAACAGCACATGGCGTATCGAGGGACAATGTTGGCCATGGCGTATCCAGCAAAATTTAAATATGAAGCAGACATACACCGCCCCTTTTAAAAGCCTATTTTGATTTCAAAAGAATCAGTCATTCTCGATACAAATGAATTTTAAGAACGATTTAGGAACAGCAATATTGCAGAGAGAGACAGAGAGAGAGAGATATATATATATATATTTCAAGATATTTCCTAATAGAGCATGCCGACCCATTCCCCTATCTCAGCGCTGGTTGCATATCGCCCATGCATTGAGCTGTCTCCAGTAGCCCAAGTATTTACTCGTATAGGTAACGACATGTTTTGAGATATTAGAGGAGAAAAGAAAGAGAGGGGTACAAAAAAATGCTGTTTTGAAATTTCCTGATCGGAGCATATTACAACCCCATCCCCAAAATGTTTCATTCGTCGATACGCTACGCCAGAGAGAGAGAGAGAGAGAGAAAAAGCGTAAAATTGTAAATTCTATCTGCGATCAAGGTGACAGCGAATGAATTACTAACGTTCAACTGGGGACACACACTCCAACACTTATACCCCACAAAAAAAATTGGAGATATGGAGAGAAAAATCATTGTAATCAGGTTTTACAACATTTTGTTGAAGAAAGGAAGAAGGATCGAGAGAAGGGAGAGAGGGAGGGGGAAAGAAGAAGGAAGAGTAGGAGGGCCGGAGGGAGTGAGGAGAGAAGGAGGGGAGGGCGGAAGGCCTAATGAGAGAGAGAGAGGGAAATAGAGGGAGAGAGAGAACGATTGTAAAAAAAAAAACATCGAATTATTAGGAGTGAAAACATAATGACGAGGAGGGTCTCCAACAAACATGGCAAAAAGTAGAAAAAAAGTTGAGGTCCATTACAGGACTTATGTGAGAGGCTTTCCCCTCATTCGATTTCTTGTAATCATCTCCACGGTCAATTACGCGCCAGAAATAATATTTACACCCATAAATTCCTCAGCGTGCTGTGGTTTCGGTCCTCATTCATTTCGGTAAATCAATTCTGAATCACATTCATGCAGTGTGTAATAATCAACAGCCTTTCGAATGATATTGTAGGTTAGTCTTAGTCTCAGACGTCAACTATAAATACTTGTAATTAGAAGAGGAATTTGCTGTAGTTCCCAGTGCATGAGGTCTATAGATTATAATAAACGAAAAACACGCGGAACAAGCAACTTCGAACCATGAGGGATTCGAACCTCCAAGACAATTGAGGTGACTATAACCACCGGGCCATTGATTTAAAAAAAAAATTGTAATATGCATGATTCCGTTTTTGGACCATACTATTTAATTCATAGTAGTATTAGAGAGCTCTCGATGGGGGTGGGGTTGGGGTGGGGTGGTGATCATTGATTGTAACCGCCCACTCACCCATTCACTCACCCACCTTGAATTAAAAAAAAAAAAAAAAAAAAAAACTGTGTTTATTGAGCGTGCCTCGGAACCTATAGGCCATCAAAATACCACACCCACTTACGTAGAATGCCACGCCTACTTTTATGGTTGTCTGCCGCCCCAAACTGTTCACCGTGCCATTACTATGACAGTTCACCTTAATTCGAAGTGAAATACACTGACATCAAATGTACCGAACGTCTTGAGATAGACTACGTACCCAAGATCGTGTTCTTAATTTTCTTTCACAAGTCGAAAATAAACCAAATCAGAAATGGGAGATGTGTTAGCGACACGCTTTCTACCAACATGATTATGGGGAAGAAACAAGAGAAGGTATGATGTATGAGCTGAATATTCAGATTTTCCCTTTTATCTTGCCGCTGCTTCAGCAAATATAGTCTACAAATAGTCCACACAAGAGTGCAACGAACGAGAGTGGACAGTTTCCTTCCTTCATTATTATTTCTTTTTCGTCGATATGCAATTATCTCCGATTTAGTTTCAGACTTGATGTACATTGGATAAAATTTCTATCTGATATAAGAATAGTGGGCATCAATATGTTTATTCTTGTAGTTACGAGTAGTAATTTAACTGTTCATTTAGAATGCTCATTGTACCTTATAATAAAGAGTGTATAGAACAAGACATGGTTTGTGCTAATTCTGAATATTAGTTTTATTGTGCTTACTCTTGTCTGCATTCTAGAAGCACTTTTGATTTTACTTTCGAGCCTCATGCATCTGTTTCTGTAAGCCATGGAAAGTTTTCTTAAGATTGTTTTATAGTTTTAATTACAAGCCTCGTGCATAAGTTATAATAATTCATCATTGTGTTTTCGTCTGGTTTCTATAATTTCGTATATACGTTACTCACAATTCTGCTTTCTCTCCTAATCATTAATAAAGAGTTTTACAACGTCTTCTTTGTTTTTAAAGTATTGTAACACAGTTTATTCGTACAGTGGTTTAAAGTCTACTACTTCTTTGGAGTTGTCTATATCTAATCCCTGTCTAACGCATGAAGAGAACCAAACTCTATTTATTCATCATTTCGATATTAAAGTGTCGTTACCGCGTGCATTGCCGACTCAGTTGTTATCTTTAAATCGATTTTGTTTTTTTAACGGCTGAAGATAACCGTTGTTTTGCTATCTATTATAATCCTACTAATATCAATGTAATTATTTGCATCACAGTAGCCTATGAAATAGAGACCTGCCCATCGGAACGATTATACATTAATTTGATATTGTGTATGCGGCCTTTTTGATATACATGTATATCAAAATTTAATTCCAAACGAAATATAGAGTTCTCACTTTCTTTTAAAATTATGGCGCCAACCGCGTACGACCAAATCCAAACATCGAAGTCAAACGAGACAACATTTCAAATTACACCCGATGTGAGAGAGAGAAAAAGGCGGCAAATTAAAAAGGAAAACATAAGACCGTCGTGAAATTTCATCACCGATTTGATATGACGCAGATTTAAGAAGCAATTTCTTTCGCGAGCGTAAATGATGGAAGACCATGGATTAAGTTCGTTTTTTTTTGTCGGCCATATTTCGATCAAAGGACCCGCTGGGTGAGTTGATTAGTTTCCTTTGAACGTGGATTTATTCAACGAATCGCTCAGGTCTCACTTTGTAAGAAAGGATAAATGCATATTTTCTCTAAATAAAACGAGCATCTTGTTTTCTTTGCTGAATGGCGAGTAAGAAATATTGAATTTCGGTAGTCGGCATTATGGCTATACAGAGTGATGACGTATGCTGCTAGTGAAAGTTGTTTCAAAGGTAACAAATAGTGTAAACGATTTATTTTCACTTCGCTTGAAAGTAAACTTTGTAATAAGAAACTGTTTTGTTGGTTATTAGATCGCCGGGCCAGGGTTAAAACTAGTGGCATTGATTTGCAAGTTATACAGATTGCATTGAAAAATGCGTCCTCCGCATTGTAGTGATATGCCATAATTTGAAATTTTAGCATTCTCAGTCAAAAAGTTGACCGAGATGTCAATGGAAATAAAATGACAGAATTCATTACGACATAGAAATATGTTACGAACTTTAGGACGTTAGTTCGCACTATTGACAGTAATGCATGACTTACTCCTGAAAACGGGGGGGGGGGGGGGGCGAACGACAGCACGTGACAGAGAGTCAACAGAAAATGTAATTGAAATTATTATTCGACAAGGAAAACACACTCGACTCGCCGCCCCTTTATATCTCATCGTATCTCTCGTCAATTTTACACTTTCGTCAAAATGGCTACCAGGAGGTGATCACCCCAGCTGGTTTCTCTTCCATCTATACGTCATCATCTTCAGGTGTTCCACACACCTGGTTGGCATCTTCGAGAGTGTTGTAGATTGTAGTGAGTCAAAGGACGCCTTCCTGTATACATACCCGTACCCATGGTGACGAAGTTGTACAAAATTAAGTTTGTTTGCCGATCAATTCATTTAAGAAAGGAATTCGATTTTTCCCCCAAAAAAATTGTGATTTTGTCGTCGGTAAATTTCAAATCGATATTTTCATAATAGTGATGATCAAGAAATCAGTGATTATATATATTAATCATAATAACAATATTAAACCGTTCTTGTATAGCGCATCACCTTAGGACAGAACATCCCAACTCTCTGGCTTTAGCTCTGGCATGTTTAGCCTTTGGAAACAAAATGCGTAGCTTACCCCCGCCCCCCCCCCCCCCCCATCATAAAATTTCCTTTGGAGTGAAGGGCAGTTTGGAATCCTCGAGCAACTTCACTTTCAAGATCATGGAGTGTATGGCCCAAATGCTTCGCATTGACCTCATTTAAGTGGCTAACAGCTGTTGAAATCCGAGTGCAACATTGCACTGCAACAGCACAGGGATCTGTGCAGAATCCGTGCCAAACCGTTCCCATTGCTTCACCCTCTCCTTGGTCTTTTAGCAACTGTGGTGTAAACCTGGAGCAGTGCAGGGTAAATAAGGATTACGGTATGTCCGGAGATTGGTGCTGCGCGCATCTGCCTTGGAAGGAGTTGCGCGTCACTTCCAAACGCGTTGCGCTGATTTTAAAGACGAGCCAGTGGGAACGAGCCACATTCATGCCCAATAACCTCAAATTAAGGTCCGGTTCTATTTATAGCTCATGACGACGCAATGGCCATTAATAGGGGGTGATCTCCCGCGGTGCTATGCGTAACATTAGTAATTTGTTATGGGACACGAATATTGGAACAATAAATCGTCATGTGTGATTCGGGAGGCCTCATGAACAGACCAATTTGGAAACGCGGCACGAAATGTTTTCACGCCAGCATTGCAGGCATTCCCCTTCAACAGGCCTACGTCAATAAGTGAAGTGGAAAAACTTATCTAGTGCATGGGTGTGAATGAATGTAATGTTAGTTATATCAATATATGTAACGTACAGGTTGCATTCGTGTCGTGGTATAGTGGTTCATTCTCTTGACTCTCATTCCAAGGGATGAGGGTTCGACATTAATCCGCATCTGCCACTCTCAGTTTCCACCCGGATGTTAAATGGGTACCTGGTAGGATGCGAACGTTAATGTAGTTTGCTCAGCATTGTAAGCTTCTGCAAAGGAGCGCCTGGTTGGAATGCTCACCAGGGAGTGGAGAATGTGCATACATTTTGTGCGGACAAGCCTGAATCTCATGACCGGGGTATTGACATTTCTGCAGAGCGCTTAGAGACATTGTCGATGTATTATGCGCTTTATTAACAGATAAAACTAGAATATCTTTAGCATTGGTTTTCTAAAGAATGTATAGGACTGGTTACAATTTCTTTCTTCCCTTATAATCATAGATGTATGGACCAAACTGTCAGAGGGAAGGGGGGGGGGGAGGGGCTGACGTTTTCTAGCCCAAAACAAGTGCGATCTAGCAACTTTTGTTGACACTAATTACGGTGACGATTACATATACCATTTAAGGAACCATTTCCCTGTCCATTAGATGGCGATGACGAGGTGGTGGTCGCACGAATATTGGTGGTTTCATAGTTCGGGGGGGGGGGGGGGGGGGTGGGAAGGTGCCCTCCTCCTCCCCCCTCAGTTCCCTCCCCATACGCCTATATTGATAATTGAAACCATTACGATGAATGTGGGAGATGGGCATGATGGGTGGTGACGAAATTGAGGTGGAGAAAAAAAGGAGGGAAGAAAGAGGATGGTTAAGAATGTTGTTAGATCCTTTTGAATCAAGGATTTCGGGCTAAATTTGCCAAGAAGTTTGTCAAGAACTTTCTAATACCATCACAAATTTGTTTTGATTGTTTTTTAAAAATATTTTTTTTAATTGCAGCATTGCGTCAATAAAGATTTCTAACTAGCAATGAAAGATAAAAAAAGATCCTCGAATCTTTTATTTGCCAACATAATGTTGACGAATCTTAAAGTTGCGGACAATAAGAGGATGTGTAAGATGAGTAGGCGATGGTGAGGATAGAGAGTGATAGGAGAAAAGGAGTAAACTGTATACAGGACTACATAAAGAATAGAAAGAAAAAAAACGAATACAAACTTAAAATGTTACATTCTGAAGATTCATAAACTCGAGAATGAAATAGGGTTCGTTATTCTAAAATTCTCTTTGTTAGCTTGTTTGTTTTGATGATAATCCTCCTATGTCGGGATTTTGATTTAAATAAATTAATTTGAATTTGAATTTGTCAATATAATTATAACTCTTTTGTCAGCCGACCTTAGTTTATAGTCAGGGGGGATGAAGTACACCTTTATTTTCGTGACACACGTGACACAAACAGGATTAAAATCTGAAGAATTATACACGCATATGTACACAACATGTCATCAGCAGGGTGTCTGCGGCGTAAACGAGTACGTCCTTTATTAAGACAAATTATGAGATATTAATATAGGATTTCCCGGTCAAATTCGCGTGTTTGTCATTCGAATTCATTTACTTTGCATTTCAGTTAGCGCAGATCGGCTTTGCCATGCCAATTATCATTCAATTTTCCAGTTTTTGTATTTAATTTAGGATTTTGGTCGAAGGGTTTCATAGATCTGTCATTCAATTTAGAAACTGCTCAACTAGCATTCAAATTAATATTCACTTGTCGAAGCGTAATTTTTATCATTCAAATTAACACCTGTCATACATATTCGTAATATTTGTAATCAAGTTAGAAATGTTAGGGGGAAGAATTGCAACAAACTTTTACAGTTTTTAAATAATGCAGTTAAAATGCATGATTTGCCATTTGGGTCTAAGCTGTTATTCCATTTATTTATTTTCAGGACAATGCAGGTGGGTGTAGTCAGACATAAAGTAAAGAAGGGGCGAAATCAAGGGATATGGCATTAATGCACGGACATGATCATACACCCGGGAAAGGTGGGGGTACCATCAATCGCCCCTTTTTACTACAGAATCGGAATTTTACAAAAGTAATTCACATCGTCTCTTATACCCAGCACACCCCTCTTTTTTTCTTAAAGAGTTTCATAGTTTACTTGCCCGCCTGCAGATCGATGGCTAAAGACATGGCTAAATAATGAATCATGTTCAAATTGTTGACTCTAGTCCCTACCCTAGTCACAATACCCTTCTTCCATAATGAAATTATGATGAAATTATGCTAAATTAATGATGAAACATAAGACAAACAACTTCCTTACATGAACATTTACAAATATACTGAGACCATCAGGTCCGTAGATATAAGTCGCTTTTTTCTTCTTAACAATCAAACTTAAATGCTGATAAATATCAGATAAATCTAATAAGTATAAGTTTATACATGCAAGAAAATGAAATATGATGAAATACACATGAAAAAACAATCTTGAAAGAAAAAGAATGAGCTATAAAAAGTGGTTAATAAACGAGAAATGTATATTGACCATCAATTTAATTGCACAAAGTGCTAATTTGAATGCTACAAACGAATTAGAATGCTAAAAGTACACCGTCGCGTTGTCAGAAAATCGTGTTGCGCCAAATCGAATGACCAAATAGCGAAAGAAGCACATTGATCATTAATTTGAATGAAACATACGTAGATTCTAACGAAAATTCCATAGATTTGAAAACTAGAAAAGGGAATATAAACCCGAGCTATACCTGACTGCACTAAAACCGTCGAATTTGAACGTAAGACAAACTAATTTGAATGACAAACTCGCGAAATTGGCCGGGAAATCCTATAGAAACAACCTACAATAGCCCTGTTGCATTGTACCTATAGCCAGTGGCTAGTCTGCCGGTATAGACTCTAATTCGACACCCGTTACCACAAATACTAAATCCTGGAGCAGAGCCTAGCTCAGTCAGTCTTTAGCGTCCTATATCGCCGATAAGCCTTTTGCTCGCCAGCCACTGAATTCTTCAACATTAAACAAAAGTTTAGCTTTTAAAAATTCAATTTATCAAAATCTATATATCAAAAAAAGTAAATCTAATTTTAAAGGAATACAAATCCTAAGAGAAGAGGCGTAAATATATTTACTTCTGAATGAGAAACGCCTATAAACTAAAACAACAACAACAACAACAACATAGCTATATTATATATATATATAAATAATTCATAAAATAGTGTGTGGCAAAAATAGTCAACTGTGACTGATTGCCAAACAAAATCAAATCAAGAAGAAGAAGAATAGCTGTGTCTGAAACAGATAAAGTACAGAGCCTGTGCAGTATGCTGTCAGCCTAGTCTCACAGTACAGACAATGTTACGTGACTGACAGGGGGTTTTGCCTTTTAACTAATCGATGGCTTGATACGATAGATTAAATTTGTCGGAAGGTCCTCATTGCTGGAGTATTTATAGGAAATTTGCAGTTTGATGAAATGTGCTCAGTGGAACATGCCCCTATTTTTTAAAAGGGTTAGATATGGTTTCGAGTTTCAAATAGAAAATCATAGAATCATCCACTTATACGGAATAAAGATACCGTACATTATACTATAATAATTGTCCCATTCTGTCTCTAATATCATCAATTCAAAAGGTTATGCCGAAATGAATTCTAACTTTTTAAAGTATGGTTTGCGAATTGACACCGTTGCTCATCATATCTCAAAAAGCTGCTATAATTGTTAATGAGTAAATATTTAGACTCAAACCTTCAGAGGCAAAATCCACTCTGCTTTTCAAGAGAGCGCTGTATGAATACAATCAACAACAAAAAATACCTCAATCAACATATTGTATAGGGACACCACATTAGGTCGAACAGTAAACAAAAAACGATATTCTGTCGGAAAACTCATCTCATTCAGTGATAACACACAAGAAGAATATACCGGTATATAAATACAATTACAAAATATAAATCAAATTTCATTTTCATTTTTCAACTTTCTACTTTTTTCTTTTTTAAATTTGTTTATTTTTGTATTAATTTTTGACTCTATTTCAAATGTAATAATGATTTGTAGAAATTTCGCATATTAGAATTTATTATTATTTGTATTTTGTTGCACTAAATTTTCTTTTTCCCCCTCAACATGCCCCCCTCCCCCCATTTTTTGCCAGGGGAGGGGAAAGATAAAACACAGGTAAAGGGTGTCTTTAAAATTCTAAAACACCCCCTGTTTACTAAGGGGGGTGGGGGGGGGGGGGTGAACACCCAAAACACCCCCTCGATACGCTAATGGCTGAGAGTAGCGCTCACGGTACCACTACCCCAACCCATACCCCCCTCGGACTCTTGAATCCCCTTTAATTAAAGGGAGAGTCCACCGTGGTATTTAGTTTGTTTTTAAAAGCAGAAAAAATAGAGGAACAAGCCAGTGAAAGTTTGAGCAAAATCCGATGAAGTAATGAGTTTTTAAAGTTACGATCAATCAAACACAAATTGGCAACCCTGTAACGTATCTTGCAAGGTTCGCTCCCATTTGCTCTGTATTTAAAAAATAAATAAAACAGAATTGATAGTAATGCTCGTCATACATGGACCTCGGAAGAACCGAGCAATTTTAATAACGGCTCTGAATAGAGCATTCCAGCTGATTTTTTAAATTCTTGGTTTGTATTATATTTGTAAATTGTAGTCTTTCAATTTCAAATTTCAAATTTATTCATGTTTCCAACAAAACATTATTAAATCAATTATAAGCATTTAAAACAAATGTAAGAAATACATGTTGAAAACAGAGGGGTCCACTGAAAATAAAACCAAACCAAACCAAGCCATGACTTCTAAATATAACCATTGCAAATATTTTGCTTTACAACCCCTGTATGAAATAAATGTATTCCGTCATCAATAACTAAGAAAATGAAGTTCATGACATTTCTGTACAGAGCAAATTAGAACGGATCTCGAAAGATACATCACAATGCTGCAAATTTGTGTTTCACTGATGACAACCTTAAAAATTCACATCTTTAACTAATTTGTTTCTTTCATTTTCTGCTTTTATTAAAACCAACTTAAAGGGATAGTTGAGTTCTGTTTTCAGACCGCAAATGCCTTCAAAGTGCATGGTTATTACTCTTATTCTTATCTATGACATTTCTAGTGCCCTTTTAGAACCTAAAATTGCTATGAAGGTAATTTTAGACCCCAAAATGTGTGAAATTTAGCCAATACGATCATACCAATTCAGCTCCACTTTCAAAAAAATACGGTGACCGTTGATTAATTATTTAATTAAAAATAACAATACATGGGCCGGCTGGTTGTGCTAAATGTAACCAACACGAAAATGCCAACAAAAAGCCTGCATCGGCATTGGCAGAAATACGACGTAAAAGGCGTTATTTCTATTTTCAACGGCTTTTTCAAATTATCTAATATTTGTGGTGGTACTCAAGTATTAGAAATTGTTAAATTTATGGACATTTCAGCCATCTCTGAACCGACTTTGATCAAACAAAGATGATTTTGTCATTTAAATTGTATGTTCTTTCAAACAAATTATTTTGTGTAGCGCCCTCTGCAACAGAACTCAATTATCCCTTTAATATCAGGGTGGACTTTCCCTTTGAATAAGTATACCTCCCACCATCGGTTTGAACACGGCATAAACAGCGTTACAATCATCACTCGCTGCCCCCTGCGATTGATTAATCAACCAGTTGCGCCATCTCTCATCGCCGTTACACTCCGGAACTATTTCGTTTTGGGGACTATTTGAAGTAAACAGTTTGTGATCTGTCAACCCGCCTCTGTTATTTGTCGCCGTCCGATGACGGTAACTTTGAACGAATAATAATTGATAACGCACTTGCCCCCTGTTACTATTAGTAATGGCGGAAACTTACAAATGCATTTGTCCTCATTTCCATTAAACCGTCTGGTACAGTTTGATGAAAAAAAAAATATATAGACAGTCATCCATTCGCTTTTTCCTGTACTATTGCATTACTTGTATAATCTTGTTATATATATTCCATAACCAAGTAAGTTTTTTTTGTGTTGACATTCCTCACATTTTATTTGTTTAATATGGTTTAGTTCGCCTTGAATAACGCGGTATAATTATTATGAAAAAAAAAATCATTTGTGCAATTTCTTTTTTAAAGGTGAAGATTTTACTTTCATCTTTATTATTTGTTATTATCAAGGATGGGCTAAATATTAATGCACAAATATGTGTGCGCTATATAGCCAGTATAAGGGGTGTATTATTCCCCTGTAAAATAGGCATTATGAAGATCTCTATTCGACAACAACATAACGTGCCTTCGAATTTATGGGGAGGGGTCGGAGGTTCATCGGCTCCACCCAATATAGAGGATATATATGCACTGTAACTATGCTGACATGGAAGACTAAAGAGAGAGAGAGCAAGAGAGAGAGAGAGAGAGAGTGAGAGAGAGAGAGAGAGGGAGAGAGGGGTGGGGGAAGTCTTTTTTTAATCTTTGTATTTTTGTATTGCTTGCACCGCTACGCGGCTTCGTCTCGTGATAGTTCCATTATAAACCGTTTAAAGGCAATTGATTTAAACGAAATGAAAATGTATTGTAACTTGGAACGATCCTTTAGAAAACCACATCCACTACAGTAGATGATAGATTGTCAAGTGGCATGAGTAAAGGGATAAATAAATTGGCATAACAGGCGCATCACGCACTTATAACTATACAGAGCAAATTATCTCGAAGAGGATGACATATTCCTCTTGTTAACTCTGCCCAGATGCAGAAATGGAAATTGGTAAGTATTACTTAAACATGTCCCCTAATTATTACGCATAAGTCACTGCACTTTAGGGGAAACTAAACAAAATGGACGTTGCAATAACAGATTTCAATCATAATTTCTTCGTCTCGCTCATTGTCTCCGCAATTAAACTGATTCAGGCATTTCATCAGCTTGTTATCATTATGAATTTATCCGCTAAGGGTCGTTAGCTCGTTGTGGAATCGTTAATATTTGCTTGTTTCTCCTTCTTATGACTCAGAATGAAGACACAGTTTGCTTAATGAGTAAGCAAACCCCTCCTCGATCGCCATGCATTGAGCTTGCTTGTGATTTTCTTCAAAGGAAAACGGAAAAGAAGGAAAGTAAATCAGTATATCATATTCCTCACATTTAGTTATCTTGAAATATACAAATTCAATTTTATTGAAAGTAAATATGATGATGTTCAAGAGTGGATCCAGGATTTTTTCCAAAAGGGGGAGAGGGTGTGGAATGTACAAAGTAAGTTGCGAACGTGAAGCGCGACGCCCTTGGAGGCCTTAGTTCCGGGGCCCGCTTAAGGGCCCCCGGAAATCTTTTTAAACCCTGCTCCATAGTACATTCTGAGGCATTTCTGAATGGTAATTTGAACAATTATTTCAATATAACTTTCTTTTTTCTTTTTGAAAAAAAAAAGAACTTGGGTGGCGTGCGCCCCCACGCCCCCCCCCCCCCATGGATCCGCCACTGATGCTAATGAGATGACTAGAGAGGAGGCCGATGGTATAGCAGTGTTCTTGTAACCGGGAAGTCCCGTGTTCGACGTGCTAGTGCCCTTTGGTAAGGCATTAATCTTCATTACCAAGTCCTTCGGAGAAGCAGTCGATGATAGAGAGATGAATTCCACCCCTAAAAGAATGGATTTCACTTCTTAGGGAAAATTTCCACTCTTTTAAGAAATGATTTCCTCTCATAAAAGAGGGGATTCCACCCGAAAGAGTCGATTTTCGTTCATAAAGAAGACAATTTCCTCTCAAAAGAGAATAATTCCACTCCTGAAAGAGATGATCTCCACTTAGACCTGTCGATTAATAAAAATAAGGATTTATCGTGACATCCCCAAGCGATTGTCTTCGCCTTGCCTCACGTGTTGTGTGAGTCAGCCGTAGTTCTTGATTTGTACCGTTTCCTATCTGTTCCCCGCCGAAATGAAATTCTACATGTCGAATCCCATCTTACCTTAATTTGTCTCCTCCGCACTTTACAAATCACCTGCGAGTGTCACAATGTCCTGTTGTTCAGACCAAGTTTTAACAAAAAGTTTTAAAATCCTAACTCCCTGGTTTTGACTCCGATGATTTTCAAATCTTGTCAAAGAATTCACGATTGAAGGATTTTCTGCTTCAAAAATGACCACACCCTTATTCACCCACCCTTAAAAGAAAACGAAATCAAACTAAATCAACAAAGTCAAGGAAGAGGATGATGATGGCGATAATTATAATAATATAATAATAACAATAATATTTAAAAAAAAAATTAATAATAACAACTTCAACCACAACAACAGACTAACTCATCAATGAGCGAGCAAAAAGCCATACAAATTAAGGGTCTACTGCACAATACAATTATCCGGGTCACGGGACATCACCTTTCGTGTCTAGCCTAAAATGTTGTTTAGTTGAAATTTACAATTATCATAGTCATGATATCTACAGTTGTTGAGCAAGGTTATTGACATTTAAAATATTGTGCTTCCCCCGGTGTTTATACAACAGCCTGCGTATACGGCTGGGTAGAATGTCAGGAACAGGTACCATTTTCCATGGAACCAGCATCATTACAGCTCTCTGAGGACATAGTAGTCATGGAACAAGAGTACATAATGATTTTTGTGTCATGTAAGATACGAGTTCCGATATTTTCCCAAAGTTTGGTAATATTACTCGCCATATTCCATGGGGGCTAGCACCCTTGCAGCTAATAGCATGATGTATTAGTCACGAAACAAGAGTACATAATGACTTTTTTTGTCATGTTCCAATATTTCCCCCAAAGTATTGTAACATTAATCGCCGATGGCGGGCTTTTATCGCTCACGATTCCCTCTGCTGACGTAAAAAGTGATCATAACTTTGATTGCTACTTAATCATGTTGATGTTTATCTAATCATAATAGTTGTGATAAACGTGTCAAGTGCAGACTGGAAATAAATGTAATTGCCTTAATGCATTAACGGGTACATCCACGTTAGGGGGTTATGACTTTCCTGACTTAAGTATTGAACAATGACCTCGTAACGAACGAAACTCGATACCCAACGAGTGATATTTGATCCTTTTCCGCGGCTAAAAATCGTATCCCCTCAATAGGATAAGGTTCTGAGATATGATTTATGTCTGTGTCTGACAGCGGGTTTTAAGAACGGAACGGGCATCATGATTTATTTCAAAAATAGGATGAAAATATGTTTTTTCTGTAAGTATTATTTTTCTCCAAAGATTTGAATGTATTCACAAATAAAATGGGACACCCCTTCCTCATCATTTGAAAACAATCTGAACGAGAAAATACGAAATCAATACTACTTGGCCTAAAGGAAAGTGATTACCTTATACGTACTTGTCCATGCAGTTAACTACGGTAAAACATACATTGTCAAGTCCTGCAATTTTGATTATAACTCTTAACACTATATCACAAGATTAATACAATTATGTTTACCAAAAGCTCATTTTTTTAAAAATTAAGTTATAAGGTACCTTTAAATGTGGAAATAAGGATGTAAATCATAGAGTGAGATATACAAGGTTCTCGCAATTAATTACTTCCCTTGTCCTCGACGTATTACAAGGTTCGTTCAGACCAAAAAGGCCTGTCATCTTGGAGCAGACCAATTAAAAGTATGCCTTCTCTGACATCCGATGAATATGTAAATGCGTGCCCTATAAAGTTAGACGAAATATCAGTGCGCGTTGATTAGTTGTGCCGTCTTATTAATAATGATAATAATAAAAATAATATTCTTTTTTAAAGTCCACTCCAAATTTTTTTAAGTTAAATAAAATCAACCTTGTCAATCAAATATAAATGATCAACACCTTTGTAACATGTATCAAATCTGTCTTTAATTATAATACCGGCTCAATGGATATTATAGATCACTTTAAAGACTAGGAAAAAGGTAGATCGAGAAATTGTGTGATTCATTGATGAATTAGACTAATGCAAATCAGGACCCCTTCTTATAACGAGTTGCGGTTGATCTCGCAAGTCATCTAGTCAATCGCAAGTTTGCAGTCTCCTATCTCTTATGGTTGTGAATCAGGCGCGTACGCAGGGGGGGGGGGGGGGGGGGGGGGTTGGGGGGTTAAACCCCCCCTTTGGTAATTTTTTGTGTGTAAACCCCCCCCCCCCCCCAAAAAAAAAAAAAAAAAAAAAAAAAAAAACCCTAAAACCCCCCCCTTTTGGATTTTTTTTTTTTTTTTTTTTTTTTTTTTTTTAATTATTTATTAAAAAAAAAAAAATTATTCCCATGGACGACCTAAAAAAGGTGACCTTACCCCCCCCCAACGGGTCAAAATGTCAAATTTCCAAATTTCGAGACCAAAAAAAAAAAAAAAATGTGTCCTCTTACCCCCCCCCCCCCCCCCCCCCCGCTTATTCAGCGGCTGGCTGAGTCGTTGCCAAATTTTCGGACCGATTTATAAATGTTAAAACCCCCCCCCCCCCCCCCCCCTTGAAAAAATCCTGCGTACGCGCCTGTTGTGATTGATATCAACCCTTTATAAGACGGGGCCCATGTTTCAACTTTATCAATTATTTTCAACTATTTAAAAGTAATACTAAGAGCAGGGGTGAGGTGGCAATCTTAGAGTCTCTCAGTTTGGCGAGGGCCAAAATGAAAATGAACTTTTAGAAAAAAGGGAGAGGGGTAATAGAAAAGGAAGCTGTCTACCTATAAGAGAAAACAAAATAAGAATATTACTCCAAATATTCCAGTACCCCGCTTTTATTCACACGCATGCGAAATTAAATTGTGCCCATGCCACCGCAAATTCGTTGTGTAGGGGTTGTGTTAAGTTGTGTAAACAAAAATTACACAACTTTACACAACGAATGCAGTGTGAAGTTGTGTACTGTTATTTTTTACACAACTTAACACAACCCCTGTGTAAGGAGTGAACAATCCAATGTTGCATAAGTCGTTACACAACGAACTTGCGGTGGCATGGTATCATCAAGCGATATCATTATCATTCCCATTAATTGCATACATGAAGAGTTTATATCTAAAACATGGACAAATAGCTTCGTGATCAAAACCATTAAGTTGTTGTTTTTGTTGAGGTTTTGTTCGACGTGATCAGCTGAAGCTTTATCACACTTTCCCTCGCCCCAAATAAAAATATGTTCCCCGCTCCTGATATAGAAGTAAATGATAAATCCCTCATTTCCTAAACGTAGTTCATAAATTCGTTGGCTAATCGTACCTGCGGGCTACATGACGGTATGTCTTCTTGTGGAAAGATTTTCTTTGAAATAATCAAGAGTGATAGGATCATTGTTTCTCAGCATTTTCACGAAAAGAAGCATTGTAAGAGTCACGGTAATGTTCATTTTATTCTGACTCACACGCACGTGCTAGATAACTTTGAAATTCTTAAAACCACGATGGTTATACTTCAAGTTAAGAGACTGTCATGTGACCTCAATTTCTCTCAGTTTCTTTTCCTCTTTTAATTTTCTCTCTCCCCATATTCTCTCGTTTCTCCTCTCTCTAGCTGACCATCTTCCCGTCCATACTTTTCGTTCTCCCTCTATCTATGGATGAGTCGCGGTCTTGTGGATACGTCACCGGATTGTGGATCACAAGGTTCGCTGTTCGACTCCCGCTTCGGCACTAATGTCCTTTGGCAAGACATCGTCTATATTTGCCACTCTCCATCCAGATGAGGTAATTGGGCACCCGGTACCAGCTACAGCGGAGATCATAATATTATGTTACTTTCTATTAAGCGCAGTATTCATTATAGTAGCTGCGCTATATAAATGTCCATATTATTATTATCTCTCTATCTCTTTCTTCCTCTCTGTCTCTCTCTTTTAAAACCCTCTTCCTATTCTAACATGTCTAAGATTTTTTGTGTTTTTCTTCGTATCGTATAGCATGTTACGACCATTTATATAAGATTAAAGAATGGAATTGCCCAAATGTACTTGTTATTTAAGAACATAGGTCTAAGTTTGCAGCCTCTTTCTGTGTCAGATAATTATATTCCATTTGAATATGATTCAAAAGACATTGTTTCTAAGAAAAAAAGCGACATTGGAAACAGAAGAAATGCCTACAAGCGAGATTTTAAAACCGAAATCCATTAATTACCGCTTGCCTGTGTGCAGACCTAATCTTCCTGTACTGTAGCCAAATAGGAGAAAATAATATTATCTTGCAACCACAAACAACGAGTGCGTTGGCCGACCGTACATTGCCCAACATGATAAATATAGTTGCGACAAAAGCAACTAGTATATTTTCATAAAACCTTAATAAATATGTTGAGCTAATACTCTCATTTAATTTTTGTGGTTGTAATCGTGATTTTAATTATGTGAAATGTATGGGGTAAAAAAAAAAACTAACAAAAATACAATTACCTCCTAGGACAATTAAAATTTGCTCCTAGCCAAATATCACAGAACAATATACCTCAGCAGAAAGCTGCACGCTTATGACATCCATAATTATGACACCCTTATGACACTATTATGACTCCCCATAACACCCTTATACACCCTCATGACACACTTATGACACATGTATGAATCCCTTACGACACACTAATGTAATACTTTTGTGGTACCCTTATCACACCCTAATAACACCCTTATAACACCCTTATATAAACCCATATGACTCCCTTATAGCACCCTAAAGACACCCTTATAACAACCCTTACACCCTTATGACACCCTTGTGACACCCTTATACACCCTTATACACCCTAAAGACACCCTTATAACACCCTTATACGCCCTTATGACACCATTATACACCTTTGTGACACCCTTATGACACACTTAGGACTCACTTATGACACCTTATATACCCGTAAGGAAGTGTGATGGCCCAGGGTCAGAGCAGTGGTCTCGTAACCGGGAGGTTCCTGGTTCGAAACCAAGTCGATGCTTGGCTGTTTGGGCTTTGGCATTAACATGCTTTCTTAGAGGTCAGGTAAAACAAACAATGAAACAAATAATTATCGGCTCGCTGAAGTGACTGTCCCCATGTGATTACGCTATACTCATCTAAAGGGGTAGCCTGTAGTTGTAGAGGAGGGGGTAAAGGGAGTGGTTATTCGGATTATAAAACACAATATCCATTATCCAGTAACCATTACCGATTCTTTGTTAAGAATGTGATTGTACTTTCCCTATCGGATTATTCTTTACAAATTATTGTTGTTACCCATAACATTCAGTTATATCATTTAATTTAAACTATGTATCGTATCTGTACAACTATTCGTTGTATGTTTATATGTTTACGCCCTGCTTTGGTCAAGTTGGCAAATATATTGTCTGTGCCATATCTGCTGTTTTGTGATATATCTTTGTATATTATCTATTTTGAACCGTCGTCCATGTTGATTATGACATAAACTCATGTATGCACTGAAAGAATATGTAATATATTTATCTGCAAATACACTACCCTTATACTAAAGAATTGTACCTTTAATGTTTAACTCGAAAGCTATGCTATGGAGCTGTATACCATGTATACCGGAGCTATACATGGGCTGGAACGTTAAGTACGTTCAAGAGGGGAAAGTGGATAAAAGTGTTTGTTAAGACCTCGGGTAAACTGGGACATAATTGGTGAACGAAAATCGTATGTACATTTAGGATTTGGGACCATTGTCGACTTCAAAACTGCCCCGCTTAATGCCGACGGTGCTTAGAGCACGGGTGTAGAGAGAGTGCGGTCCAGGTGTAGTATAAGGTGTTCCAACAAAAAAAGAAATACAATTTATATTATTAAAATATCAAGATGCTTTTGTCATTTAAGGCGTTTTAATCTGAAAGGGTTGCACTTTAAAAATAAGATGGGGTTTACACGTTACACGTGTTTGACATTGTATCCAACAAACATTTAAGTTCCATTTTACCCAGCTCTGTTTTAGAGTGAATTATGTATATCCGATGGCTGTACATTTAGCGCATGATAGTTATTTAAAATCACCTGAAATATAATATTCAAAGTGCACCCATTTGAAAATAATATCATGATATCATCACTAGTTTTCCATTTTTAGAAATAAAGTAACGATATTATAAGTCATTTATCCCATTCTTTATTGTAAAAAGACTTTGCATTTTCCACTAAATATTCTATCTTCTATCTAAGTATGTATGGAAGTATCCATATATATGTCTGCATAGTTATCTTTTTATCTATAATGTCTATCTGCCTGTCTGTCTGTCTGTCTATATACCTATCTATCTATGCATCTCTCTGCCTGCCCATTTATCTAACTATCTATCTATCTGTCTACCTCTCTCCCTACCTACCTCACACATATATCTTCCTATCTATACATCTAAACATAATGTATATAAATATCAATCTTTCTATCTATTCATCTATTTATCTATTATTCAAGCTATCTATCAGTATACTTATCTAGAGGCTCGGAATACTTTTATGTGCGGATGGGTGAAAATTTGGGCTAACATGTATACTCATTCTTCCTTTTATCATATAAAACTTTATGAGTACCATCATAGTGTCCAATTTCCGTCGCTATTTATGAGACACCCTGTCCATGGATCACTCTATTAGGATAGGACCCACCATTTTCTTTTCGTGGGCCTGTTAGTCTCGAGTTACCAGGTGTTTGCTTGGTAGTGTCAAAAGCTGCGCTTTTTGCCCTTAAACCGTTGTTGGACAATTTGGACACAATGGCTTAAACCGACTAGGCATAATGATGGATTTTCTCAGCGTGGTTGGGACAGGAAGGGGCAGTGTTGCCAAATCAACTGGAAATTCGTGAATTCGGAAACGGTATATTATTACCCCTTAAACCATAGGTTACAGACCTTATTATGACGAATGCAAAAGGGAAAAAAGCATGTAGAACTGGCGAGGAAGAGAAAGACAGAGCGGAGAAGGAAGGAAAGGTTTTGAATGTTTGTAATTAATCAAAATCCCATGGATTTAGGATGGTATTATCGTTTATTTCAAATTCATATACATAAATAAATGCAAACATTTAAATTGAAAGAAAAAATATACTATACCGTAATCGCAGTTGTTTTCTCATAATACTGCACGTTGAATTAAAATTAACATATACATTACGGCGTCCTCCTTTTTTTTTGGGGGGGGGGGGGGGGTTATGGTTGATATCTGAATTCGTGAAATAATGTCTACCTAATATTTTGTAATAAACAGTTCAATCGAACCTGGTGAAGCTATGCCCTAAAATGATTGGAAACCAAGTCTTTGTGAATGTGTCAGTGGCCTGCATCGGTGCATATATTTGTACAAATGCAAATTTAAACTCAAATGGAATCCACAATGTTTGATTATCTTTAATACACAATTACATTAACAAAACACACATATAATTTATGTTTATGTACCGTATATGTGCATAAATAACTTGCAAAGTAGTGATTGAAAATGCATACATTAAGCAAATAATCAATATACCATTTTCAAAATAAGAGGCAAAACCAAATTAATTATTGACAATTCCTCAAATAAACAAATAATAAATATACAAGCAAATTCCTCAAAATATTTAAACAATCAATTAATCAATATGTAAGTAGAGAAGCATACAACTTGTATTAATGAATACAATGGGAGTGTGTATGCCTACAAACAATAATTGCCCCTTTCAAATTAGATATTTTCCTGAGTTACGGTGCACCATTTAGAGTTTGTTTGCTGCAATAATGAATTGAAATAGATAAACATTAGACAAATTAATATTTACAATCCTTATAAATATATGCAACTGTTATCGACATGAATAAGATGTCAGTTGAAAATCATATGAAGGATGAGCATAAATGATTCTTATTCGTGCGTGATATTTGAGCCTTTTCTGACTTGTCTCTTAAAGGTATTACAAAGTTTTGGGAAATTTTGAAAAATGGGTGGATAGTGATTCTTTACAATTTTGATTGATTTGGATGCCCCTGTGGATTTATTGAAAACACCGGAAATTTTAGCCCTTAAAACACTTCTGCTTTCGAGAAAAATTGAATATAAAGATTTACCGGTGCTCCCGGTAAATTTTGATAAATTTCAAATAGCTCCTATGGCCGTACAATGGTAGCTGCGACCATGAAAGTCTCAGAGTATGTAGTTGTGGTATATAATTTCCGAACGCGAATAGCTAATCGGTCGATTTTAGTCAATAAACATTGTTTTATAGCTTAATTAATATCTTGACCTTGAGAGGGAGCTATTCAACATCGAGTGTTTATTATTTACAATTTCATAACTTTAGAGTCGATTTAGACCGCGACAACGATGACTGAATATTGTAGGATCGTATATGCTTCCAATATGTTCATTTGATCCAAATTCATGACTCCATACCAAAACTTTGTATTACCTTTAAACTTTAAAGAGGGTGTGCTTTGTGTGAAGCTTTTACAACCTCAAACCAAATGAGATGCAATAATGCATTTGTCAAATACGACAGTCCGGGGAAATTCCACTTCTGCAGTTGCCTTTGAATGTAAGGAGTTTCGAGATTTTGCCGACTTAAATCAACACTTGTGCTCTGATCGTTTGAACAGAATCGACGTCGAGAGGAGATGGCAAAAGAATAATAAAGAGAGAGGGAGAGAGAGAGAGAGAGAGAGAGAGAGGAGTTAGAGAGAGAGGGGAGAAAAGGGTAGAGAGAAAGAGAGAGAGAGAGAGGGAGAAAAGGGTAGAGAGAAAGAGAGAGAGAGAGAGAGGGAGGGAGGGGGGGGGGGGGGGGAAGAGAGGGAGAAGGGAAAAGCAGAGGGGAGAAGGGGGAAATCAGAGGGGAGATAAGAATGCTGAAGAAAAGTGTAAGGAAGAAGGATAAAACTCATTGAGGGAAAGAGAGAGAGAGAAAAAAAAAAGGGGGGGGGGTAGAAGAGAGGAAAAAAAGGCATAAGTAAAGAAACAAAGAGGGAAAATATGGAAAAGAATCAATCGCTAAAGGAAGTAAAGGGTATAAAAACATGTCCTCTTGTCGGTCTTGCTTTTATGGTGGACGTTTTTGGGGTAGGTTGGCCGGAGGTTAACATGCATCGTAGAATGGATAAGAAAAGCAAGTGAGCTGGCTTAGGTCAACAATTCACTGAATGAAAGAATGGAGAAAGAATCGTCAAAAGACGCTAAAAATCACTTCAAAGAACAGCAAAAAAAGAAGAAGAAAAAAAAAGCTTATACAATTTTGTAAAGGAAGTCATGGAAATAAAAATGACCTGGTACTGTAGCCTTCAAAAATGAATCATTCTTCTACCTTTCATCAAATTGTTATAGGAGAACATCCAATTCCTTATCTTCTATTGCAATTCTAAATCAAATTATCCTTTTTTGTGCACATTACACATTTTTTATTTTTTATAGGAATGATATTATTCCGGGTTTTTTTCAATCTATTTTAGGGTGAAAAATTGACGGCGTTTTAAAAGTATTGATAAATTTTCCATTTTGAAAAAACTGTAAATTACGTTGACAAAAAACCCCGTATCAAATCAAAACTCGAAAATCAATTACAAAGAAATGTTATGATATTGTCACCATAAACATAGCTTCTCAAAATATGTTAGACCGATTTTTCGACATATGATAATTATGAAAGTTAAACTTAAAAGCATATAAGTCAAATACAATACTCAATGATAGAAAATTAGAAATGGTATTCGTCCAACTTTGTGGTTCTTGATCTTTCTTCTTTCGTCTTTATATCTAGTTCCCCTCTTCTTTCTCTCCTCCCCCCTCTCTCTCTCTGTCTGTATGTCTGTCTGTCTGTCTCTTTCTGTCTCTCTCTCTCTCTCTATGTCTCCCTCATTTTCGACATCTCCCTTTTGACTCCACGCTTCTCTCGTTCGATCCTAGAAGTTGCTTCTGTAAACTCTACTCCATATTTTTCTGGTCTTCCATTCGAAACGATTAGCTTTTTTGGGGAGGTAGAGAGGTGCGACTATGTATTTTAGTTCGCACTTCATTAAATTCTGGTGCTTTATATCTCCCATTGTCAATCCAATTGTTCCTACAATCCGTTCTCTCAATTTCGGGCGGTGTCGAACAATAGAAGATGGGTACAGCACCGTGTATCTCCGCCCCGCCGCCCTTTTGATAAACCCTTCAACTCATTTATACTATACAGCCCCTCTCAACTAAAAACGTTCTTCCCGGCCCCATCAAAGGCTGAGAGAAGAAAAGGAGTTTGTGTACTCACATAACACGCACGTTGCCGCTCTTCATTCACAAAAAAGATGGCAAAATGGTCGGCAGTTTTCTCTTATTTTCCGAAGTAAACAAAGGACTGAAAAGGGGAGCCGGGCTTGAAAGAACAACAATTCGTTACGGAATAGTATGACAATATATTGGCGGAAGGAGACATTTGGAAACACAATCAGGGACTATTCTTTGATCAATTCCGTTTTGACAAGGTTAGAATCCCTTGTTGTTAGACACCAATCTGAAGACTTCCCGTTTGTCGTCTTTTAGAATAACGTTCCGACTTTCTGATATGTATTGCGAATCGAAATTAATGTGGAAGGCCAACTCAGTGCACGTGATATACACTATCAGTGCACATGAATTTTGATTTGATTTTTTTTTTTTTTTTAAACCTCTTTTCATAAAATGATTGTGAGAATATGAAATTTTTTATATCTTCTCAAAACTTTATCGATCTAAAATGTCGATAATGTTCTGAAGATATATTAACCCTATCTATGTCAGAATCACATTTCATGAAAAGAGGTGAGAAAAATTATTCAAAATTTATGGGGAACAGAATTATGGAGTACTGTCTCAAAATAAGTCTCAGCAAATAACTTGCCACACACATTACAAAATGTTTTGCTGAAGGTGATTTTTTTTAAACTTCCCTCTGAAAAAGCAAAAAACCATATCTTCATTGACGAATTTTGCATCCTATTCTTCATTGGTCGTAATGCTTAATGACCATCTCTTTGAAACTATTTTAAAGGATGATTTAATTTTCTTGAACTTATAAAGAGAAGCAGCGCATAGACGATTCGACAAACGTATCAGTAGTTATTAATGAATGGTGTTCATTTCAATGAAACAATTTCTTTTATTCCTTCTTTCGCGTAACTATGCTGTCAAAAATAAAACAAATTTCATCATTATTTTTATTAGATTCGACGTGAACATGAAGAGCTCAAAGACATACAAACATCACTTTGTCATGTGACAAATACACATGCATGCCGGTTATTGACCTCACACTTTAATGATCTTGACCTTGTGTTGACCTCGAAGATGACCTCATTTGGCCTTTGACCTTTGACATCATAAATCTCACATAGATAAACGCGGATCGGTGGCTATTATTATTATTGGCGTCTCATATTGCCCTTAGCACGTGCGTCATCTATTTTCTTTTATTTCTTCCCCCAAAATGACAGATTTATTTCAGCGCTGCATACCTTGAGGAAATTCCATTGAATAACGTTGATGAATTATTATAGTGGACGATTCAAATGGGTCAAAGTTCCTAGCATCATGATAAGATTATTATCTCTTTCGTATCAAATGTGTTCGTATCATGTCATTAATATTAACTCCTTTATATTTCAATTTAAATCTTATCGGTGTTTATTCGACATAAAACGGCATTACCAACAGATACAAAAAAAAATCATGCTTAAAGAAAGATAAATCGGGTTAAAAGTACGTTTAAAGATACTCTGCGCAAAGGTCAACAAAAGTCATCAAACAGGAGAGACTAAAACTAATTAACACACAGGAATATATATTGTACAAGAGTATCGTAATGTTCTCACATTATACTTTGACCTAGAATTGAAACACATACATTCAACATGGTCAAATATTTATATCAAACTGTGATATTAATGCTGTAATGGGTCATATTTCTAACGTTCAATATTTGTATTATTTTGTATTTGTATCAAATGCAAATGAAACGTCATGCCTGAAACAGGATCCAATTTGGGAAAATGAGTAATCTGATTAAATACACTATTATTCAGTGGACTTCTTCGGTTGTGTAACGCTAGAATAGCTTATGTATCCTCAACATAAACATCGTTTGTTTTTAGTTCCCCTTTTTTTTGTATCGTCAAGGAATTTATTTGATTTACAAATTATCTTCATCGTAGAAAAATATAATAGATGAAATAAAAATATAAATCTTACTTCGACAAATAAAGCATTTCAAATAATTCGCAGAACACTATTCAAAGTAAAATCATGAACAAATATTTGAGGACATCGGTATAGTTGGGACAAAAAAAGAAGGCAATTTAAAGTTAGCTATATGATCTCCATGCGTAGGCCACGCCCTTTTAATCCCGTGTAATATGTATATCTTAAATCTTTAACTCTATTTTATTTCGTGTTAATAATACGTTAAGAAGATGTTATTCTTCATAAACAAGATATAAATGTTTAATAGACACTCTGTAACGTGTTCATAAACATTACAGACAAATGGGAACTATAGGTGCATTAGCAATAACTGAATAAGTCGCTATCTTTGAAGCGTGCACCTTTGAAGACGGGTATACTCAAAGTCTCAAAGAGACAAACACAGTAGCAAATTCTGAGACATAACTGTGCCTCAGACAAACAAAATGAAAATCCTTTGACAAAGGCTGATCCTAAACCCTAACCCTTGTCTTTATCCTATTTCTAGCCTTTTCACAATAGTGAGAAAAAATTAAGCCCTCTAAAGAAAATCGGCTTGTCGGCGTCCTTTGCAGCTATCATTCAAGCGTCCAGGTCCGTCTGAGTATATTCCCGGAATTAAACGTACCATCAGCTACTTTTATACAGGTTTATATGTTTACCAATTTTATCTCTAAAATCATGTCGATGATAGGTTTGTTATCACATCATGCATTTGCATTTTATAAGGTTCATATTTATTGTCCATTTAAAAATAGAAATTCGTGGTATTTACATGGTATACGTATACATAAATACATTATACATCCATACAGAAAGACATATTCAGAAAAGAATTTTGAGTGGACAAAAAAACAAAAAGACAAACATAGATAATGTCATGCATCGAATGATAATGTTTTATCATAGAACAAACATGAATATATACATCAATATTTTAATGTATATCAATATTTTGTTTTTCAAAACAATAGTATTGAAGGGTATGGGCAATAATATTTTGAAAATCAGATAACGGATGTATTATATAATATCATATTAATCATGTACATTAACATATCATTAATTATCTTCTAGAAAGGAAGAAAATCAAATCTATTTTGACAAATTTTGTATAATTTTCCTTCTAAAAACATTCCCCATCTATTGGTTACGGTGAATTTTGACTCACATTATTGGAAATATGCCAGTCCCTTGGGGGGGGGGGGGGGGGCACTAGTCGCTAGGGGGCATCCTGTATATTCAGTTATGGGATCACGTTAAACAGAAACCATTTTTGTATTCGAGATGCTAAATGAACTGCATAAATTCACTTAGGCTTGATAAATAAGAGTAAATTAGGTAAGGTAATACTGTTTCGACTTTTGAATCATTAACATGATTAAAGGCTTTTTAGAAAGATTTAATGCTTAAAAGTGAATTTCTAAACACGAGGACAGTTAATAAAGTTTGAAAACTGAAGATAAGAGAAAACAAAATGATACCTCGACAGGAAAGAGATGCATTCTTCGAATATACAGTATAGTTAAGATGTCAAAAGTGACAAGATTATATTTGGTACTATTGGTTGTGGTTAGGGACTCTTAAATCGATCCGTTCCCATCCGTCCATTTTAAACAAAACAGAAGTTTACCACTGAACAGTCGAATGAAAAACAGTTTGAATAAGCGACGAATCGGAACGGGCCTATTCAAGGCTGAACTTCCGGATTGTTCTAAAACGGGCCGTGAGTGGTGGAAAATGTTTCGTGCGTGCGCCACTGATTACAATAGAAATATTGAGCGATAGTATTGCAGACGACACTCACTCCTCCCCACACACCGTACGATATACTACTCAATGAACTACGAGTTACTCATGCGCGCGCTCTTGCAACTCTCCGCAGTTCGATTTATCAACAAATTTTTCAGAAGCAGTGAAATTACCTTTCGAAGAGGTGCGCTGAAATTTTACTCTCTCCAGTTCAAAGGTTGGTGAAAGTTTAGAAGCCTGCAACCTTGCTACTTCGTTCTCGGAGGACTTATTGCATTTAATAGAGTCATCCATGAAAAATTGGTCTACATCACTCAATCGGACTAGAAACGCTTTTGCTTTGGAGAGAATTGTTTAACGGGACCATACCTCAGCTCAACTTTTGTCGACAGGAAGTCGACTGCATTGCCTCGCCGGAGCAACTGGGTATTTGTAGTTCCAAGTACCGGCGGCGGTCTCCTTTGAACTTGGGGGCTTTTACGAATTTCTGCAACTACCAACGATTTTAGAAGGAAGGAATTTAGGATTTAGACGTTCAGCATGGCGGCTCCTTCAGCAATTTTAAAATATCTGGTGTCAGTACTTGTGTGTTATGTGCTTTTCGCCGTTCCAAGTCAGGGAATATACATCAAAGACAGGAGCAGCAGGCAGAGGGGGAGCGAGAGGACAAGGGGGAGGGACAACCCAGGCGACGATACCTCGGTGGAAGAAAGGAGGAGAGAACCGTTCACAAGAACACTGGTAAGTTTGCCAACTTTTTCGAGAATGAGGACGAGAGGGTTCCATGCCATTTGATATTGTAAATATACATTTGTATAAATGTATATAGAAATGCTAAGCATGTGGCGTCAATGTACTGCATATACTACAGAGAATGAAACCATGGTGAAATCGCATAATTTATGTTTGTTGACACCATAATCTATATGTACTCAGATTGTTATTTATCTCCAGAACTATGATGTCAAATACAAAAAGAAAGAAATAAAAAAAAGGAAGAGAAATAATGATGCTGGCCGAAAATAAGGAGGGAACGAGAAACCTGCTTAAATCCAAGTGACTATTTTTTGCAGGAATAGACGTGGGACCTTTTAATAGTATGGCACATCATCGATAGTTTGCTCGAAATTATTTGATATCAAATTGTGGAATATTAATAATTGGGGTGAATTTTACCTACCTGATCGGAAAGAAATTGGGGAGCATTTAGAAAATGCATTTTCATGAATTCCATATCGTAGCAAAGCGGGATTGGAGTAAAATACGGGAAAAAACGATTTGGTTACCCCCGACCGAAATTCCTTCACACTTCAAATAAAATAGGTATGGAATGCTTCTTGTTCCTGCCTCACGCAATCCTGGATAAATCCCTCGGAGTCCTAAGCCGAAGTTTGTCCATGAAAAGCATCTGGGATTTGGTGAAAGTGCTTTTCAGAGATCATTGCGGATTTAAACAGTAAACCAAGCGCGCGAACTTCCTGCGATAAAAATATCACACTCTTTCAGTTCACAAAAGTTCACTCGTCAATATTAAAACTTTCCTTTCGCCGTCTGTCTTTCACCACGTCAGCGTGTATTCTGCTACCTGTAGTGTTTCTGTTTACCCTAACATGTTGAATTTTCTAATAATTAATTAACCAAAGTAAGCAACATTGCAACATATACCGTTCACAGATCACATGACCCTTGATTGAACTATTCATGTTTTGATTATGTAAGAGCGAGAGGAAGAAAGAAAAGGAGATGGTGAGAGAGAAAGAAAGGAAAACGGGCGTGACCTTCGATGAAGGAAAAAGGTGCGAATAGACCATTGTTTTGACGTAAAGTGCTAGACAGACACTACGTCACAATCATGCACGCGCTATCTTGTTGATTACATACATTATGCTATAGGAAGGGAAGGGGGTAAGGCATGTTACTTTACACGTGTACTATTATAATGTTGGATTTTATTTTTCTCACGGTGCATGTCTAAGTAAACTGTTTACTTATAATAAACACCTGTTACTTTTAGTTTTGACCAAATTAACAAGCTAAACATCAATTAAGGAACTTATCTTTAACATGAATAAGTACATGTACAAGTCATGTTTTATGTTCAGTGGGACACAGATGGGCGTCAACTCAAAGAATTTCATTTGTAGTCAGTGTCCCTCTGGTTATTAGGTGATGATTAAATAAAACCAAATGCAACAATAATATAGCCGTTTAATTGATTTATCCTACAATTATCGCAATCACTTCGAATGATCGTTGTAGTATAGAGATAATATTTCTCTCGATATTAAAAAAGACATTAAAACCAATATCTACCTTCTTGCAATAGTGCAGGAAGGTAAATATTATATATTTGTTTCTGTATTATGTTAATAAACCAAGTTTATAATGTAAAGCGTGTAGACAAATTAATTGTAATTATTGATATATAAATGTTACGTTATTACTTTTATTTTAATTATTAAAAAAAAACTCCTGGAAAGTCAGACCTCGCAGCTGATGCCGGGCATTTCGAAAATGGAAGAAAAGTGAGTTTTTTTTTAATGTCTAACACCCCCACCCCACATCCCATACGATGCTTGGTGAACTAATTTTCACCTCATTTGGAAATGTTCGTGGTTGTTGATGATGGCAAGCCCCCTACCACAAAATGGCCCATGATGATAGTCGTGTGGTTTGGGGGTCCTCCGTGTCCTGAGATGAGGTAGGCCTACATTGTACATGTACGCTGCTTCATGTTGTATTGGTAGTACCAGGGATAGGTAGCACTCTAAAACTAGTCACAGTCAATACCGGCCCTTGTTATATTAAACAGTTTCCGTTATCTAAATGGGCACATGTCCTCCAAGTGTAAGCAGTCACGAAACCTCTGCTATCCTTCTCAAATTAAATTCCAGCGCGACCACCCCTCCCCTAGACTTATAGTAGAATTAATAGATTCAGATAACTTATTCAGATCAATCGCAATTCTGTACAAGTTTATTTAAACTCATTGCGATTAATGTGAAATGTGCAGTATCACTTCATCCCAGTGATATACTCTATGTGTATTTTACTCAACTTACTCTTTAAAATGACGTTCCTGTTCATAATTAGTACACTTTTATAGAACAATATACGTGTGGGCCTACAATATTAT
Organism: Strongylocentrotus droebachiensis; assembly: GCA_035222895.1. Classification (NCBI taxonomy): domain Eukaryota; kingdom Metazoa; phylum Echinodermata; class Echinoidea; order Camarodonta; family Strongylocentrotidae; genus Strongylocentrotus; species Strongylocentrotus droebachiensis. The sequence continues at coordinate 129,809 of JAVYIG010002715.1, read as the reverse complement.
TTAGGTTTTTAACTGAAAAATTCATTTTCCGTCAGAGTCAATGCAACATTGTTAAGAAAAACGACTTTATCAATATGAACGGCCCCTCTCTACAGCTAGCCGCCACAAATACATTTCCATTCTCTCTATTGTGATTATAGGTTATTCCGAGGATAAGTTAAAAAGTTCATAGCTATTGGGAGTGAAAATAGTCCCGAATGTTGGGTTATTTCAGAGCGGTCTGTAATCGCTTCTTGACATATTTTTGCGGTCAGATATAGAAAGAGTCAGTGAACCCGAAGGGTTGATGGAAAAGGGTTTCTCTCTCTTTCTTTCTCTCACTCTCTCCCTCATCCCTCCTCTCCCTTTTCCACCCCATCTCTCCCTCCTCTCTCCTTTTCGCTCCCTCTCCCTCAATCTCTTCCCCCTCTCTCCCACTTTCTCTCTCTTTCTGGCTCTTTCTGGCTTCTTCGTTTCGGGACAACTGCACTCTTTCGTCATGACTCCCTTGTATAAATTTGAGATAAAAACTATCGATAAAATCCCACTGTTTGGTGATCGCTTCGTTGATGGATGGGCGTTTCGGACGCGGGGTCGCAAGAAGATGTCCAGTCTCTTTTCAAGTCGTATATATTTTTTAGTACAACAAAATCGGCACTTAAAATGCATTATGATTCATGAAACAATACATATTAAAGGTTAATCTGTTGGAAACAGGCATAAGAATTTACCTCGCCCCCATTCCAAAATTATCGACACGCTGTCATGATTATTTTAGCTACACATGTAGGCGCCTATAGGAATATTCGCATATAATCATGATTGGCAACCTGATGTTTGTAATGTCTTACATGATAATGAACGCTTCACTCGAATATTTTAAATCCTAGTTTACCGTTATGAATTATGATACTATTTCATGTCAATTGCATTCTTTGGACCCGACTTCCCACAAATAAATAAATAAATAACTATTTATAATTAAATGTATAAAAACAATTATGTAAATAAAAATAATCTCGAGGTGAATATTGGTATGCAAATCATAATGTATAATGTGATGTGTGCTCTTTAGTAGCCACATTGCGATAAACTTCTCTTGAAATAATCATTAAAAAACGAGACGATTGAATCCAGACTAGTCCTTAAAAAAAAAGATGAAACTGTTGTAAATTGGTTATTTGAGGGGGTCACAAAACGTCTCGAAGCAACACCAAGGTTGTCCTTTTATGCTTACCATCAATAGCTAGACATCATGATGAATTATCAACGCACTTTTCTTTGATGAGTTAGATTAATAATAAATGCCGATGGCGTATTAGAAATTGGAGGAGCGAGAATCAAAAAGTCGAAACTGGCTTCGCATTACATTACAGTGAAATTGTAAGTTTGTAACAGGATTAGAACCTAAATCTAGGATTATCACTTTTTCATGAAAAGTGGGAAAGATTGAAAAGGAGAAATGAGAAATTTGACAACTCGATTTGACTTTATGATGGAATGCAATGCGATGATCCTATTCCAGTGAAATAATGTGGACAATTTTTACTTCAAATAACTGAACCCCTGTTATGGCCCTGTTCTGTTTTTATAGATGCATCTTTATTTTCGTACAGTATTTAATGCCTATTATCTCGGCGGCAAAACATACACGTATACATACTATAGGTAAAGAATTAAGCTTGAACACATTTGTATTGTCTTTATTGTCGGAGAAAATCAGCATTTTTTTTTGGGGGGGGGGAATTGTCACACCAAGATATATCGTATTGTATTTTTACTTCGTTAAAAAGTGATGGTATAACTGGGCGGCTTGTGTTTCAGTTTATGTGCATAATGGATAGCCGAGTAGGCAGAGGCTTATAATAATCATGGTTTGATTTCAAAGTGCGGCATCTTTTACTTCACAGGGATTGCAATTTTTGATTGTTTAGGCCACCATGTAAAAGCTAGATTTCGGCGGCACAGTCTATCCATGCACAGACTTTATGTGCACAGTTTTGGAAGGGAGTTGGGATTGGCTGGGCGCTGCCTGTCGGGTTCCTTACAACCAACGTTTGAACTTAACGTTGCTCATACTATAATATTAAGAAGAATTAAACTAGATTTCGGTGACCTAAAGTTATAGCTTCGGATCCGGCGGCACAAAAATATATTTTAATCCATGTCCATGTTTATGTGCATTTTTTTTTTATTGGAGAGGGGGGGGGGGGGGGGGGGGGGCTAAGCGCTAACGTCGAACAATTGCACTTAAATTAATTCGCTTGTTTGAAACCAACGTGTGTAGTTAATTAGAAATAAAGAATAATTAAAGTTCTAAAGAGTTCAAGTTCTCACTTCATTTACCGGTAATACAGTCCCAAGTCTATCCATCGACGAAATTTATGTGCACTGTTTTTTTTTAAGGGGGCGGGGAAAAACCAGAGATATGTATAACATGCATGTCAAAACATGGTCAACCGTTCAACAATCGCATATACATGTACAATGTACATAAATTCGGGATGCTTGCATCGAACGTTTGAAGTTGCCTTCAATGCTCAAAAGAGGCGCGCGCGGTAGCAAATAAATGGAGCAGAGAAGTCGGACAAATACAAAAAAAGTGAGGTGGGTTTGTGATGCAAACATGGCTATTGATTCCTCCATCGTGGGAGAGTGGCCGAAGAATGCTGGAAATGTAGAAACTGGTGAAGAGTATGCTTGATACCAAGATGGCATCGTCTGATATTGCCATCTTATATGTTGTTGGTTTTGAATATCTTCAGGAGGAGAAGAAGAAGACTAGTATATATATATATATATCATATAGCAAGTGAAAATCATATATATATAAATCCTCGAGGCTGCAATGCGACGGAGTGTTCTGACTTCTAAGGACCAGCATTTAGTCAATTTCCGATGTATTTCTGCCAGATAAGTTTTATTCTGTACAAAATAAATAAAGCCTGCATTGCCCTGCAATTATTATTGTTTTACAGCTGCAGGGGTCGCAACGCTTGATAAAGCCAGACTGGCGTTTAATTTTGAGTTGCTTTTAAACGCAAATTGATATGGAGGATATAAATCAAATATTTACAAGTGAGAATACACCCTGTTGAAGATTTATTTAGGTCTAGGATATGGCATAATTATACGTGTAGCTAACTAAGTCTTCGTTTGTAACTGCAAGCATTTCTAACTAAAAGTTTGTAATGGATTGAAGTCAAGATAAAAAACGTCACCCAAAATTAAAAAGAAAAGAATTTAAACTAAAAGTTTGTCAAACGTCACTCATAATTCAAAAGGAAGGGCATGATAATATAATCTAGAAATTGAATCTAAACAATAGCGCGAAAACGTGTATCCTCTGGCATATTACAGTTTAAGTCATAATGTTCGCTTAAACTATTGATTACGTAATGACCAGTTGTCATATCTGTGTCATTGCGGTATCTCATCTGATATAACCTCGAGCATCAGACGATATTGAGGACCCAAAGCTGTTACGAGAGAGAGAGAGAGAGAGAGAGAGAGAAAGAAGGTAATAGAGAGAGAGAGAGAGAGAGAGAGAGAGAAAGAGAGAGAGAGGGAGATGAACAAAGTGAAAAGAATGACCATGCAAATAGGGCGAAATTGTCTAATTTTCGACCGATTTAAATATCTCTACCGCAGTTTCTGCATTGCTTGGCTCTTTAAAGAACGACAAGAGTTATTCGAATTTCGTAATATTTAGCTAAACATTGGATATAAGACTAAAACCTAATAAATTACAGATATTGCCTTCGCGAATAATTATAAAAAAAGCGTGAGTAATCTATAAGCATTGATAGATTAGAAGCAACATGATTTACAGAATGCTTTCAAGTGTGATTACAACGTTAGTCTTTAGCTTAATTCATTAAGGGTAATTGTAGCATTGATTTTCGCGAATATTAGTGCGATATTTCCCCATTTTGTGGTGTTGTATTCCCCAGTCATCTTTGAGGTTAATAGTTCATGAGCTGTTGAGGTTTCTGAATCATCCATACAAAGCATGTACATGTACATCGTCGTTCGTTTGTTCTTTCACAAGTAAACGTACTAGCTTTGTTCGGGTGATTCAGGTATGTACTAGAAAGTCATTGGAACGTGTATGGGATAGGGAGCGGGGCGTGGAGGGGGGGGGGGGGGGGGGGTGTAGTTAGCTAATTTATTGCTTACTTGAGTATGTATATTTGTTGTTGTTGTAGTAAGTTTTTTTTTCCTTCTAAATTGTAGATGGTTGTTTAGGTTGATAAGTAGGGCCCACAAGTTTCTTTTTTTTTTTAGAAAGCTGCGGCATCTACGAGTCACTGCAAGTATTATAGCAATACCTACCTATACGGTGTATCTACCCAGTCAGATGACTCTGTCTTCGTGGAAAGTTATTGAAAATAGTAGAATGAGAGATCATTGAGAGAAACATTATGATGAATACATGATACATTCGATTTTAGAGACATAGACAGAGGGTATATAGGTAGAGAGTCGAACGAGAGATGAGATAGAAAGAGAGAGAGGAGGGGGGGGGGGAGGAAGAGAATGGGAGTCGAGAGAAGGAGAGGGGGGGGGGGGGGCGGAATTCTTGATCAAATTGACACGCGCCAAATGGGAGATTAATTATGATAGGCACTTCCGGACTAGTCATGACGTCACGGGTTCCGAGGCAACTCCATAAGCCTAATGAGAGCGAAGTGAAAATAAGGATTGTTGACTTGCAAAACAAGCTGCGGTGCGGGGGGAAATAATATCACCAGGAATAGTTCAATAGTTATGAAGATAATGGTGATCGTGGTATGCACATGGTTGTATAGGTACGGGTCATGGCAGAAAGAATGAATGGAACCGTGGGTTAAATATAGAACCAAGACATGGCCGAGCCGTGCGATCGTTTCTATATTTACCCATTTTCTTCCAAGTAGGACTGAAATTATGCCGTGCAAATTTTTATGATCAATACTTTCTAATTATGTTTTCCTGACACGAGTGACTCTAGATTAATCTGTTTATATTCTAGGAAATGTGTAAGGGCCATTGTGAGGGGACTCCATACGAATGCCGGGTATACAAATACCATATTTTATTTTGCGTAATGAGTTATGTATGATTCTGATCACAATCAAGGCGCTTATTTGCATCGTTTGACGTCTTTAGAAAGTCAGTTCCCATCAAGACAGTGTGAAATAAAGATGCATTCACGAGGGGCGTCATTCCGATAGCGTTATTGACCAGCGCTATTCAAGCCTGTGAAAACAATCAGCCCTTGCGCCATTAATCCTTGGCAATATTTACACTGTTCTTCATTTTGCACCTAGACTTCATACAGTGTCATTAGGATATAGTGCGTTAAAGGCACACTGTCCTACTTGTAGCTACTTGCTCCCTCTATATAGAAAACTTCCCAAATCGGTGCCTGTTGGTCCCCCATGATCCTCTTTTTCTTATGTTAAATGAGAGCTGAGTTAATGAGATAGCCACCTGTCACAGTGACCTCGATGACTCGCTGTGTGGTCTAATCCCTTCTAGCTGCAGTAGTAACGCCTACCTTTAAAGGCCGCGTCTGTTGCTGACGCAATGCTACGTCAGGGAAAATGGCGCCTCATGATCAACCTGCATTTTGTTATCCATTCCGAATGTTTTATCTAATAGAAGGTTGAACAAATTGTCAGTAACTGTGAGTGTGATATATACATCCATAATATATCTATGTATATAAACTGTTTATAATTATTCATTTATAACGGTGGGAAATTCGTATACTTACGTTTTTCTCGATGTGTGAACTGTAGGATACACATGGTGCGTTCAGACGGCACAAGGCTGTGAAATGAATGTCCTTAAGACGTGCATATCCTTCTTTCCAGTAATAATTTACACAATATTGATATGAATGATAACAGTTAACGTTTTTTAAAACACTTTTTGATTGACCTTGTTGTATTTGTTGACTAAAATCCACATCGTTAATTTTGCATAGCCGAGTTGCCCCTTCCTGATACACAGTGCATTATCTCCTTTCCCAATATTAATGCTCCAGATTGCATCTGTGACCATGGTGGCGATCCCTCCTCTCCACTCCCCCTTCTTTCTCACTTTCTTCCGCTCTCTCTCTGCCTATTTTCCTTTCTTTGTCTCTCCCCAACCCCTCTCTTTATCTGCCCCTATCTCCCTCTATTGCACGTATACAGTCATGCCCATTGCCCTCTATAACATTATCTGTGATGCATCAATGAGTACTCTCAAAACTCTTTGGATTCATTCATCTTGCACATGCTGAAAGAAAATCAACGTATATCAAAAGTTAAACCCCCTTGTTATAATAATAATTCCATTGTTAATCTCTGGTGAACAAAATAATTATTACTGCAGCTAAGAATCGGACAAGGCCGCGTTTAATTTGAAATTAATTACGGTTAACCATAACCTAAATATCTGGTGGTTAGAAGGTTGAAAGTAGGTTGAAAGTCGAATCCTTAACTATTTTTTGTACTGACCACATTCACCAATGCTTCTGATATATGGGCCCTGAGCCCTTTAGATATTATTATTTACAATGAATTGGTGGCGGATGCGACAAATCACAAAATTAGGACAAAGTGACAGGTGTCACAATCCCCCCAAAATAATTGAAATCAGAGAAGAAGGAGAACATTTATTATAAAGGTTACCCATTGTCATGACCGAGTATCATTCTTTACCATTCTTTCTATTCAATCAGTTTCATGTTTAAATTATATAGTAATACTGAGGGTAATGATGGTTATATATACCAGCTCGTTGGCAATTGCTCATGTGGTGTTGTACGTGATGGTGGACTGTGGTAGCGGTAGGGATATTTGTGGGAGAGGGGGGGGGGGGGGGGGAGGGGTGAATGGGAGATTTAAGCTGTGACCTGCCCCTCTGCATATGCCCCTGTGTCGGATAACTTGGGTTATTTCCAACCCGTACCCTAAGACTTAACGGAAATCCAGCATTAAACTGATGTTTCCTAATAACGACAGGAATAAGTCTCTCTCTATTATACGATTACCCGCACATTGGCTAGTCTCCAGCCCATCCACACCTTCATTAATTTTCTTGTATTAATACAAATGGGTACTTATGGAAGTGTTACTGTATTTCTTTTTACAAAATAGACCCTCGCCCCAAGACTACATTGAAATATGGGTAATATATCTTGAATTTTTAACTGAAAGAACTAATATAAGAAATACAATGGCTATACAGTATACAAAGAGACAGACTGAGCTAAATTGATTCGGAAGAAAACGTCAAAATTCCAGGGACTTCAATTTCGCCTCTAGAAATTGTTAGCAGATTTGAATTTTAGTCATGAAGTGATTTCCCCCTACTTCCTTTCTTTAATTTCAACGTGTCTGTATTTTTGTTTGTGGGAAGAGTAATCAGAATATATTATTAACACGTTGAATACTTCGTCATGATTCATAGCCCGAGTTTACTGAGAAGAAAACACTCTTATGTAAATAAAACCCACTGTATTCTTAAGTTAAGTGACATGACGCGAATTCCTTCCAAAGGACTTTGTGTTAGCAAGAAAAAAGCTGACGATTCGCCAATAAGATGTACTTTGAGTCTTAAAGTATGTTTCCCGGACATCTCAGGTTCGTGCAAAATATTTAACCATCGAAACATGTAGGTTTAAGAATATACCTTCAGCACTGCCACAAGAAAAGGACAGTTTATTTATATATATTTTTTTTAAATATACGATCAAAATGACAGAAATATGACATATCTTTTATTTTGGTTGATATTACATGTAATTGTTATATTTAGAAATGATTATGTACATGTAGTTTCCCCAGAGTGGAACTAGAAGTGGCTTATGACTCAGTCACACCTGCACCAAACCGTTTCCAAACCGACGGACCGATATTCGGTCATTGGTGGTAATGTCATTTTTTATTCGGTTGGTACATGTAGTCGAACTGGTATCGGTCTCGTTGATATGACCGGGGTATTAACGTAAGGCGATGTCTCTAGCCGTGATCTTGCATTCCTTTCAGATATTTGAACTTAAATTCACCGGAAATCGCGATCGAATATCAATTGATCTCGCACAAGTATATCTTTTGATACTGTGTGACTATTTTTGACACGTGTAATGCCAAGTTGCCTTTTGCTACCAAAACTTCACTTGAGCTGAAAACGTTTGGGAACAACCAATCCCCCACCTCTAAAGTGGCTGATGAATTGAATGTGATAGGTCAGTGCATTACGTCATCACAACTCATCGAATGAGTGCTTGTCATTGATTTCTCACTCGTGATTGTACCAGAGTAATTGGGGACACGCCTTCTTAACACATTCAAGGTCATTTTCAAAGTGGACCCTTCCTTGCCAGATTTGACCTTGATCATGACCATGAATGTCGACCCACCAGATCTTTTTGACATTAAAACTTGAGGTTTTGATGTTTTTATTCTTAATTTTTATTTTTTCGTTTTTATGGGCACCTGAGTAAGAGAAAGAGTTACGTAAATAAATATAACTCTCTCTCTCTTACTTACTCTTGCTTATCCCCACATGAACTAAACCGATGTCCCAATGAATCGAGGGGAGGGCATATGAAGGGCACATACATATTTCTGGGGGGGGGGGGGGCGTATACCCCAGGCCCTACACTCTAAAAACTGAAATGTTAAATGTCAATTTAAAAGGGCCGAGGAGTGACCACTCTTTCAAAATGTCAGATTGTTTCTTTTAACCTGCTAGATTCAACCTTAATAGTGTTGGATCCAGCATGTTCAAAGTGCTAATCTACCATTTTGAAAGAGTGGTCACTCCTCGGCCCTTTTAAATGGTGATTTAACATTTCAGTTTTTAGAGTGTAGGGGGGGGGGCGTATACCCCAGGCCCTACACTCTAAAAACTGAAATGTTAAATGTCAATTTAAAAGGGCCGAGGAGTGACCACTCTTTCAAAATGTCAGATTGTTTCTTTTAACCTGCTAGATTCAACCTTAATAGTGTTGGATCCAGCATGTTCAAAGTGCTAATCTACCATTTTGAAAGAGTGGTCACTCCTCGGCCCTTTTAAATGGTGATTTAACATTTCAGTTTTTAGAGTGTATGCAGCTGCATGTGCGAATGTGATCGTTGTTGATGTTACCAATACTTCAGAGAAACATCCATAAGAAAGTGAAACCTTTTATGATTGATAAAATATATGATTTCATGTGAAATTTCATAAGAAATTCAGGGAAAAGTGTCTCACGTTATTTTTTAAAGAAATGTTACATTTCAAACTAGTGCGTCTAGGAGATGAGGCAGATCTAAGATTTAACTTTTCATTATTAAAGATAGGAACATGGACTGCATGGTAGTCTTCTGAAAGTTGAACTTGAAGTTAGGAGGAACTGGGGTAATGACGAAGAAAGAACTGGATGCCAAGAGCATTACCACTAGTTCAAACAAAATCATTGAAAGGGAAGAGGGGAATTACAAGGAAACGAAGACGGCATTTCCATGTTGTATTTCCACATCTTCTCCAAAGTGTGATGAGGTGTCAGCTAAGTATTACGTGACGTGGGGCGAGTGTCACCTTAATTTGAGCCTTGCTCCCTCTTGACAGCGTCTTTGGAAGAATAAAAGTGCGTGAGGAAATGGATTAATTCGAACCGAACGCGGTGTACCCATCTCGTTCTCTCCGAGGAGGAAGTCTGCTATACGGGGATGCGCCAACCCGACCAAAGATCCTGCAACTCGGCTAGAGATAGTTGGAGGGGACCAGGTGGAAGAGATTGACAAAGTTTCTGTTTCTTACCTGCAAAGTTTATCCGCAGAGCCACAAATTTCCGAGATTTCCTCCTCGCGAAAATGATGAGTGGAATAATGGTTGTAGACAAGTTGGGAAAAATACTATAGACAAAAAGCATTGATTCTTGGAAGTTGGAGTAAACCAAGATATTTATTATTACAAATGAAAGGTAAGGTGGAATTGAAAGAGACATCTTCTAAAAATAATAAGAAAAGGAGTTCTCATCGTGAGCTGCCGGAACATGAATCCGACAAGAGTGACATTAACAGGGTCAAATCATCTTACAATGAATGAGCATTTTGTAATCATGATGATGAATATACTATTTTATTTTCATTTTGATAGATTTTTAGGAATGAGCTTATAAGGAGTTAAATTTCGGTGTTACTTGTACTACAGCGCTGACTCTTTATAACTTGACATACTATTTTTCCAAGTTAGCTTTCTTTCTCCCCCCCCCCCCCCCCGTTTCCCCCTTCCTCGCTCAATAATCCAGTTTCCCATCCGACATCTTTAAAATCGTTTTTACATCCATGAAGTCTTCAGACTGCACACTTTACTGCACTCAATTTCCTCTATTCCAGCCGTTTCGCAGCAAACACACGCTCATATTTCTTCGTTTATTTCCGCTCAGTTTTGTTGTTGGTAGTTCTGGGCTGTCGTCTGCAATGTCTGACTCTGGGTTGGTTTTCCTGCCAAGCGATGAAGCGCTGAAAACCGAGCACGGATTCGAGAAAAAACATCAACAAATTTTGTCCCGACGTTTTCAAAACCTCGATCTTGAACTTGAACATAATACCGGGAAGGGGATGTCCCCATTTCCTTCAAATTCGTGGACTTTGATTGCGTCTCGTGCATGGGGTGGAAAATTTACCTGGCCAGTCTTTTTTTTTTCCAGCAGCGGAAACGACCCAATCTCAATCACTTTCGTTCCTAGTAGCACAATTAGAGCGAATTTATAAGGGGAAATAACAGTCAATGGCTTACAAAGTGTTAAAAAGTATAACGAGAAAGTTATTTCATAATTCATATGAACCTGTAACTTTAATTTACATACCCCCTATTCGCGCCCCTCACCCCATCCTCGCCACATCTTCAAATTGAAACAATAATGTCTCCTAACTCTCCTCTTTATCCTTTATAACTAAAAATACTCGCACCCCCTATATTTTCGGGATATAGTATTGAAAGAGAGAACAATAACTAGAAAGCGAGAGAAAAAAAACCGATTCATTTTGGATTGAAATAATAATAGTATAGTCAGGAGACGGAGAGCACTAATGACAGCGAGAAAAGTAACCAGTTATCTTATTTTGACTGATCATGCTATTATAGTTGAGTCAGAAGACTGGGGACCGTATTGCAAACCAGGGGATAAACTACCGTATCTATTTCAACTGATATTTCATTGTCAAATTATGAGACGGGGAATAGTATAAATGAAAGTGAGAGAGAGGAGAGCGGAACTCCCGACTCCCATCATGTCACAATCCCTTATTTTTAGCTTCTGGGAGGAGATGCGCTCATTTATTGTGATCGTTTAGATGGAAGGATGATGTAATTACCGCAATGTCTGCTCAGTTTCGGTCTGCTTTGTGATTTCTCTCGCATTCCATCATGGCTTCCCAATCTGAAAACATCAGCTTACATTTCCAGAAAACGAAGATATCTATCAAGTTTAATCACCCTGAGGTGAACTGTTGTTGAAAATTAGCGACACGTGGATGCACTTTTAACGTTAAATGTTAGTTTTTTTTTAAATAAACAGATGCACAGTATTTATATTTGTATAATTGATTACATAGATACACAAAATGAAACATGTATCCATTTCCAGTCTTGTCATTATCGATTAGCTGGCGGCCTTTGTCAATACAGCACTAAATCTAACCTTTCTCATGAAGATGATATGGTTTAAAAAAAAAAAAAAGGCTATGATATGCTTATATTATTTATAGGCGATATAGCATGATTTAGAGAGTGTTTTGTTGTACTATGTGAAAATAATGGATATTCGTTTCAGAGGAAAAAGAGATAAGACAGAGAAATGAATTATTTTCATTAGGTTTAATTCTGTTTGACAACCGAATTTTCATATTGATTATGGAAAGCTTCTTGTAGCGAAAATAGTGTATGTGAGTATAGTATGGAAAGCTCTTTGTGTCATTAATTCCGTGGGTTTGCGGGAAGGTGTGCGCGCGGGTGATTTGGGTTCGCACTCAGCATTCCATAGGATCGCACGTAAGGGCATTTAGATTTGTTGGGTATACTATCAATTACAGGGGTGCACGGTGATAGAAAATGGAAAGTTTGGGTGATAATTACAGAAATGTCATTCATGCTAATCAAACCCCTTCAATCGTCTAGACATGGCTCTGTTTGGAAGGCTCAATACTCGCATTTTAAGTTCGGCTACAATCGGATTTCTTAGGATATCGAGATTTAGGAGGGCAACCCATCAACTTCAAATTATTAAAAGTTATGGCTCAATTGCGCCCTAAGTAATCGTACCTCAGTAGTCCCCCCACCCCTCTTTCCAGAGATATCTTTGTAGTCCCGCGTGTATACTGCTGTGTGGAATTAATTCAATGGTAACTTTGACGGCATCATTTCTCAGTGCAAGGCTTAGCACGAGATCAGGGTGGAAAGGCTTAGGGCAACCCCAAAGCGGCAGGACGCAATACAGGGCACGCAGAGCGGGTCTAATCGAGGGCAGGTGATACTCACGCCATCCCGGGGAGCTGCCCGTGGCTCAACGTTCACCATTTTACTCCCGGCCCGTAATATATTGGGGGTCACGAACTGTCATTTCGAGTTTGACTCTTCAAAGATATTTGAGCGATGGGGGCTTCTCTACCCGTAAATGGCTTCACCAAGTTCCCTCCTATTATTGTCGTTTCCTCTTCAGCCCTAAAATATTACGTTTTCATATTCTTGTGGAACTGTCCTTCGCTTTGGTCACACAATCCCTCCCTGTCGTTGACTCATAGTTCATTTCTCTTGATCCCTTTCCGTTATTGTCCATTGAATCTTCAAGATTTTATAGGAAATGAATTAAGGGTGAATGGTCAGCGAATACTGCAAATGATTATTGCTGCAGCCATCTATTTCCTGTGTGTCCTGATTGGGCTTGGTCGTTGTCCTATATTCACCTTCCTGTAACTCCCCTTCCTCCTCCCCTCCCATCCTCTCATCTCCCCTCCTGCCTTTCCAGACAGTCTTTCTCCACCTCATTCTTCATATCCCCTTCTCTCTCCACTGTTCTCCCTATACCTTTCATCTCTTCTCTTTCACCTCTTAACCAACTCTCCTCCTTGGCTCCTCCCCTCATCTCCATCCTCCTCTCATCTCTATCCTCCCCTCCTCCCACTCTCTGCATCGCCCTCTTCATCGCCCTCTTTGCCCTCCCCTCACTCTACCAACTTCTACTCCTTCCCCTCCTCTCTGTTTTACCCCATGCAACATTTTCCGTCCGCCTATATGGATTCTACTCCTTCTCTTCACGCACTGATTCCCCTCCTCCATCTCCTCCTTCACCATCTACTTGTCATCACACCCCTGCGTCGCATCCTTGCCTCAAAGCATTCCTGTCCCAATTGAACATTATTGGATCACAATATCATTGCAATCTAATAACTGAGTTCCCATTACCCCAAGTTCAAGTTCGACAAATCACCTCAATTTACCAAACATCTTACTTTTCCCCTGAAAAAAAAAACCCGCGACATATTCTTCGCAACTTTCTCTCCCAATAAAAATATTATTTCGACGCGGGTGCGTGTTGAACGTCAACGGTCCCGGACCAAAATTGGTAGCAACGTTCAAAGAAACATGCCGACTTAACCGCACCATAATTTCCAATAGAACGTAATTATGCGAGCACTATGGGAGCACTACCTGGCCTTGGGGCGGAGCGTTCGAACAAAAAATATGATATGATAAGTTCTTTTGGGTATAGCCCTGATGGGGTCAAAAATAGAGGCTTGTGTTTTCATAGAACTAGTCTTAGATGTCCAGTCGTTCCTTCAGAGCATCGTCTCAAGCAAGAGACACTAGGGTCTAGAATTTGTTTTTCTTTTATCAATTATAACTAAATTACCAACATTTAATAGATAAACGGCTTAATTCGGTGATTTTTGATAAGTAGATTTCATATTTTTTTCGAAAATTCGGGATATTGTTCGATTCTTTAAGTTTGTAAAGTAAAACGTAATTCTAAGATCTGATTATATGACGACTTAAACACTGAAGTCAAGTCTTCGATGGAATGGTACTTCAAGAAGTGTCCATAAACATCTTGAGCCTTTAATATTGACCGTAATGTCGATTGAAATACTTTTAGCTGTGTGACAAATTGGGCTGGTCAATTACCCAGCACTCGCCCTTTAGTGTCGATAATGAAGGGAATTTGTGACGCATGACACGCTCAGAAGTTTTACAACAACTTCTAATGCATGCCATAACATTGTTTTAATGACGGGTAAGTTTCCGAAGCGATTTGACGTAGTGGCCCTTATAGAAAATGTACAGAGATTATTTATACGAGACCTTTTCGAACAGCCTAAAGTATATTTTCATGTTGTTAATAAATTAAGAGACACCATGATTGTGCCTTGGGTTCCGGATTTTCTGGTGCAGAGGGGCTACTACAAGGCATCATTGATGACGTCATTATCTTGACAATGTTACGACTTTTGTAATGATGTTCAGTTATTATGATAGCATAAAACTCAGAGAAACACAACATTTGAACTAAATTGGACAAATAATAAGAAAGTTATGAATGTTTGAAATATGAGATCAGAGTCTATGCGATTCTCAAAATGGCAATTTGGTAAATGGATTGTGACATAGTCGCGGATAACTCGACCGTTTGTCGTTTACAACAATATCACTAATTTTTGTTTTTCTCTCAAGTGCCTTCAGCCTTTGGGTGCTACTCAAAGTATATTATGGACAGTATATCATTCTAAAAAGTATGGACCATCCCGAGTCATACATTTGTTGAAATATTGAAATGTTGTAATGTTGTGTGTTGGAACAAATGGGAAAGTTGTCCGCCACAACCTCGCAGAGACATAACCGAATCGGCCATTTTGAAGACCCCATACTAATAGTGATTATAACTTTCAAAAATTCTTAACTTTCTCATCTTTTGTCCGATTTCATTCTAACTTTCACAAATATACTTCTACGATTTGTTCTGCTTTCCTCTAGAGCGGTAGCAAACTTTGCTATCAACATTTCCCTGAAACGTTAATGTCGTCATTATACGGACTGAAAAGTATGGCCCAAATCGACCAGTTGAGAATAGTTATTGCCAGAAATAACCATGAATACAATATCGAAAACTGAATGAATATGTCATCCTCAAGGCTTTCACTATTGATCTGTCCCGATTTGAATAGGTTCATCACATAGCCTAAGTTCATGCATTATCCGTTTAAATGGATGAAGAGTAAAATTTACTTTGTTAACAAAACCCCAACAAGGACTCTCTGTGGCACGTTATTGAAAGTAAAGAGGATGGGAGAATTAAGAAAATGAGCCCGAAGCAACACGTTAGAGAGGCAATTATTGGCAAAGTTCGTAACAGTTCGATTAATTCTGAATGAAAATGCTTTTTTTCCTGATTATTAAATTCAAATGTATCATCATCCCTGCCTGAGAAAAAAGCTTTAAAAAATGAAAATTGGGGCGGCGCCAGCCGAGGTTAAAAATAAATATACAGTTGTTAAGCTCACTTGGTTTATAAGGAGGGAAACGACCTGTGTTCAATTGTAAGGAGCAAGTGAATTTGAAATATCTTTAAATTGCACCTAGAAAGGGATAATGAGAGAGAGAGAGAGAGAGAGAGAGAAAATGGCTATGTATAGAGGCTAACAAGAATCAAGAATTCCTTATTGATTTGTACTCAAAAGATCGCCGATTATGGTTGCCATCTTGCAAAGATGCTCAATATTTTGGAGGTGCATGCGCATTTTCAAACTTTCTAATTTGCACTCAACAAACTTTTGCGATATAAAGATAACATTATTTGTATGCCTTCATTTTGTAGTGAAAAAATATACAGTGCATTTGCATTTCTTGGAAATCTGTAATCTACATTCTGAGCATGATTTAATTTTTGACTGCTTCTGGAACTATAGGTTTCTCTTGAAATAGTAAGATAAATTTCAGTGTGAGTTTATGACCTTCGGGAAACCGTACAAGACAATGGTACCTTTAATGAAGCAAGTTTTAGTGGAATTTGAACTCATTTTCTTTCCAAATGAATGGATATTGTTCATTTCAATAATCATACTATATTATCCACTGTGTTCCCTCTGTGAAAGAAATTGACATGCACTTTTACGAACCTAAAGTCAATTCAGATCACTTCTATTCTGTCTATTCAGAACAATGTCTATGAAACATGTCCAACGTCGAAAACTTGACAGGGAAATTAAACCCAAGAAAAAGACTCCCGCTTGTATACAGATACCTCTTGATGTACAACAAAAGATATCAAACATAATATACTAATATTGCCGAAAGGGAAAAGATCTGTCATGTAAAGAATTCTGAAAGGTTACAAAACTTCGCTGTTATTGAAAGGATTAAAAGGGATGGCAGTGTTTCTCGAGGCGAATTGTGGAGTCGATGGGGATGATGAATAGGCACTTCTTGACCTAGGCGGTTCTGAAGAGGTTGTAACTTTGTCAAAGATTAAATGGATCATAAAATTAGTTTCCTATGCTTTAATGCATTTGAATTACTATGCACCTTTTGTTTCATTTCCCCGGTGACTGAAGTAATATAGTATGGAGATACTTTCAGGACAGAAGAAGAAGAAAAAAAGTAGCTCCATATTTCATCGATTGCAGGAAATCATTCATTTTTATGGCCGCGATCTATTGCGATGATTCAGAACCACCATTCATTGTTTTTTTCATATGATCCCACTCCCGAAAGTCATAAATTTGGGTCATTTTTGGGGTACATGTAATACGCATTTGTTTATGTGCGTGAGTGTGAAACTACTAAAATAGTAGCATCATATTCAGGGCTATCTGTTAAAAGGTTCATTTCTGTGGAGTATGGAACCCCTTTGCACAAAATGTGGCGATCCGCGCTGAGGCGGCGTTGATTACGACCAGTCGCACGTCTCTATACGGCGATGTATGTGATTTTGGTGGCTTCGGGCAAAATAGTGGTCGTGGGAAGACTTACGATTGGAAGTAGGATATATTTGTACATTTTGTGAGTTGAGGGCACCAGGGTTGTGGTGACGTGAAAGTTTGGAATGCGACTGGGTAACCAGATCCCTCTGAATGACTCTAACGAGAAAAGAGATATTCCTGGCACTGGAGAGGAATAGTTTTGGGATAATGGGACCCATTTTTGCGAAGGTATGCCGTTTGATATTCGAGCACTATTGAGAATGAAATATACACTTTTAGGTTAATAATCTCGAGAATAAATCACATGAGAAATATGATAGTCGCTGCGAGACACCAAACGCGGTCCCTGGCCGATTTGGTATCGTAACGCGATCTTGGGGTGAGAGCGCGTGGTTTAGCTCACGAGTGTTCTCTCTAGTCCCACGTGTGTTTTCTTTCGCATGGTTCTTTGGCCTCTTGCTGTAAAAGCTAGAAAAGAATCATACTAGATATTCGACCGTCCAGGTCCAGAGCTATATTGACTTTTTTCCCTCTCTGGTTTTCCCACCAAATTCGCAAGTTTGGTCATAATGGAACGGTTTTTCACAAGTGCATGTGGACTAGAGCATGAAGCGCTAAAACGGTTCACGACTTTGGTCGCAATATTGCGTATTTTTATTTTCACGTTCATATTAGTTAATACATTTCCGTATTACTTTCACTTGAGACAACACTGATATATGTAACTGATGTAAAAGAGGTGACGAAACAAACCATCTGTTGCCTTAATTTGATTTAAATATGTAATTTAAGAGATGGTTATATTAACAGGCCTGTGGTTTAACCATGCGTTGTAATTGGACAATACGAACCCTTTGGATTGACGCATGGCGTCGATTATTGAAGTTCACTGTAACCATTATCACTCTCTCAAGAGGATTCGGTGAAGAGGTGTGCGTGGTGTGTGTGTGTGTGTGTGTTGGGAGGGGGTCGTTACAAAAGGTTAAAGATGATGGTGACATCACAATGCCTCTTTGGCATGTTCACGTGGGTGGCGAGATCAAAAGGGAGAAATTGAAAGGGTTTGTTTGACTAGCTCTTCACCCACTCTCTTGTATTTTCAAGAGAGCATTATGCTGATTACATGGAAAGTGATTAGTAATAGTCTCTCTGGCGGTTTATTCCTTTGATGGTCATCAGCAATGAGATGTAGCCTAAAGACTAAACGTCTTCACGCCATGAAAGAAAGTAAAGAGAGAAAGGGGCAAACCCTTTAGAATACGATAAAGATGAAAGTATAGAGATTTCCCCGATCGAGAGCGCGGTCTCGTTTGGGTATTCGAAGGAGTTTGTTTACATCGGCACTTGATAGTTCGCGTCCCTATCTCACTCACGATTGTGTCCAATTGACGCAGCAACTTTGAAAATGTTGTAGAAAGTGAGCACCAAGCTTGATGCACACACTGAACCCCTATTCTTGACATCTCAGAATCCAGTTTAACTCATGTAATACCATCAAAATTGTGGCCACTTGTACAGTTTCTTTTTAAGAGGCAAATATAAGGCATTGCCAATGTTTGAGATACAACTCCTTCTCTGTGCTACGTATACAAATTAAAGGCTGATTCCATGTTATGAAATGAGTAGTGTGCTGGTTGCGAATACATTTTGTCTTTCAATATACATTTTTTTATTTTTTTAAAACACCAACAATAAACGAACCATGCGTACCCCGTAATATTTTTGTTACGATGTACACTGGACCTATTATGGCATGGGGCATTTATACACCTAATAGATTATTGTTATTATTTGATTTCGTCATCTTTTGATTCAAAGTAATTGACCTGAACGTAGGAAAAAAAAGCATAATGGTAAGACCGAATCTTAAAGGAAAAACTTGAGTATAGAAAATTAGAAACTGGTAATCCTTCCGGTCCAATTTGCCTCGACCTGAACTAATGCGTGAAACAAAAAACCTTGTGAATTCAAAATGTGACTTTTTGTAAAAAGTTAGTTATGCCCATAATGCATATTTCCTTATTTTTGTCACGTAATTTGCGTACAAAGGAGGCCTTTGAGTGGTAATTTATTTGCGGTTTACCTCGCGCGACTCTTGAACAATTCGTCAACAAACTACAGTACACAACATACATGGCGTAAACATGGAGGTAAAATGTGTCTCTCCATACAGCTGTAATGACTTGCCTAATCGCTGATTTGCGCTACTGGTCATTCGGACAGTCCTCCTTGTTTTGCGCCAGAGAACCTTTTGTCCAGTCTTCAAAGAGGGCACCGACGATGGCGGCTGACTTTTAACAGTTTTTTGCACCCTAATCCTAGGCTTCAACAATCATGATAATCTTCTTGTCTTTCACGGGCAAGGCGCCAGTTAACGCCTTGTTGAAGATTCCTTTCGGAGCAATTAGTGCAGCGTTTGTTACAAAGCTTATATGATTTCTTCCAGAGGCACAATGCGACATCCCTGCGGAATCCCTTCGGTCATTGATCAATGCGCAACAAGGTTCATTACTAAACGTCTATTCTCGCCATAAACGGCTTAGCATAATAGATAATAGCTCCCGGGCAATGGATAAGGTTCGTTTTATATGATATCTGAACAATCTTTTTAATAGTTCTAATAGGACTAGGTCTTGACGGATTATCAGTCAATGCAGGGTGTTTATCCCACCATAAAAGAGGTCCATTTCAAGTGTTGAATCAAATGACACAACAAAAGCCAAAGCCAATATCGACCAAAAGAACCGATTATCGGGGATTTTACAGTAGGGGTCCCCTCCTTAGGTCATGGGAAATGAAAGGGGATTGGTTTCTCGGGTCCGGGTTCTCAACTATTGTCTTTCTACAAGGATCCCCATTTTCCTTGTGATGTCATTATCGTGTATCTGTTTAATGACGTCATGTTAATCGCGTGAAAAAAAATCATTGGAATCGTAGGTACAACTTTTCATTAATGTTCAAAGAATTTATGAAATCTTACTGAATACTTTATGACGACGGATATCTTTGTTCTATAATTTTAATTCAAAATCGTACAATATTTTGTAAATATTGCCTTTCTTATTCTAAGTTCGGCGTTGCGACCACTGTCGATTCTCAATGCAATCCGAAAAAGAATTGTATCCTGCATCTCCTGCACACCATGCATTCATGTTCCCCATTTCTGCTGCCGATTAGTCTCGATCTGTTGGCATATGCGAGCTAAATCTCCGTCAGAAATCCCGGAATAAGTCGGGATTTGGGATATGAGCACTTGTAAAAACTCAAAGCGTACCGACGTCGGCCCGAACAGCGATACATCGAAGACCTGTATGTGCCCCTGTTTTGGGTTTAGTGTGGGATCTAGACGAAATGCTCCAGAAAACATGGTGAAGAGCAAATATGTTTCCTTGTGAAATGCTTGCCCATGAACCTTAATCATTCAGATCGTTTTCAATTTAAATCAACCTTTTAATGATAGTCACGTGTAGTTTCCACTCCATGTTATTTGTTATTTCGGTAGTGGCAAAGAGCTACAAATAAGCTTAATTTTGACGTGTTTTCTTCTTCTTCTCAGTCATTACACCGATATACCTTTGTGTTAGATTACCAGTCGTGTAGACTGATTTCTTTAAAAATATATTTATTTATTTATTTATTCATTCATTCATACATTTACCCGTTCATTTATTTATTTTATGAAATTATTTACAATTATTTAGTTATTAATTTCTATTTATTTACTCATTAGTTTGTTGTTTCATCTCCTTATCTATTCATTAATTTCAGTCTCCAATATACAAGATGATCCCTTCATAAGAAAAAAAAATACCATCCTTTCAACTAATCATGTCGACTATCGAGTTGTGGAATTAACGATTGGCGAAATAATGAAATCATCTGGATCCAAAAGGATGTTAGCTCTGTGTTTTAAGTGTATGGGTTGTTTGTTTGTTTTTATTTCCGTATAAAATCATCACAACATACAAATACATACATAAATGAGATATACGGCGTATAGCCCATTGCGAGAGATACACCCCTTCTCAACGACAGCGAGAATTGTTCACCTTCTATACTATATTATTGTATTTAAATGACATATTTAATTTAATTTATTTTATTTAGTAAATATTATTGCATGAATGCTGTTTTGAAAAGTGTCATCGTGTATAAATAATATATACGTACATGTGAGGAACCGGCGAACAAATCCGAATGCATTACTGTAGGTGACGGTGTCGTCCCCAGGGCGTGTTCAAGACAGATGCGCTCAATCCTTCAAAAAACCTGGATCCTCTTCTGTTCTAACCGACTTTCATCATCTGTTCCGCGGCCCGCCGAGGAGCTTTAGTGGGGGCCAAACACATGCCCTTGGAATTGAACTATTTTGACATCCTCTTTTAGCATCCAATTGCTCCCTTTCTCTCCTTCTCTCTCTCTCTCTTTCCTCAATCTCTCCCGCTCCCTTCATCTTTCTCCATCTTCCTCTGTCCTCCACATCTACCTCCCTCTCCCTCTCTCTTTCCGTCTCACTTCTCCCCATCTCACTCTCCCTACCTGTCCCCCCACCTCTCTTCCTTTCTCCCTTTCGATAATGCCAGCGACCAGGGAGTCGTTCTGCGGCTTCCTAGAAAGTGGTTACGACTCCAGAGTTTGTTTTCAGTAGCCATTTTATTACCCCACATGCACTGCTCGCCTTTTGTTGCCGTGTTTTTATTAAAATCGGGGCCGTTGCACTTTTTCTCTCCTCTACGCGTGATACCGTTTGCCTTTTGATATATGCCGTTAAAGAGGTTGCGATTTTGTATTTTCCTTTTCGATTTCTTAAGTGCTTAACCTAGTTAGCTAAGTGATATACCTTCTGTAACTTATCGACATCAAAGAGAGTTTTTCTTTTTATTAGAATGTTTCTGTTCCAGTATTGGCGCGGACCCATTTATTGTGAATTAGTGTCATTTAGGGGGGGGGGGGGCGGTATAGCTGAGAAATTGGACCAGGGGAACCCATGGACTTGACATATCCACCAGGCAATCAGCAACAATATGATACACCTGTCTCTTTAAATAAATGCTGAATATAGAAGTATTTACTATTTTGTGTTGCGTACATTCATGATGTTTAACTTCTGACATGTATTGTATGTAGGCCCAAACCTCTCTATTCCAGATTCGGATTTGAACGCGAAACAAAAACGATGGGTGGAGAAATCAATTTGCGATTTATTTTGGGAGGCTGGCCCGAACGTCAAAACGGTCCAGGGTGCCGACTTTACGTGGTCTAATGTTTATCCAACAATTTGAATTGTAATGAAGACGCCACGCTATGGCCACGGATTCATCGCTTACTGACCTGGGCTCACAGAGGTCAACGTTAATGTATTGGCACAGTTGGGAGCAAATCCCTTGACGTATCTACCGGTATAAAAAAAAATCGGGGGGGGGGGGGGGGGCGGTGTCTGGCTCTATAACTAATAAAGCTTTCAACGGTTTTGTGGAGAGACGTAATAGTTATAAGACACGGGAACAGGATTCGCAGTGGCTGATGCCGTTTTAACATTTTATTGAAATAGTTAAACACATTGGCTACAACAAGAAAAGTTGCCAAAAATCAGAAATCCATCTATATTTTAATATCATTGATAATAGTTCTTCGTTCATTTTTAATAATTTTCAAATCAGGGGAAACTTGATAATTTCGTGTCAATTAAAGATGGAATTCCTCAAAGTTTTATCTTACACAGTAATCCCTAGTACGAAATATGAAATCAAATGTGCCATGAAACCGAGCGCCGAATATGATAATTTGACCCCCACGGAGTTCGATGTCCAAAACCGTCACGTCCACGTCAAGCGCCAACTCTGTTGTGGGAGGGGGATGTTTTTCTATCGCGATAGGGGGAGGCATTCCTTCCTAAGATATGTCCATCTCCGCAGATGATGATTATTTCTCTATTTGTATTTAGTGATTAGGTATACCACATCAGAAGAGCGCCGTGCGTTGGATCGCAACAGAAAGGTCTAACCAGGTATAACCAAGGACTAAGGCCAAATAAAGTTGATGCCTACTTTCTCGTCATGATATTTCGAGGATGAGCTATTAGGGGTTCCAATTCATTTGCTATTTGACGTATTTCTGTTCATAGAAATGCTATTGGGTCAATTTCGTCATAAATTTTGTTAATTTAAATTCCATGTGTTCATCTGTTCCAGAGGCTGGAAACAAGGTTTAAAAATGCATTGTAATATACTGATTGTTGTCAATCCCATTGTCCACATGTCCTCAGGTCGTTATTTATTTAATGTCAGAACAAAAGTAAAAAGTAACACAAAATTAGGAGGGCCATAACTGATTGGGAAAGTAAAAACCTACAATCATCATTAACAATACGAATAATCAAAACGATTTGATTTTTTTTGCCCCAGTACTAAAAAGTTTGTCCATGTATTGCATAAAAGGCTTGCACAAGATTTTCGTACCGAAGCCCCTCAGAGGTGGATAAAAAAGGAAAACCCGATAATACACATGAGAAATCCCACCTAAGGTCACTTTAACCCACCGTATGTCGTAAAGTATATTCATAGATCGGCCCTGACCTCACGAGACATTCGAGTGACCTCAACGTTGTGTTTGAATTTGAGTCCGCAAGTGACATTGAAGGCGAGAAAAGAAACGAACCACTTCCAATTGAGGAATTTCCTCACAGAAAAACCTCAAAATCAAAAGGAAATATTGATTTGGAAATTGGAAGTGGTCATTTTATTATGAGTTATGGTCGTACTTGAACTCAACAGTCTTGCCAAGGTTGTGTCTGGTTGTTTCTAGTAATACAAAACTTTTCGCGATGACCGGTAGAGTATATGCCGATTGTAAGATGTTCCTTGTCATTATTATTAAAAACTATAGTTCTTGACTTCTGAAGTCTGTCTTGTTCCTTATGTTGTGCCCTTTACGTAAGATCTGTTTGATGTAAACTTGGAAATTCTTTTTTGGATCCCTTGTTGTAGGAGCCATGATCGAAATCGGGCAACTTGATTAGTAGTTGATTATAATGGTACCAGGAAAAACCCATCTCATTTCCATCATGGTACTGGTCCATGGTAGTATTATTATTTACCTAAACGACGAGTTCAACTGGGTTTCACTGGGTTCCACTACTCCAATCGTGGTATGATTAACTCATTTTTTAAGTCCATGGCCAAACATTGCCATTGTACCCTGCCCTTTGATGTCCCATGTAACTTTCCCATTGCGAATAAGCTGGGCAGATTAACATACCAGCGCACACGTGGGTTATTTTTCTCCTTTCTTTTCTGGCCGATCTCTTCGTTCGCGGTTGAACTTCACACCTAATAAAGCCAAATTTGTTCAGGTGTTGCCGATATGTGTGTAGTCTTGGTTACCAGACATCCTCACTATATGTACGCCCATAAGCCCGTTGTCCGTATCCTTCTCGGAGGCCTAATGTCACGATGTCGGGGCATTGCGGCGTCGATGTGCACCGACATCGTAGACGTCGAGAACGAAGCGGAGGCTGAGAGGCACAATCATTGTTCTCGACTCTGTCTAGATCAACTTTCATATTTTCGTTTGAGAATATATCAGAGCGTTTGAAATCTAGACTAGCCGCTCTGGAGCCAATGACACATGTTAAACAGATTTTTTGAGGTGTCGCAGTGTCAACATTTTCGGTCTTTTGTTGGATTGTTTTCCTTCAGATTTGTACTCACTAAACCCCCTAATTTTAACCTTTTTCTCACGGTCAGCTAAACCATTTATTTGTTTCTTTCACTGGTTTTTGAGATTTTACTTCCATGTTCTGTTCTCTTGCCTCCATATGTATTGTGTGCAGAATGCCAAATGTGTTGTTTATTTTTCGTGAAGAGCTGGATAAAATCTCGATAATCTCTCGATAATCTCACACACACCGCTGATGGCGCACTTCAATTTTGACATCGGATTATCTCAAGCGGGCTCAATTTTATTCACATCTGTAATTTACCGTAAGACCTAAGTAATCTTAGCGGCTAGTTATATTCATAGAATCTTAGTTCTTTTCCAAATGTCTATGTAACATGTAAATATAAATTATTATAACAAAGGTTATTAAAGACTAAGATAGACTAAGATAAGATTTTCGAACATGGAGCCTTTTTTTAAATTTCTTGCTCATGCAAGGTGGTTTTGGATACGATCATTGCAGTGTTTGGGTTGTAACTTTGCATACTGTAGTTGATCAATGATTTGGATTCATCGCAACTCTTCAAAATACGGGGCCCCGGTACTATTTATCCAACAGTTGCGATATATCAGCTTTTAAAGTTCGACAAAAGGTCAGCTCCCCTTGCAAAGCCCTACCTAACATTAGTCATTTTCGAAACTCTAACATTTTATTATCATCATCAAATAAAATTTACAAAGCATGGGAGAAAATTAGAAATGTCTTATTGCCCAAAGCTATGTTACTTTAGAACTGATGGAGAAGACGCAGTGTAAACTGACAGGTCGAAAAGGGAAAAGAAGGGGGAAGACCGAGATCCACTCTTTAGCGGATCAGCAGTCGAGACAAATTAAAGCAAGTCGGTGGACTCAAATCGAAAGCATTCGTCCCGTAAGATTCCAATCATTTCCATCCACTCCGCCAAGTGTTTGGTAGCTTGTCTCACAGACTAAAGTATTTTGTACTCTCCTTCTCCTCTCTCAAACACGATCGCAGAGACTTTCGAAAAATCAACCTATTCAGTAGCATTGTGCGTCGTCATGGGATTGACAATGGCCCTTGTGTTGAATTTCGAAAGCTTTTGCTATTGTGTTCTCACCTTTCTCAATAGAAGGTGATTAGTTAAGTCCGGAGTGTAGACTACCCCATACCACATTGCTCACAGTGAGAGGAATATAGGAATAGGTCTGATTAGTCTATGGTATACCAGACCCTGTCACGATTTTATACAGTATTGAGAGGGAAAAGCTGGCTTAGGTTGGAAGTAAGGCTAGCAGAAACTTTTGAATGAAAATGTTCGCAACAGCTGCTGTACTCTGTCACAAATCAGAGATGTAGAAAGGCAACAAGTCCCCGAATTTCTATGAATTTTGATTAATTTCAAAAGCGATTATAAGATTTGTTATTATTACCTACCCCCCCCCCCCCCCACACACACACACACACCAACGCACTTCAAACGGATTTGCGCGCCTGTCATTATATTGTCTTGACAGTTGAGTATTTTCTTGAAAGGTTTGATTCTGTCAAATTCTGTCTGAAGACACTCAGTTCTTTAATAATATCTCACAAATAGTTATAACATGGACTCGACCATGGTTATAGTAAAGGGTTGGGCTCAGGCGTGTGGGTTGGGCAACATCGTTAGAAGAAGAAAAATAGGAAATCAAGTAGCAAACAAAAAACATTCGAATCGTCAGCGTTTTTGTCATTTTCGCCTAGAGCAGATTGCGTGGTTACCAATTACACATCCCGTTGTCAAGGTTGTCATGTTGAATAAGGACATCTTTACTCATGTGACACACTGACATGACTGTAAACATGTGGGACTACATCATGTTTTTTTGTCTGGCATCCTCTGGTTTCCAGAATGGGTAACCGTTTGGAAATTACGTGTGACACCTGGCATGTTGTGTTATTTCGCGTAGGTTGGGCATAACATTTTGACGAGTTTGACGGGGCGAAGATAACTAAATATACGCTTCCTTAACCACCCCTGGAAGTCGAGGAATTCAAATTGTCAACTCCGAAGAATTCAGATTATATTCAGGTATAAATAAAAAGAAGAAGAAAGAAAAAGGGAGAACAATATATTTCTTTACAATATATGTGTTTTTAAACCAACTTATAACAAACTTTATATTTACGTATACATGTATATACGAATTCATATAATTTATCTCTACTCGGTGTGTCATCAGTAATTCTACTATTTCGTTATTCTTTATATGATATATGTGTTTTGTTCTTATGTTTACTTGGTATGTTTATTGTATATGCACGGCCCCATTTTAAAACAGCTTAACAGCTTTAACTTGGCTTTTACCGTGAATAAATAAATGAATCAAATCAAATTAAATCAACAAAAAATAGAAGAAGAAAAAGGAGATCAAGAAAAAAAAAGAACAAGGAAAACGAATAAAAGAAAGAGAAAGAGAAGAAGAAAATAATTTTGTATTTAGGAGTCGACCATATGACATGTTTGTTACCACTTAAGGTATCTAGAAAAGTGTCAGTTTCCATGTATCTGGCGATTACTATATTTCGCGATGAGATCATCTGACACAATCATATTCATACTTGATATTAAAGGTTATTCACTCGAAACAATCAGTCACATACCTATAGCAACAGATTCACAATTCTTGGGAAGCTCTCCAAGTTGGACATTTGCGGAAGATAAAACAGGAATTTTGAGTCACTGGGCGTCGGGAAAACGAGTTCCAATTTAAGGCTAATCATTTCAAATTGAGTCACAATGTTTTACCCTGTCACAATCACTTTGATGTGGTATGAGGTCTGAGCTATGTAATATTTTCTCGAACAGACTGCCCAAAGAGAGAGAGAGAGATTCCCCCTTCCCGATTTTAAGTGGTCGGAGGGGAGGAATGGGAGTCGAACCGATGTCGTACGCTTTGTTAATTTTATGTCAAATCTTGAGTTAATAATTACTGTTTTCAAACCCTATACATTATACTTGCAATTCATTATTAGTTGTATCTCATTATAATGTTATTTCATTTAGACCTATGTCAAGTCACATGGATTGAAAAGTATGTTTTGTTTATAGTTATTTTAGTTAATCATTTTCTCTTTCCGGCATTCATGCGACTCTCTTCCAATTTTATTGTTGTTTTGTATAGATACCGCGGCGGTTTTTTTATGATGACGTTATGCAATATGCGCTTCACGTTTTTGTTTAACACAGAGCTATAATTATAATTAATGTTGCGCGCAGTTGCCATTACAATGTACACAGTAAGATCCTCTCGATATTTTTTTTACCGGTATTTTACCGCGGCATAACTGAACAAGCCTTTATTCTGTTTTATTCATTACAATCACCCAATTCTAATTTACTGTTCTCAATTTCCCTTCCGATTCAAGGAGGGCATACGCTTTCATGCCCGATTTAATCTAACCTGGTTAACCCATCTGAAAGAAAACAGACGACCTTTCCTCCCAAGACAACCGTATCCAAATCAAATCATAACTACTAAATAATAGAGGTATTTATTTCTCATTACATCTAATTAGTCTGTATACGTCATGAACGCATATGATGTTCGTTTTACATTAGGTCTTGTTTGTTGGGCGGTTCGGCTCACCGTGTTTTTGTCATTACTGAATGGAGGGTCGTCTGCTTATGAACTTGCCTTTTCAGTTAGCGTGTAACTCTTGTTCCAGATACCATTTAGTTCCTTTAGTAGGTCACATCGGCATTGCAAATACCCCCTCCCCTTTAATTTCACCCTCATCAACTCAATCAGTAGGTACGATGTTTTCTCGTTCTGATAAAGTTGACCTCATTCAAGTCATGTACTCAACCCACATCAAGCAAAACGAGTATAGTAACTGGAAACAAATTCCTATTACGATGTTGTTGCGCCAAATCAAATGAAACGAGCTGAGTTAATCTCGATTTCACGACATTCGGATACTGCATGTAGTAATCATTGCCGAAACAAAAAGTGTTAAAGAACAAAATAGTTCTGGTATTTCTACTATTCTTCTTATTCTGTTTTTAAGTCAGCTTGGAAGATTGCCATAGTATAAATGTCCAACGTGAAAGGGATTGCTCTTCAATTGCCTTCATATTCGAAATGTCTGAAAATTTGGCGCCTTCAAAATCTCATGTTTTATCACGATTATCATTCTGTGCTACAAAATTATCCCTTTTCCCAACATTTCCAAATTGCTTCCAGACATTGTATCTCACAATGTAATATCATGACCAGAACTCAACTTTTTAAAGAGAAGAAGGAGCAATCAAAACGGGGCAGAGGGTGGAACTGCTCAGCCCAAATTAACCTCAACCTCAAGAAGATTGGAAGAGGAAGGAATCGAGAGTCAGAATTCCACTTTCTGTCCTTGCAGTTTCAGTCTGGAAGGAACCAAGCGGTCATGGATTAATTTGAACCAGGGAGATGATCCCCTCTTCAAAAATGAAACTCTATCTGTCGCATCCGTCCTCCCAAAATTGAAACCGTGGTATATACGTGCATGACAGTTCCCCCTGTAGAAGTTCACTTGTGGGTCTGATTCCAATGATATAAACTGCAATGGTTAGTAATAGTAATGACTCTGTAGCATTATATAGACAATGCTGCGTTGCTATGTTTGATCAGGGACTTGGGATACATGACTTTCAAATAAAAATCATTTCCTTCATAATTATGAAGCCGTGTGTGTCTGCAAACTCCAGCCAAACCTGTCTATTAAGGGCGTCCAAGGGAAACACCAAAAAGTGGCCACTGTAGACAAGTGGCCTTTGTAAACGGGTTGTATACAATGTTATACAACAGATCAAGGAGCTTAGACATAATTATTATACCTTCTTGAATGCATTTTCTTCTAGAGGAAACCAATGTGAGAGGTTTGACCTTACCTGTACGTTAAAATCCTGTCTGCACTAGTTTGGCCAGGAGGGATTAGACCTCCCTGCATGGTCACTGACAGGTGGTTATCTCATCAAATCAGATCTCAAATAACATAAGAAAAAGAGGATCATGGGTCACCTACGGGTACCGCTTAGGCACCGTTTGCTATATAGAGGGCGCAAGTAACTACAAGTAGTGCAGCCCAGCTTTAAAGAGTACCTCAACAGATGAGATACATCTCTACCTTCTTCTCTCGTCTTCACCTGACCACAGTCCATCCCAATCCTTGAGGCCAGTTCTTCGTAACTCACCGAGGCTCCATTATAATACCAACCGCTAAGTTGCCATCATGTCAAACATGCCAATTTGGTAAATTCAAAACGGCAAAGAATCGCTCTAGGCGCGTATTTATTTTGAATCCATCTCATTTCGCTACCACCTGTTTATAAATTTGATATGGAATTTATTGATATTTGAAATTAAAGGGCTATAGTTCTGGCTTCCTGTGTTCTTTCTCCCTTAGACCACGAACACTCCCCGCTTGTCAACCTCTAGGCCTAATCATTATCATAGTCCATGTCAGACCCATGAACCAAGGAATTCTTACTCCACTTGTGGAAGGTAGTTAGCCCGCCCCCCCCCCCCCCCGTCCGCCAGCGCCACCACCAACTCCGCCCCCTATCGCTGGCGCACAAAGTTACGACATTGACAAGTTTTCCAACTGCAATCGTATTACACCTACATAAAAACATTTCTTACAAAGTATAATGTATCTGAATGCTACATAGTGTAGTTAGTAATAAATGGGAGTTTGGAGGAAAGAGAGTGGAGTAGCACTATAGTAGTAATTTCGTAGCCTATAATCTTTTGATATTAAATGACACATACCTATATTGCTCAACACACTAAGCATCTCTCCATCCATTCCCTGTTAAAATATTATCTAATTGTACATGGATATTATTTTTCTATTGAAAATCTTTCCAGTTTTTTTACAGGTAAAAACAAAATGCATACAAGAGAGAGCATTAAACATTTAATACGAGTGATAAGCATTTTGGCGTGGTAAAAGTGACCCTGTTATGTGGTAGTATGTTTCTCCTCCATTATTATTTCATTCATTAGCCCTCAAAACGAATGTTCCCCCGCCCTGTAGTCAACGCCCCTCACTCACCCCCTCCCCTTATTCAATTCGGCATGAACACAGAAGCGTGGATGGTCGTCAGAACAGGTTTACCAGGCTAATTGCTGAGAAATTGCTTGCTGCGATTGCTAATAGTTCCCGTAGGACCCGCACAGCGGGTAAGCCATTCAACCTACCCATTAACTTGGCAAATTGGTCATACCGTTTCCCCCGCCCGCGCAATCACTTGGGAGCAGCCAACTCGATGCTTGGACGCCGTTTAGGGACCATGTCTAAAATCGATTTGTTTAGTAATTTCCGCTACCAAATCAAACGATATGAAGAAAATGTCATCACTTACAAAATCAGAAAGTCCGTTACTTGAACTTTGATTGAAAGAAGGAAACAGATGAATGGAATTTATTAAATCATAAATTGGTGTGATGAGATGTTGATGTTTGGTGTTTGGTTTGGTATCAGTGGGGATGAAAACATATTCGGGCGGGCACATTGTGACAGTGTAACTATTTCGAGTAGGTCTTCTCGTTTCAATGTGACATTATCTGTGTGCTATATTTAGGTCCCGATTTAACGTCATGATTCACATTGTGATTCCACTGCCATGCCTGCTGGCGATATGTCGGGAAAACTAATAAAAACGTTCAGAATAATCAACTGCGATACATTTTGACTGCATTTATATTGTTTAATATGACTCAAATATAATTCGTTTGGACACAATGGATCGACTGCGTAATCATTGGAAACATTTGTTAAATGCATTTTACGAGACTTGAAAAATCCAAAGTGAGTGCATCCTTATCGGTTAACATGAAAACGGTCGATTTTGACACTCGATCCCTAAACATGGAGATTTGTAGTGACATCTTGATGTCAAGTTAAAAATTGTCAAAAGTCATGTCCGATGAAAAATATGTGATGGGCTCTCGGAATCCCTAAAATGCCAACAAGATCCGTACGGTCGAGACGTGTGCAAATTCACATTCCATCACACAACAATAACACTAGTATTTTCAGCCGATTTGGGTTGAAAAATTCCTATCCAAATATTTTGATCCAAAGCGAGCCTCGGATTTTCCAGTAACGTCCTTTCAAAAGTCGGTGGTAATATACGAAAACATTGTAAGTACAAATCGCTTAGCGTATGCGAAAGGATTTTTCTTCACTTTACTGTTTTTCTTAGGACATCCCTTATATCCTCCGTCGTTCATTCTACTTTCTTTTCAAATATTGAATTTGTGATATGGGCAAAAGAGATATGACCTTTGACCCCTACGAGCCACGGGGGTGTTGGTGCAGTGGTACACCCCTCGTGGGGGTGTCGTAAGTCCTCGTCGACCGACCCTAACAGCATGATCTTCATAGTGCAAGTTCATCTTTTTTGGGAAAGTGATGGAAAGTGTAAAATTGGATGGGATATATATGAATTGTGCGTTTTGGAAGGATATCGTGAGTTTGGGTTGTTCTGTGTTTACACACCTATCTGAATCTCAGCAGACGGTCATAATAGAAATATAATGAATACCACCCTTTCTTTAAATCAAAGCTACTAATAAATCACTTAATCAAAGAAATTATAATCACACTGACTTTTTCTTTATTGAATCAGAATAACCGGCATAAATTTGCCTGCTAATGATTTTGCATTTCTACTGTTTCGTTTATGATATTAAAAACATTAGCTGAATATAGTGTTGGACATGTTGTCACACTCTCTTCTTATCTTATTCTTATTGATTTCCTCCTCCTCCTCCTCCTCCTTCTCCCCGCATCCACGTCTTTTTGTCTGTTCAAAGCCTGGAGGACGTTAACTCTAAAAGTATATTAGTTAACGCCCTTCTTGCTCCAAACAGGCTTGTCGACCCCATTTGTCCATCTTCTTCATGAACTCTTGACAAACAGATACGAAGTAAACCGCTCATATTCCGAGAAAGTGTCTTTCAGGCATCTTCATCAACACAAGCGTTGTCTCTTCTCGAAGATCCTCCTAAGTTTGCCATAACTCATTATCAGAGAGAAGAGGTCAATGGTTGTTTCTCCTTCATCAAGTGCAGGCCAGAGTAATGTTAATAGAATGACAAGATCGAGAAACAAAGGCAGCGCTTGTGATAACATCAAGTGTATACCACTTTCTTTTCAAGTGTTTTTTTCACGATAAAATGGTTTTTACCTTACTTTGGAATTGCTTTGCTTCATGAAAGCACTGATTATGGTTGTATTGCATGTCAAACCCATATGTGAAAAAATTGCGTGATTGTGTGAAGGACTACTTATATTGCATTTCGTAATGTATTTTTCTTTCGTTTCTACGTAATTATATGTAAATTATTCTTTTGAATGTGTAAGTATCGTTTCTTGTTATTTTTTTGAAAATCATTTTGAATGTAAAGTATGTACAATTCAACATTATGTCGCGACGCATGATTCTCCCCCCCCCCCAATACCATTTTGATTTAAATTGAAAAGTTGCTCCTTGGACGGACTGAAAAGGTTTTGTGCCTGCAACCATGGACTTGGGCCCTTGACTTGACTTGAGAAAGTTTTGCCTGAAGAGCCGAGGCATTCCTCCTCGCTCGGGTCCTTACACCCACTCTCTCTTTCTCCTTCTTGGAAGATAAGATTGATTCGTGTGATCGGTGTGAAAGCCATGTAAACAGAGGATACGATTTAAGTCGGTGGACTTCAAAGCAAAGTTCACAGACCCGGTGCCTCTGCGTCAACTATCGGGAAAGAAAGTTAAGGAAGGTTGGGGGCAGGGAGGTGGGAGGGAAGACGATGGTAACGGAAAGAGAGAGAGAGAGAGAGAGAGAGAGAGATGGACAGAGAAAGAGGGGAAAGTGGAGTAAGAGAGAGAACAGAGAGAGAGAGAGAGAGAGGGTGGAAATCTAGGACAGAATGGGTATAGAAATTCGCGTAGATAGGTTCGTGAGAGGTAGTTTAAAATAAAGAGAGATGGGGTATGAAGTCAGACGGAGAGATATAGAGAGATGGAGACGTTCAGAATGAAGAAAGAGCGTGTGAAAGAGGGACTATAGAGGGAGTAAGAGAGAGAGACGGAGAGAGTCTTGTCCCTGTTTGACCTCTCGCATCACTTTTTTTCCTCCTCTTTCTCGCGCTCCAATTTCAGTCACCCCTGACGCCCTCCTCCACCAATTACCCACCACCAATAGCCGCATCCTTTTGACCCACGGGGGCTCAAATTGACAGTCATTATCTTTCACCTTGGATCCCTCCATTAATCCGCTCTCACGTGTCTGCTTTTGACGATGAGGTGTTTCCTCCTGGCAAGTTCAAGGATGGATCGGGTCATTGGAACCCCCTTTCCTCTTCCCATCCGCACCCCTCCACCACATCCCATCCCCAACACCTATCACCCCCACACTCCTTCCATTACCCCTCATCCTCTTCTTCTATCGTTTAAAACTCACAACCCATTATTCAAACTATATGTTACGGATGCATTATTGCAATTATTGTTTAAGTGCATATTCTCGTTTCTACTTAATCGTTGTGATTATCTATGGAATCAGCTCCTGGAATCAGCTAGCAAAGTGAATTTGACAGTGGCAATATTTACTTTGAAGCATAAGTTCGTAATTAAAAAAGTGGGAGCATAGTTCAGAAAGGGCACTCTTATATATCAGGGATGTTATTACACCTCTCAACCCTTACACTAATTACGACGTCTTAAAACTTAGGAAACTGTCTTTTATGACAATTTCACCTTTAAAACAAAGGAACAGGACCTACTTTCATTTCGGAGACCCAATCCCTCAGCGTACTCGCCCACATCGTCTTGTCACCCGCGCGCCATCCTCGGCCAAGACGTCGGGCCCTGTGTGTGGTTCGTTTACTTCCGACCCAGTCCTAGTGTATACAAGACATCTAAACACATCTTTGGTTGTTTATCAATGTAGTTTGATGGAACACAAATTTTGGTTCCACTCGCAAGATGTTATAAATCATCAATGGAGAGTTGGCTCCCCTGTTCAGTGCTCGTTTTATTTTTATTAACTCCATATCTGTATTTAAAGGCCATGTCATATTATAGGCCTGTATTTGGGCATAACAATCCAGCTTTTCATGTATTTATGATAAGTTGTTACCCTTCTGCCTTCGACTTCAACGTAATGTCACTGTTTTTCATCACTAAATACGACTTTAAAAAATACCTGTGATATACTATAAGTGATTGCCCCTGCCCCTGATTGGCAACTTTAGAAGAAGTGTATCATTTTATCCATAATTAGATCCTAAGGCTCTCTGCGTACAAGGCCATTGTGACACATTATTGCTCATAAAGAATTTGTAGGAAAAAAGATATAAACTATATTGTTCAATTAATGATAAATCCCTGAATTGGAATTCATCTGAATTTTAAGATTTTGCTTTCGTTAATCCGCAAGAAATTAAACAATTTGCATAAATGAACAGTTTCGAGTAGGGTAGCCGGTGACAATTCATATAATTCATAATGTGGAACTACTGAAGAAACTGCATGAGAATTTAATCAAGAAAACATGAAAGACTGTTACATTTGCGCTGTACTCGATTTAAATTCCATGACATTGTGTCCCTGGAGAACTTTGTATACAGATAGTTCTGAAAAGAGCATTGGGTCCAGACAAAAAGCCCTTTGAATCATACCCGGGTTATTATGTGATAGAATTACGTTCCATATCCTCTTTGATCCATTTTACATGTTAGACGAGTCGAAGATTTATGACTTTCAATCATGGTTAAGTGTACGAACAATAAATAAAACATTTTATGTGTTGCTTTTACGCGAATAAAATCTGCAGTAAAGCCATATTTCATTATCCCATTTTTACGTCCTCTCTCTTTCTCCTGCCCTCCTTTCTCTCTGCTTACTCGATGGCTACGATTATCTGTCTGTTTTGTTTGTGTATCTCCTTCTCTTTCATCCCCCCTCTCTCTGCCCCCTTTCGTGTAGAGTGATTGTAACAAAATAGGGCATCGAATTGAATTATGATTTCCGGTATCTTGTCGACGAGAATAAAGGGTGTTTGTTCGGGAGGCTACCATAGGTGTAAACTAAAACGGGGGTTAAAAATATGAAGTATTCTATATCATTCCACCAATAAATTTGAAACATAGATGGGCCTTCTCCACCCTAATTGTAAACCAAAATTAGATTCAAGGTCTAATGGCTTTCTGCGTGAATGATGAGTACACATGGACTATTCTATTTTATTCCACGAATAACGTTGAAATATAGGCTTAAAGAGAATTGATTGGCCATTGCGTGACAATCGACTGTAGTGTCCCATTCCGATTTGACCCTTAGTCCTTGTGAGTTGCATTTTCTGGGCTAAATATATATATATACACACACTCACACACACACATATAATATTCAGAGCTGCCAACCATTCCGTTTTTTCCTCCCAATTACGGTATTACGTTTTTTCTTCATAAAATACTTTTTTAATAATTTTCTTTTTTTTACATACCGCACGTCAAACAACTGCCCTAAAATGGTGATTTGATCACAAATTCAATAGAAAACTAATTTTAAAACGTACTTGAAGAGAAAAATATTCTCAAAAAAAATGAAATGACGATAATACCAAAATAACCACCCCAAAAACGACCTGCTTGTATGGAAAAAACAGCATGATGAATGAACATTTCTGCATTGGAAGTGTGTCGCGCGTGGTTATAAGTTTCATTTTCATGAATTCCTTTTTTTGGCTTGAAATTCCTTTTTTTGCCATCATGATTCCTTTTTTTGGTCGCACAAGGTTGGCAGCTCTGAATATTATATATATATACATCTTAGTTGCAGGAACAAGGAAATTGCATGATATTTTGATTATCATTTAAAATAAATTCATCAATGCTTTCCCCTCTATTGCATATTGATTAATACAGTTAGCGTATTGTGTATGTTATTTAAAATCATTTTAATCTCACTTGCTCATTCCAGGTGCTATGTGAGGCAGACAGGGAGTGCCCGTACAAGTACTACTGCCACAGCGGCGAGGGCCACAAGTCATGTCTCAGGTGCAGAAAGTCGCATCGTCGTTGCCATAGCAACAAGATGTGTTGCCAGGGAAACACGTGTGTCGATGGTCGCTGCATCCCCCATCAGTTCCGATTTGACGAGGCCTACAACACCGCCGTGCAAAACTTCGAATCGGAGGTGGATGAGGAGGAGGAGAGTATCCTGCAGGACACCAAGTTTAAGCTGAGAAAAGGTAGGTTTTTCAGAATAATTTTAGATTTATCCAGTATCACCGTATCCCCTCTCCCTCTCCGCTCTCTCTCATCTCCCCTCTCCTCCCCCTCTTCCTCTCTGCTCCCTCTGTCCCCTACTCTCCCTCTCTCTCTTCTCCCCTCCCAAGTCCGGTAAAATAAACATCAAAATCAACGTTCCATCTTTTTATTGCAGGAGTGCCAATCGATTTTCAAAAATGGTGAGGGTATAGGGGCGGGGGACTTAGATCAGAAGTTTTTTTGTGTTCAGCATAATGAGATACAATTTAATCTTCTGATGAAGTTAGTGGGGTACCCGAACGTTGACGCCCCAATTCAATTTTGAGGTCCCAATTCAATGAGGTAACATCTGAAAGAGATGAGCATTTATACAGTACGGGGAAATTAAATACACATGATCAATGACTCTGTAAAATAAGGAAAGGGTTGGCTATTGATTCCAGTTATATTTATTATCATGATTATCCAGTTGTGTTTCCGGAATTGTGGGCATAGTTTAAGAGCATGAGAAAGGTTTGGGGGCTTTCGAAAATCGACAACATGAGTTTCCTGTCTGATTTCTTAATAATTGTTCTTTTATTTTTTGTTTTGTTGTTTCTAGCTCGCCAGGGTGAGCAATGTTCTTCATCTGTATCGTGCGAGGACGGTTTGTGCTGTGCTCAACATCTCTGGTCCAAAATGTGCAAGCCGATGCTGGAAGAGGGGGACATCTGCACCAAGAAACGCGACCGTCTCACGGATGTCTTCCAGCGATGCGAATGTTCGCAAGGCCTCTCCTGCAAGCGCGATTCTGTTCCCGAACGCCGCCTCCACGTCTGCCAAGCCGTCAAGCACCGATCGAGTGGCACCAGCACGGAACGAGGTGGCGGAGAGGGCGCTGCTCAGGGTGAAACCTTGTCACAGCGCGAGAGATTACTGTCGCTTCCGGTCGAAAAGATCCGACCGCTTCCGAGCAAAAACGACGGCGACCTCCTCGGCTACCTCTCGGCGGAATCGGGCGAGAAGCTCTTCGACCTCGCCAGCAGAGGCGAGCGGTGGATGATGGGGCGGTCGGCGGAGAAATTGAAAGGCACGGCGTACAGGGACACAACCGAAATTACGCGAACGGAACAAGCCGATATTGAGGCCAGCCAGTTAACTGTATTATGATCACCATGATCCTTCTGATGACTTGATGAGGTAGCAAGATGGTGAGATGCATATGGTATGATGAGCATCTTGCGCAAAATGATGAGGGGATAATCCGAATATGATGAGGAAGACAATCATAGGACGGGCGCCAGACCTTTGACGGGGAGTCGGAACAGTCAGACATCGCTAATTGGAAAAGTAAACCCAACTCCTTGATGAAGCCGTTT
Organism: Strongylocentrotus droebachiensis; assembly: GCA_035222895.1. Taxonomy (NCBI): domain Eukaryota; kingdom Metazoa; phylum Echinodermata; class Echinoidea; order Camarodonta; family Strongylocentrotidae; genus Strongylocentrotus; species Strongylocentrotus droebachiensis. The sequence goes on along the minus strand of JAVYIG010002715.1, from coordinate 91,569 downwards.
CACTGCCGAACTCTCCCTGTCTGTCGCCGCTCTTTAAAATCTCCTCAAGCGGTGTCGCCACTCCAAAAATCACGCTCGATTGTTCCACTTTATGAAAAACAGATAACAATATGATTGGTGCGGTATATGGAGAAAGCAAGCGGGTTATAGAGAGCCGCTTGTCGGTCATGATGAGCTGAGTTATGGTATCTGTTTAACTAAATCGATAATACAGAGGGTCATATTGCGATGTCATTTAACTGCAGGTCTTCCAGTGCGACCATGCAAAATGCAAAGATGAGAAAATCTAAATAAGAAGTAACTTCCTCTCATAATAGGGGTAAGATTCTGGCTTTATTAGTCACATTTTGGTATTTAAGATAGCATTTCATGATAACCAACAAAACACTTGATTGGATAAGAGGATATTTTCACAACTATTGTACTTAATTTATTAATCATGGCATTAATTTATGAGACACGTAACGTTAGTATGTTCAAGTTTTAATTTGCATAAATCTTAATGAGGGCATCTAGCCTCGAACATTGCAAGAACTGAGAGTGCGATGAAACATCTCTATATGCATTGGCAAAAATTGTAATAAGTATATACAAAATGGATGTCAAATTTTACAGAAATTGAAATCTGTATTCAGATATAAATATCAGTCACTGACGTTTAAGGCAGTACACAATTGTAAACTTATCATTGTATTCATGTGGCGTGGATGACCAGTGTGTGACGTAACAGCATCAATCATGTGATATCTCTTTATTGATTTAAGTATGTAACCCAACTCTCAATCACGTCATGTCATGTGATACTGGTCACGTGAACATGTTGTATGTCATGTGATAATGATCACGTGAACATGTTGTATCCATGCCAACAGTAAATTCAGTTTGATTTCTAATTGTTATGGAGCAATATATAGTAACCTTATATTTGAGAATATGTATTATTTTCTTTTTTTGTACATAACACGGGTAAGATATTTCTATATCGATGTTAACACCATAGTGTAAAACGATTTTTGATTATGATTTTAAAAATGATTTATGATTCCAGTAAGAGCTATAGTAATCAGTTCTTACGGCGGTTTGTTTTAATTTTGTTATATTTATGTACCAATTATACTTAAAATAAGAGAATATATCAGAATAGACATGAGGCTGTATTGCATGCTTTAAGCATGTACTTGTTCATATTATAATTCTCAAAATTCGTTGAAATGAAAACAGACTTTAGGGTAAAACTTTAATATGAAACTTGTTTCGAAATGGTTATCTTTTAGTAGACGCTTACAGTCATGATAAGGCCAGTAGTGTCGCTTTTCGATCAAAAGTTATTCTTGGACAATTGAAAGTGACACCTTTGCGTCAAAACCTTTTCGATTTTGGTTGTTCTGTTTTTTCCTTTTCAGTTTCTTTTTCTTACCTTGGTTATCTTAAGCTATACAATGTATCAATGTGTCCGATCTGAGAATCAACGATTCACAATTTCCTTGTTTACATTTACTGCCAAACTTAATTTCCTGTTATAATGCGCGATATTTGTTCTACTTTTCGTGTTTTGGTTGGTTTATTACAAAAATAAGTTATGCGTTTTATACTTTGCGTTGAAAGTAATGAATATTGCGTTTTATCTTTTCCGGAAACCATGTTCGAATCATAAATGGCTAAGGGAACATTCGGAAAAACGATGATGCACAGCTTGGCAGGGGTTAGGAACTGGGCAATGAAGTTAGGAAGACTCTATTACAAGAAATAGCGCTTAAATCAATAGTTATTGGATTCAAAATGAAAGCAAAAGAGGTGAAAAGTGATGATTTAATGACATCGGAAATATCTATTTCTTGTAATTATCACCTTGGCAATGGCCTCTCCTTTGTCATTGTTAAAGAAATTTGGCTTCAGAACACGGCTCAAAAGATTTAATGGCTTCCCAGAGCCACACCCTACACCATGAAAATCGTATTAGTCTCTAATCCAAACGTTTGTTAAATTTTGTCATAACCTCTATATAGTCCAAAACATTGTATACCGCGGCTTATTGTATAGTTGTTGCAATAGAGTGTGGTCATTCTAGTGGTAATATTCTATTTTAACGTGTGAAAATGGGAAGTTGAGCGATGCGGTTATTGTTTCAGAAATAATTACCCCCTGTTTTCTGCTTGTAGGCTAATAGTGGAGCGTTTCTCTCTACCTGCCAAGTGTGACTGTCTGACAATCGGACACACCCTTAATTTCGTCACCGGTCTACCGTGAACATTGGTGGGTGTCGCTTTGAAGCCCCCCCCCCCCCCCTCCTTCAAAAAAGTTAAACTCAAACTCCTTTTTTGCGATAGGACTGTGCTGTTAAATATATGCCTCCTTAAAAACATTAATTTAGAGTAACAATTATTGACACGACATACTAACATGATATGATGTAATTATGTGATAATAGGACGTACTCCCATCAAATATAAATGACGACAGACTGGAATTAAAGTAAAGCCCTCTTCGGAAAAAGCAAAATTGGCATGAAGTTTAATCACCTTTTTAATTTATTTTTCGATTGGGTGCGGTTAGAAAAATTGGATGACATTTACGAAGAAAATTATGGCGTTTCAATGCTGACATTTTAATCACACACTGACAATACATTTGCCCCACCTTTGTTTTCCTCGCGCAATTTGGACAACATTGCACGTCATTCAGGCAATGCTTAAAATGCGAAAAGTGGGCAACACAGGCTGAGCCTCGAATCCTGTTTATTTTGACAATTCTGAGTCACAGGGTATATGCTTGGAGAATAATCCCGATTGTGGTTTTGGGGCTTCTTAAAATACGAAATCCGCGACGAACACGAGGGCTGTTTTGGCGTTTCCTAGCAAGTTTGGCATGTAACGGCCTTCTGCTTCGATCTCGCCTCGTGTTCGGATTACAGTGAACACGGAGAGGAGAGGACGCCAATTAAAGTCCACCGCATACACAGCGACGCTTCTACGATCCGATTTTCAAAGAAATTACAGTTGCACTGGATATAGAAATTTGATCATAATCATCTTCTTGATTGAGGTTCTGAAAAACGAAAAGGACATCAGCAATCGAAAAAGAAAACCTAAGCCTTCTTTCTAGTCGGCATAAAAGCCAAATCGGCTTCAAATCGTAGACAATATCGCACAACTGAAACGACGTCACTACGATTCGGAGCCGATATGAATGTGTACTCCTTTAGGGAAACTTGCAGTCTGCTGACAGTTTTATTCTTTTATTTATATTTATGTATTTTGAACTAACTTATTACAGGTTTAAATGTGCTATTGCAAATACTTCCGAAATCGGATCGGAGTCAGATCTTATAGTATGCGGTGGGCTTTAAATACCTGGAGCGCGATTTTACGCATAATGTTAATTCGAGCAAAACAACGGTTCGCGAAATAAGAGTAAACAAGATTTCAATGGTTGATAAGAAATAAATAGAATCGGACAAAAATACGCGACAAAGTCGATACTGATCTAACAATCGGGAAAGATTTTATCCGCCATTTCGTCGACTTGAATTCAAAACTGAAAACATATTACAAAATTTACGATAATTATTGAACACCTTCTTTTTGAAGAGTACTTACGTATTATTATTATTATTTTTTTTTTAATCATGAGCATGATGGTGAATATATTTATTTTTTATGAAACGGGTAAGAAGATGTTTTAAATTGGACACGACGTTGCCAAATTTAAAATGTAGAGTCGTATAGCGATGATGTAAATCGATGAATCATGCGAATTTCATGGACAAAATATTGATATAAAAAATTAATCACTCTCTTACATTATTGGGCATTATGGTTAGTTTTTGTGTCATTGTAGTGCCTTTGTATTTGCCCAGATGCTATAGACTGACAAATTATATTCTGAATCAGAATTGAGACGTGCTTTCCTGGGTGATACTACTTCAAGAAATTTAATGAGCATATTTGCTCGTTTCACGGAATTCCTATTTGACCAATACCCCAAGTCATCACCAACTTATTCTCTAAATTGATTAACGATCAGCATCATTTCCTGTTTAAATTATTAAAGATGATTGGGAACTTAGCAAAGCAATCATTGTGTTATTGTTCCTTGTACATTTTCACTCTAGATGTAGAGGAGTTAAAATCCAGACACGCAGGAGTGATACCAGCGATTTTGTTGTTGATTTTTTTAATAGTTGAAACAACTCCAAATTTGAGGTTTGAATTAGTCTTCTGAAAGTGAATTACGCTGTTTTGAGGTGAATTTAAACTCCCGAATGAAGAGACTATGGCCCGAATTCACAAAGGAGGTTTGTCGACAAACCTTGGTTTTCGTGCGTCATATGACGCGTTTCGACGCGTTTTTACAAACCAGGTTTGTAAAAAAAAAACGCGTCAAAACGCATCATATGACGTACATAAACCTAGGTTTGTCGACAAACCTCCTTTGTGAATGCGGGACAATGAGTCCATAGAGTGGATTCCCCTCCTGTCCATTTCTAGAGTAGTTTTGGCTTCAACTCTACGGCTGGAATATCAGCCATGCATGTTGACATTTCAGTATTGCCATTTAAAAGTTATCCCGTTGAACCGAACTACAAAATGATTACGTCCTAATTCGGACTTTGTTTTAAATTCATACCGAGTCATTTATCCTTTGTCTGAGTTCGCCGCCTAGCGCCATTCCGTTCCTACCGTCATAGTTGCCTATCTTTCATACTTCGCCCCCTATTAAGCCGATGTGTAGTCTCTCTTTGATTTGAATCTCTACTATGATGCCATATCATGTCCGGACTTTTCATTAGGATCATTTTCCATTCCTCAATAATAATTTTTCTTCTCCCTTACATATCATCTCTAATTTGGCTGGTAGCGGTGCGGCGTATACGCCGTGGCGCCGGCCGCATTTGCATCTCAAACGGACGCCGATGAAGAAAAATAATTTCTTTATCTTCGGATAATGAGTTTTTGATTCTTTGTGATTTCGGTTTCATTTTCTTTTCCAATGAAGGAAGAGTCTTATTACGAAAGGATGAATAATTTTTGTTCTCTCTCTCTCTCTCTCTCTCTCTCTCTCTCTCTCTCTCTCTCTCTCAATCTCTATCTACCCTTTACCGTTGACGCGCATGGCTTTTATTCATAAAGAGGACATTCAACAGTTAATCCTAGTTCGAATGGAAAAACTTTTTGCTTCTCTTTTCAGGTTCTCTGCTGTTTTTTTACCGTTTAACTTATTATACTCTCTCTATATGTGAATTCAACATTCAATCATTCTGTTTTCTAAAATATCTACACGGAAATTATGGTAACATTGTATTCTGACACGTTTTCACCATGTATTCTGATCATATGCGATTGTTTTCAAGTGTATTCAATTATAGAGTTGTATTTGTTTTCACATATTGAAATAGAATACTGAACTCATAGTGACACGTTTTTCAGGCTTTGAATTAGATGGTAATTAAGTTAATAATAACGAGGATATATATTTCAACCTGCATAGATAAAGGTTTGTAAAACGTATTTAAGATTTTAAAATTTTGAATAAATCATGTAAACAACAATTTTACAGAGTTTTGAAAAGTGTATTTTTATATAATATTTTAGCAAAAACAAATCATGTACTGAAATCGTATAGAAAATTTGATAAAGCTTGCTGCTTTTCGATGACTAAAGTATGGACCTACAGCGTTTTGTTTTCATAATATTTCTGAACAGTTTCGTTGAAACAACCGTTTTTCTTTCGTTGTTTTTCATTCATGATATTTGATTACTTTTCTCTTTTATGACTTGAATGTAATTGGGTTAAATTTACTGATAGGCTGTGCCGTTATCAGTATTCTGATTAGACATTTCTTGTTATGACAATTATACATGAATATACCGCATAACCTATATTAATGACTTTAAACCAACTAGGCAGCTATAACATCCGATTACCTGCCAAAAGGTCGTAACACATCTAAAATAAGACCATTCGTAAATGCGACCTTTTGGCTGGCAATTTATTGCTTGATTACAATATCTGTTCCAATCGTGTATTCGGATACGTAATCAAGGCATGCTTATGACTAGATGATTTATCTTGCAATCAAGAATAATGTTTCTTCTTCATTATTTTTGTTCCTGATCGATGGTTATTTATTAGTTCTTATCTTGATTATAGTTATCAATCATGTTTATTATAATGATGATTCTGTCTGTGGTAAATTGGTTTATTTAGTGTTTTACCTCGATTTAATATCACTTTTATGTTGTGCTTTTTATCTTGTCTATTATTATTTATGAAAGGGCCATTGTGGTACCGACCTTTGTACATATCTGTACATGCCTTTATACAAGAGAATTAAATTTGTATATTACCGTACACGAGCTGCAATGGTGTATTATTTAACTATTATCGTGCGACATTAAATATCGTTTTAAGGTGAGAAATAAAAGTAGAATATGAGAGTGAGGGAGAGGCAGAGACAGATGAGAGTGAGGGAGAGGCAGAGACAGATGAGAGAGAGAGAGAGGAGGGGAGGGTGGAGAAATTGTGAGAGAGAGCCATTGGTTTAAAACAAGAAAGATTCGGAGTAGCGTACAGAAAGAGAGGGATAGTGAAGATAAGGTTATATAATATATAGAGAGAGAAGGGGGGGGGGGGTGGTGGTAAACTGCAAGTGCAAGGTATAAAGGAGGCCCACGAAAAATGAGGTCCCCTGTGGTAATTGCCCGGGCTGATGAAAATGAAGGAGGTGTCGTGGTATAGTGGTCCATGCACTTGACTTTCAAGCCAAGGGTTGGGGGTTCAAATCCAAAACCGTTACTAAATAGATATGATACCAGCCAGATTTTTTATTAGAAGGGGCGTGAAATTTGTATGAACCTTTGAATTATATAATCAATTTATCTCTTATGTCTTCTACCTTTCCTGACGACATGAAAATTGCAAAAGTAACACCGCTACATAAAAAGAAAGACAAAACTGACGTTGGTAATTATAGGCCTATCAGTGTTTTAAGCGTAGTTTCAAAAATTTTGGAAAAATCGGTTCATGCTCAAATAGAGAAATATTTTCAAGAAAAAAGTTAATATATGAATTTCAGTCCGGCTTTCGTAACGGATATTCCACTGAAACATGTTTAATACATTTATCGGATTTTGTTAGGAATGAAGTTTCTCAAGGGCGCTTTGTAGGAATGGTTCTTCTGGACTTACAAAAAGCCTTTGATACTGTAAATCATAACATACTGTTAAAGAAATTGGAAGTGATGGGTTTGGATTCGGCATGTGTTAAATGGTTTAGATCATATTTAACTAATCGTCATCAAGTGGTAACTATGCAGAAGGTAATATCTGATTCACAGCCTATTAAATGCGGGGTTCCACAAGGGAGCATTTTAGGCCCCATTCTCTTTATGTGTTATATTAATGATATGTGTACTTGTGTTAATGATTCTAAATTACTTTTATATGCTGACGATAGTGTGTTACTATATTCAGATACAAATCCTAAGTCAATTGAAGAAAAACTAAGTGCAGAATTGGCAAAATGCATCGAATGGATGACAAACAACAAGCTTAGTTTACATGTTGGAAAAACAGAAAGTATTTTATTTTGTTCGAAGGGAAAGTTTAAATATACACGTGACTTCAAGGTTACCTATAATAATCAAGTGATTGAGAGTAAAGATTCAGTAAAATATTTAGGAATAAATTTAACTAGTGATCTGTCATGGACAGGTTTGGTAGATTCAATTGCCAAAAAGGCTAATTCTCGCTTAAAATTTTTGTATAGATACCAAACTTGTATGAACATGAAGTCGAGACGTATTTTGTGTTTTGCTTTGATACAATGTTTATTTGATTATGCTAATGCTGCTTGGTACAGTAGTCTGGGCAAGATGGATAAGAAAAAGTTAAGAATAATTCAGAATAAGATGGTAAGATTTATTAATTGCTTAGGCCCAAGAACACACGTCGGGAAAAATGAACTTGAAGAAGCAGGTATACTCTATGTAGGTCAAAGGTCTAAACAACTCGTGTTACACCATGTCCATAAAATATACTACTCAGAATTGTAGATCACTAATAATTTTACTCGTGTCTCAAATATCCATGGATACGATACAAGAAATAGTCATTTTAATTTTGTTTTACCCAAGCGAAAAGGACAAATTGGAAACTCTTTTTATTTTAATGGTATCCAATTTTGGAATTCTCTCCCAAAACATGTCAAAATAGTTAAGAATTTTTCACACTTTAAAAGTGTATTAAAACAATACCTAAAGCATGAATCCCTTCAAGAACAGTAATATCAGTTATCTTAAATCACAGTTCATTATGTGTAGTGCATGTTCTTAAGTTTAATCTTGCATAATATACCGCAGATCATTCTTTGCTATAAGTTCTAGAAATTTTTGTTGTTGTTTATGTTATATTATTTATTCGTAATATTCGTAGTAGTTATTAGTTGTGATATTTTATTCTCATGCCGTACTGTACACGTACTTTATAGGACCCCGTTGGAAATAAGCCTTTTCCGGCTTTCATGGGTTATCCTGTCAATGTATCTTCTCGTTTCATTTTGCTTTATGTAAGCATTCAATGTACTATACTTGACGAATAAAATCAATCAATCATCAATCAACGTATTTTGGCAAGACATTAATCCACAATTTCAACACTCCATTCAGGTTCAAATGGGTACCCTGGCAATTACGGGATATCAATAGGCGTGTCTGCACTATCTCGAGATTGCCAAATATCCAGCTATTTGAATTATCCCGATCGCAAACTATCCAGCTTATTTGCGTCTTCATTAGACCGAAGTAGCAAATTAGCTGGATAGTTGGTCGGGATAATATCCCAAGATATCTCGGTCTAGTTTGCGGTTTTCCGTGTTTACTCGAGGTCAGTGGTTGCGAGGTCAGCGCTGAGCGGTATAGATCGCATGTGCGAACCGGAAATCGTTGTGCATGATGGGATCGGGATAATTGACTCCGTACTTCGGTCTAATGAAGACGGTCGCAAACTATCCCGCTAGTTCGGAAATAGAAGGATATTTTGCAAACTAGACCGAGATATCTTGGGATATTATCCCGACCAACTATCCAGCTAATTTGCCACTTCGGTCTAATGAAGACGCAAATAGCTGGATAGTTTCGATCGGGATAGTTCAAAATAGCTGGATATTTGGCAATCTCGAGATAGTGCAGACACGCCTAATAAGTATTGCAGTGTCCGCACGACGATTAGTATTAATACTGATGTGGCTACCACGGGTAAATAAGACCCAATAGTTAATTGTTATAATTTCTTTATGTAATTTTAGGCGTATTTCACCAAATTGTTAGCACAGCAACTGATCGTTGATTTCATTCGTATTTCGAATATCGATTAAAAAAAAAAAAAAAAAAAAAAAAAAAAAAAACTTCTACCGACATCCAGGGCGCAAATTCAACAAATTATATACGGTGGATTTTGCTTTATGATTTAACAAGGCCGTTGGAGCTAGGCTATTTCGAAAAATGAACCTTTGGAAATGCCCATTCATGCATTTTGTCTATTTTTGGTGGTGGGGGGGGGGGGGGAGGGGCAAAGATTAGCAAGATACGGATGAAACGTTTATGCCTCGAACCAACGCAGAGTGACTAAAAATGTAAACCTTTCAAAGACGCTAGTTAGGCACACCATCCCATCTGCATGATTGGGGTGCAGAATCACCAAATACTGACACAAACACATTATAATTATGCGAGGAAGCAAAGCGACCAAGCTTTTCGCTTTTGTCAACTCTTTAATACATCATTCCTCGTAGAAATTTCCCTTGACGGACGGGGGGGGGGGGATACGATCCTCAAGGACCACAAGTTCTCACTCTTTCCCCTTCTCTCTTCTTGTCATCTTTTGCGTTTTTGCGACCCTTCAAGTATATTATAATGTCCATGCTTCAAGTGCCACCCGGGGCGTGGGCCCCCCTCTGCCCTCCCCTAGATACGCCACTGGAAACGACAGTGGCGTGTCATGGGGTGGGTCGGTATATTTTGAGGTAAAAAATGAGTGTGAGAGGGGAGAGTCTGGAAGTTAGAGGTAGCGAAACTTTGTGTTTCTTAACAACAAATAGAAGTGGTAGTAGTATAATCATCATCATAATCGTTACCATCTTGATTACTATCATGGTACCGTGTGGAACAACCTTTCTGGCTAACGATAATTCTTCGGAATCCCGATATGCAAAAATTGACTTTGACATTTGACCTCCAAGATTGGTGCTCACCTGGAAAACCCAGTTTCTCTCTCAATCTTTTCCATTTTCAAGCCACGAAATGACCCTGAAAAATGAAGACTGCATGGTGTGCAATTTCCGCTACGCCTAAAACAATGTTCATGTCAAAGCAAATTAGAACCCCTATGCAAACGATTCCGGAATATTTAATAACACGGGATCAAAATTGGATATGACGTGAAAGATAAGAACACAATTTCGGCAAGCCCAGTGCCAAAGGAGGGCTGAAGTATTGTCAAAACAAATGATAATTGCACTCTAGCAGTGGTTAAAATCATATCGAATTTCGTATACATTGTGTATTTTATTACCAGTCAACTATCCATGTATATAGGCCTATTTTGGGGGCATAATAATATGCGGAGTATTCACCATTACATACTGGATGATATATTGGAAGACTTTTGTTTGCGTAATATCATGGTCACAATGATTTTCCAAACACCTGGGTGGAGACCGACAAATGTCTTGCTTTAAGGGGTCGGGGTCGCAAATCTATACTTGCACACAAAAGCTCAGGTAGAAATAGACTTAAAGGTTAAGTAAACAAGAGCTATCAAATTAAGTAAGCATGCTGTGAATTTGTTTGTGTTTTGTGAACACATGTGATTATCATGACCTGCATTGATAATGATTTATCCTAAAACAAAAATAATAACATTATCTAAATGTCCAAAAATTTAAGAATTTATCTTCGGGTTCGAAAATAAAAGTCAATCCTTAAAAGGGAACGTTGGGGGCGTAATTAAAGCCCTACCTTGAATCTTGAACCTTGGGCCTTGTTTGATTCCAAAGCCGAGAGCTTTTACATCTAGACATTGAAATTCCACACTTTAAGACTCATGCAGAATACAAAAGAAAGAAGAGGATCTTTAATCAGAGTATGAGTATTTAAAGTTGAATTCCTGAAACGTTCAGTATGCCTTTAAGACGGCGAGCAACAGCGGGAATGCCGGTCCGTGAGGGTTTATTCCTCGCAGCGAGCATGCTGCGCGCCCCGATCGCGTTACAGGCTAACCGACCGCGCGCGCAGAATCGTTAGCCCGCGGGACCTTTAATCGGGATACCTGGAGCGCGTAATTACCCAGACAAATTGGTCCACGGCTTGATAATGCGCCCGACAGTGTCACGGTATGTATATGTCGTTAGATCAGTGGCGGATCCAGGGGGGGGTTGGGGGGGTTGCAACCCCCCCCTTGGGCGGCCCAAAAAAAAAAAAAAAAAAAAAAAAGGAAAAAAAAAAAAAAAGAAAGAAAAAAAAGAAAGAAAAAAGAACGCACGCTGGAGAGAAACCCTTTCAAGTGCAAATATTGTGAGAAGATATTCAACTCATCTGGTAACTTAACCAAACACATGATAACTCTGGATATATGTATTAAACTGTTACTTGATTTAAAAAGACGTTATCATGCACTGCTTTTTATGGTCTCCATTGTGTTAATAGATGCCAGGAAAACATCACTTACGGGGTTCAAATAAACACCCCCAAAAAAATCGGCTCGCCGCTTCGCGGCTCGTGGACGATGCTCCGCATCGTCATTATTTTGGTCAAACCCCCCCCTTAGCAAAAAGCTAGATCCGCCCCTGTAGATGCACTTCATAAAGCCGCTGTCTTTTTTAATATTAGGAAAACTGACCCGTATAAATTATCCAGTCTTCTAATCGTCATGATCGTCAGTAACTATATGTCAATACGTTGCTTAGTAACTAGAGTATACTGAGATTTTGTTTTACTCACTCACAATAATTATGAACCTGATACCTTGAGCGCCACGGTTAACAAAAAAGCGTTAATTTGCGTCAAAGAATAACCATGCATAAATCATGTTGGCTTCTTCTGTCAATAACTTATGAGAAATGTGGTTAATTTAACTGGTAGTAAAAGCAAATTCAAATTTGAATTGTCATCTCTTTATAGAATTCATGATTGAAATATAATACAGCCGGTGCTCGAAAAAAACACCTACGTCTATTTTGCAATGCTGTGTAATTTTTCGAACTTCGTATACTTGTTATGAGAGAACTAAAATGCCAACAACGTCGCAGCGATAATTGCTTTCTATTTCAGCTGATGTAGACAACATCCAACCAGAAAATTTCTGTTGCAACGGCGAAAAAAAAGAGACATAGGGGTTCTTGTTGTATTTTTTCATAATTTTCTCCTTTTTTTATACAAAGCTATAGATGACCATTTATTTATTCATATCATTTCTCTTCGATAAGACTCAAATCTCGCCAAACATGGACAAAATGCTCGAGTAACATGTCTTGACTAGACTTACGACTCATCGTAAGAAGGTTGCAACCAGTCGTAAGTTAGGTGAGTAAGATAGGATGCGAAGGTCGTATCTTCCAAGGCAGTGTGAGTGCCTGTAAATTGGAATGCTCCCCAAGGAGTGGAGAATGTGTCCGGAGACACAGCACCCCGTCCTACAGGTTTCAGTGTAATATTTCTGTAAAGCGCCTATAGAAACCCAGGATTTGTTGCAGCCTGTCGTAAGCTTAGTATAAGTCGTTGACCCTGGAGTATAATGCTTTCTGTGGAGCCCCTTTACAGAAAGCGTGCCGGCATTAGTGATCTTTTAATGAGGGAGGCATAGTCAATGAACGAAATGATTTTTTAAAACTGTCATTAGGCATCTATTATCGCGAATTGAAAGTCGTTTTCAGTAGACGGATTTTCGTCAATTGGCGGTTTATCCTCAATGTATCGTAACCTGCTGTTAATCGCTTTAATCCTTTAAATACGGGGATTTGTAACTCTCTTTAAAGAGAGGGGACCCCATGCAAGACGCAAAATGTTAGATACCTCAATTTGGCTGTATTTTGGTCTACACGATTCAGGTATACTTATCATAGGTCCTACAAAAAGGCTTTCATCAGCTTTGAAAACCGAGTACAGGAAAATAGGCCTACTTGGAAAACAGCGAATAACACACAGTGTATATATCGCCATCAACGTTTACAACGAGACAGGGCGTACAAAAGGCATTGGGTGAATATTTCAACCTAGTAATAAGTATAGATATAGATTTTTGGTGAAAATATGCTGTGGTTCGATTATCTTCAACATCCATAAAGGATTAGTCATGTAATAGCAAGCATATGAAATAAATGTATCCACATCACTATATTGAATATATATAATCGCTATATCAACAGCAGGTTGACTTTTCTTAATAAAGTACGTCTACTATTTATTGAGAGGAGGCAACTTCGACAAGCGCCGTGGGAGGTTTATTCATTAAATGTATTTAAACGTGAATTATAACGTCATTAGGAATCCATTATTCTGTAATGAGTACTTTTGCAGTAGCCTGATTTGTGTCAAGTGGCGGTTTATCCTATAGATGTATCTTAACCTGTTGATAATCACTTTAATCCGATGAGTAAATCTCGGCAAAGAAAAGGAAGCCCACACAAGATTTTCGATGAAGCAAGTGTTTTCGTTCATTAGGAGGGTTGTGGGCCTGCTACAGTCAGTTTCTTGAAATTGCAAAATGTAGATGTACTAATAATTACTTTGATCGTTTAAAAAGTCCAACTATATTACAAATCAAAACAAACATCCGCGTGAGAAGCATTCATGACCTATATCTTTATTTGCATGTCTTTGACATTTGCATCAATAATTCTTAGCTACTGAAGCAATTAGAAAGAAAAAAAGTTCAAGCTTATGTCATATTAGCATGCATGTTTAAGTATGTAGAAACGAGCAGATTATATTTTACTCTGAGATATTAAAGTTGAAGTTTACAGGGTCATGAAGGTATTTCTAGGTAGTCGGAGGCTAATAAAAGACGCAATCACTTTCATTTTGTATTTGTGTTCAGAGGGAAACTCCTTAATACGAAGAACTTACTTGTATTTAGAGAGCTATGATGATACACAATCATTGTAGCCCCATCGTGCCGCATTTTGACGACAGTTTAGAGTGGATCTTTGTTGTGTCATAAAATAATTTGGACTTGATGTAAGCTAATTATTATCAGCTATTGTTATGTGTTGTCCTTTCTTAACACTCACTATATTGTTATACAAGATGAAAGGAATGAAATTAAATCAATTTTTATCTGCAACTCCTCGGAAATAAATAAATAAACAACTTTGTTGTATAGGGGTGACACAAATTAGGAACTGCAGAGCGTACTTGCAGCCCCACACACGTAGATCGAGAGATGTGGGGGAAAAGGTACCAATTTGAGTTAATTGGAGGCAATTTACCGTCCAATAGTCCCACTCATACATTGTCACGGTAGGCAATCGGCGCCTGACAATAGACGATGATCACCTATTCAAGACAGATTTATGCGTCACTTGGATGTCGTTTTTCATCAGATTTTATTGGTCTTCCATCTCATCAAAGCAATCATTGCAACTATGAAAGTTTTATCAGAAATCCATGTCTTAATGAGCACGTAATACCATACAATTTACAATGGCGGATCCACAAGGAACTGGGGAGGGGAGAGGGGCGCATAGATCTGTTATTTCTCTGACATTCATTGGTGGCAGGGACAACAATGACGACACAAATATAATAAATAAGGAAACAACAACAAACAATAACAAGACTTCGATTACATTAATTGTTGGTTTGCTTGTTGCGTAGGCGGGGGGGGGGGGGGGGGGGGGGGGGTAAGGGCACATACCCGATGCATATTTAAGATATGCCGGCTTGTATTCGACCGAAGTGTGTCCGTGTGCCCATTTTTAAAACTATTTTACTTTGGGGTTCAGCCTTTATTGGTTAATTTTCTGTCCCTTTAAGGGACATATTTTTATAAAATGTAAATCCCTCCCTGCACTTCGATCTCGAGCATCCTCTTCCTTTAGACCAACCTTACTGCTTTCTTTCTTCACCATATATTTCCATGAAATCTTCAGCCTTCCATTTCCTCTTATTCCATCCACTTCCAGATCCCACGCTCTTTTCACAGGTGCATCATCTTCCCTTCTCAACACATGACCAACCCATCTTAACCTATTTCTCTTTTACCACTTTCACCACAGTTTCTTCCCGACCCATCCTTTCCATGGGCTCACTTGTGTTCTTTCTACGATACGGTAGATCGTGGCTCTTTCTGGGGGGCGTTTAATGAAACAAGTAGTCGGTGGTTTTCACCGACTAATATCATGTTCACCGACGATTCTTTTGTCACCGACTATTTTCCAGGCCTGTGATTGGTCAAATTTAGTCAGCGCTGACTAAATTATCAGTGAACATGATATTAGTCGGTGAAAACCACCGTCTAATTGTTTCATGAAACGCCCCCCAAATACCTTTTCCTACTGACTTCACATTCCAAGTCTCTGAACCATATACCACCATAAAATATCAGTTTTCATTCTTTTCTTTCAGAATTGTTCTCTTTCTCCTATTGGCTATGTCAATCAAAGAGGGGGGGGGGGGTACGCCCCTTCTATGCCCCCCGTCAACGCCACTTGGAATGATATAGAAACCATACGTTTAATTCACTCCCGTATACTTATTTAAGTTTTATGTGTAAGACATATTTACATCAGCATATTTTCATTTTCACCATCATCATTATCATAAACATCATCAACATCATCATCGTCACCAGTTTTTTTTAATCATCACCCCCCCCCCCCCCCACTTACCCCCTTTCCCTTGGTCTATCACGCTTTCAAGCAATCGCTTATTGTAATAGCCCTTCTTCTTCTGCAATTTTCCTAATTAATTATTATTGGTTTGGAACAGGAATATTGTGTTATCGGTTAAATTTTGTTTTAATGTAATCATTTATTATTATCATATTGCGTACACATTAAAAAAATTGTTATATTTGTTTTATGTTATATTGCTAAAATGTAATTTGATTGTGTTAGAGAAGAATATAAATTCAATCCAATTCAAAACTTATCGTAAACTTTAGCAGTAAGTAATTCATCTTGCCGCGTAGTCCTAAATAATCTCCATTGCGTGACAATTAGGTCTATGTTTGGGACTGTAATACAAGCGACTTCTTACAATAATTCTGATTTCCTTTCTGTGCTTTCCTCTTAATGAATAAAACATTTTCTGATCTAATCCTTTCTGCGTTTCAATCCTAATCATCTCATGCCTAAGCGTGCGGTTATCGGCGCTACTTTGAACTTTTTTTCTTGAGTTATTGGAAAGTGGTTTATGTATAGAGCAAGCCAATTCATATTGAATAGGTGATCATCATTACAATTAAGTACCGCTTTAGACTGTAAAAGTATATTACCCTCTCAATAGAGCGAAATTACTGGAATCGTGGTGTTAAATCATCCAAATAAGACGTTGCTTATACATTAATTGCTATGTTATTCAGTCGTAAGTAGGATGAAAAGTGAAACCCTATTAAGTGGGTTACAGCAGAACCTAACAAGGTTTCTTCGGCGATTTCTTTGAAGAAGGGATCAGATTGAGTATTTCTGCAATTCGGGTCTATTTACAATGTCAGCTACTGTCCATGTTAAATCTGTATTACCCTATGATTATCTTTATTTGTCGCATTTACTCACTAACATTTTTCCTTCACATAGAGCTATAGGACATTTTGAAAGTTAAATTATAATCGGTATTATATTTGGGTCCCTCGCTTCTGCAAATCTGTCCCTGAAAGTTGTGAAAATGAACGAGATCGTCCAGTTATCTCATATTTCCTAAAAACGCCTCTCTAATAAATCTTCCGATTTTCACACTCTTTATAACATTCTACTCCCCTCCCAAATTTGTTCAGTCTCTTTCTATCATAATTATGCAGTTGGATAAAGCGCGTTGATTTTTAGCACAAAGAAGAAAGACGGATTAAAATTAGCAATTATATAAAATGAAGGGATTACTCTTAAGTGGAGATCTATATAATCATTCGTAATTATTGATTGGACGTATCTCTTTTCGGCTTATCCAATTAAATGAACCTTTTACCGTTCTGTCCCTTTTCGTTATGTTAAACCTATTCTTAAACATGTTACCTATTCTTATATACAGATCACTGTAGAAGGTTCATCCATCTATCCATTATCCTCCAAATATATCTACAGTATCTACCTATCAGATCATTTATTCAATCACTATCGTTTTCTCTATCGGTCAATCAATCTATCTATCAATCAATATATCAATTAATTTATCAATCAATGAACCTACCTATCCCATCTGTCTATTTATCTATGCAACTTTCTATTTATTATCTATCTATCTACATCATAAAGTATAAACAGTTCGCATACAATGGTCTGTACGTCTATCTATCTATCTATCTATCTATCTATCTATCTTTCTAACTAACTATTTATCATTTTATCTATTCATTTACCGATATGTTTATATATCTATTTATCCGCAATTAACTATCTAGTAGAATTACACGTATATATAGAATTTTTATCTACAATATTTCTACCAATAAAGAATTGAAAATGTGCTTTCACTGATGCCCATTTCCCCCTTCTGTTTTGTTTTTGTGGTTGGCACTTGTAAACCTCTTTTCATTAAAACGATCGTGAAATAAAGTATTGATAGATGAAGTTTATATCTCCTCACTGAAATATATAAATCAATAGATTGCTCAACAAAGTTATGTGAATATTTTCCTACAATCACTTCATGAATAGAGGTTAAACAAAATATTCGAATTTTATGGACAAAAGTGGAGTATTTGTCTATTTATTTGTAATGTACATTTTTTAAAATTTCCATTCTGCTTCGCTGTGGAGCTTTTTTTTTAAATTCCTTGGTCATGCTGATGCCACTCGTCAGAAACGCCCCTTTTCCTTCCCTTCCTCTCAAATTTATTTCGCTATTATTCCTCGTCTTTGCTTCGATGGATACTTCTATTCAAAACTTAATTACAGATTGGACCAGGCCGATTTTATATAAATAGACGCTTCAAAAAACGCACTTACCTTACTTTATATAGTTGAATTTCTCACTGGATCCTTACTTTTTTTGTTGCTTTAAAGCCCCTTGAATAGTCAGAAACTTTCATTGAAATTTTCTTATCACAGAAAATAATTTACCAATCACAGTTAATACGAACCTCTTTCAAGATTTATTGGAGTCTACCCAATCGTAATAATTGCTAATTTAATCATCATTGTGTAGTTTTTCAATTTTGAAAGATAGCAATTTGTCGACGGTAAGCTGTGATCAATTTTAAGGATGTCATTATGTATGTCACAGAACATTATGGTGGTCATTGATGTTCACCTCTTTATCGCCTTCTCCTCTTCTCCTTCGTCTTCTTCCAGTTGCCTTTTCTTCTTCGACTTCTTCTTCTTCCCCTTCTTCTAATTTTTGTTTGCTTCTTTCTTTTCCTTCTTTCTTTTTTCTTCTTCTTCTTTATGATTTATATCGCCTAACCTTCACCCCTCCTTCCTTCTCTCTACATTCGTTTCCTTCCCCTCACCCGTTCCCTTCCTATCTCTCTCCCTCCTTCCCCTCTCTATATTTATTTTCTCTTTTTCCCCTCCCTTCTAAAACCCTCTCTATTTCCCCATCACCTTTCTTTCAATAACGTCTTTCTCTCCATCTTTTAATTTTTTTTTAAAACAACAACATCGGCAACACCAACAAATCAAACAAAACAGAACAAAAAATATTTGTAATTGTCTTTACTTTTATTGGTTGCTTGTCAATATTTGTATCTCATATATTAACTTATTCTTCACATCAATATATCCATGCCCGATTCCGCGTCTCAAAAACTGGGACAACTCTGTCATCCTCCTCCCCCGCAACTTCTCCAAAAAGTAAATTAAAATATGGAAAATATTTCAGAGAATACCCAAAAGTAGAAAATAGATAAAAGATGAACTTCTCTCCGCGTCAAGGGAGAAAAACGGGGATTGCAGATGTTGCTAAATACCAACCTCACCCCCATAAATGTCCGCCCGTCATGTCGGGTATGACATAATGCTACTGATATATCAACAAAGGAAACAACTACAGCAGAATTATAACAAAATCATATATCTGGAAATCATTTTAATCAATTGGAACATGCAACCTCGTGAACCTTTTCATGTTTTTTAAAATTAATGTCATCGAATTATAGCTCACTTAAAAGTTGAGATGATGCAAGTCCATTGTCGACTGTCGATTAAGAGAGATTAAATGGATTACTGGCACACCCTAGTTGAAAAGAGCAGGAAATAAAGCATTCTCCATTAACATTAATACAGGAAAGTTCTAATTAATATGGTAATTCAAACAATATTTTTTCCGGTGGGTTGTGGAGGCTCGATAAAAATTTAACATTCGATAACTATGAACTATTTTGGTTATCAATGGTGCTATGTTTTTCTAAGTGTTATATTATTGATGATTTCGACATTATAATTATGTAATGGCTCACGGAGGCAGTGGTAGAGCAGTGGTCTCGTAACCGGAATGTCCCGGATGCGAAACCAAATCAATGCACTATTGCCCTATGGTAAGGCACTGATCTTCATTTCCAAGTCCTTCGGAGAGGACTGGTTGCAATTATAGGCATACCTATACAAGCACACATCATTTTGCTTTCTTTAGCAGTCAGGTAGAACAAACAAACAAACAAATAGACGGATTGAATTCCTTATAAGAATGTATTATTTATCTTATTCAGCCTTTTATAACTATACCTTTATCATCATATCATATCAAACTAAGGCTGCAAATTAAAGTTTTTTTTTCTTCTTCTTCTTTTAAAATCTATTGAGTCTCTAGAAGGACTTGAATTGGAGTCCTTACATTAAAAAATTGAAAATAAAATGACAAAAAGTAGATAAACATTCCTTAATTTTGTCCTAATTTCCGCGACTGTTTATTTAGACTTTTATTAAAATTAACAGCCCTTTGAAATCGCGGTCTAATCATTATTTCATCGAAACATATATCATTGACTTTGGGTGCAAATACGTGACAAAAAGAATCGAACGGACGTAAGCGAACGAAAGGGATCGTGACACACTCTGTAGAATGTTAGACTCCTCTCTGGCTAACGTTTAGATCGCATCATCGGAAACAAAAGGAGTCTTGTTTACTCCTAAACAATGGATTCTTAATACAAATAGTAAACCAGAAGCAAAGATAAACAACAATAACAAGAAAGTGATCTCAAGTAGACTGCAATAGAAAGGAATAATCGTTTCCTAAAACACTCCAGTAGCAGACACCATACTACAAAGAGAAACGATAAAAACCGCAATTTGTGCTTTTGTTCATGAACAAAGCGATAAACACACAATGACGAGTTTGCACACAAAGGAGAGAGCGACTAGTTGCTCTGACATTTGGGCTCGTTACACGCCCAAAGTTGACTCACCTGCGGTTTCGCATTTTTAATTGTTCCGTTTATTGATGATTTCTCCACGGGTGGAAGGGAGTATAGGCTTTAAAGGAGTGGAAAGTGGTTTGGGATTTTTAAAGATAAAGTCGAGATCTGGTCATGCAATAAGATTATAAAATGAACTTGTCTGGAAGCTTTTTGTAATGGATTTGTATAGTGATGTTTCGGATTCCCCCAATCTGTAAGAAATTGACTCACTCTAATTGATAACCCCCTCCCAAAAAAAACATGCATTACTCACAAAACGGGTATATAAGACCTGTATAGGACTACACATGCATTTGACATCATTGTTTGTGCCCAACACTTCAGGTATTTCATGTCATAATATTTTGAGTATCAGAGGATTTGAAGAGGAATCCTTTACAAGTGGATACTCCAATCACTACTTTCTTCTAAATTGACTTCAATAGAATGAGAAAGCCCTCGAATCATTGATTTTAGTGATCGTCTTTACCAGAGCCCAATTTTCTCTTTAAAAGCCAAGAATAGAAAGGGATCCTTTCTGCCACCGTTGAATGAACAATGAATTGGTGCTAGAAAGTCGTTTTGCTAATGATCCCCCTATTGTTGCGGTACGTTAATGGCTACCAAGGGAAACCTCTGGAACGTATAATCGAGAGAAAAACAGGGGAATGCTAATCCTGTTTCTTTTATTTAAATGGAATCGGATTTGTTGAAAAGGGGCCCTAATGGTTTGTCAAAACAGCAGGGGTAAAGCTTTTGTTTGCTTCCTACCAGTTTTCTGTTAACGCCCACTGATTTGTTGTTTTGTTATTGTTCTTTATGTTGGCAAACAGTAAGGCAACGACTCGTTATATTATTGATTATATTGGAGGGGTTTGGGGGCCAGGGGGGGGGGGGGGGGTGGGATAGTGGGGGTGGATGACCCTTTGCATCATAAATCCACGTAGATATAAAACGATTCGTATACATTTAATTCAAATTGATGAAAAAGAAATCCACAATTATTGTTTTCATTATTATTAAAAATTCATCATTAATGCTAATAATCGTTATTCAAAATGAGAAGAAAATATAAATGAATTATTGAAAAGATCTGTCTTTGAAATGTTATTGGTCTCTACTATTGGTCCATAATATTAACATATCAATGAAAAATAAGATAGATCATACGACGCTATACATTGATAATATATTTGCATCCTCTCTGATGCGGGTATTAAACGGAATCACTATTTAGAGACTGCAAAGTTGGAATCGAGGCAATTATGGGGGGGGGGGGGGGGGGTGGGGGGACAGTCTTTGGTGAAATTGGACCCATATGCGAAAGAATCAATCTAAAAATATGCCACAATTTTCGTGTTCACTACATTGAGGGAAGTCAAATGATAAATCTGAGGCATATAGATTTAAGGGATTTTGGGTGAATTGATCGGAACATCATAAAGGCATGAATAATAATTCAATTTGGGGGAAATACCGGAAATGTCTGTGATATTGATTTTATACATATGGGAAACGATTCATTTAAAAATCACGACTCATGTTACTTTATGATAACAAGGATAGTTTTGTCTTAATTGAGGCATGATTTTTAAATCAATTGTTAATAACAATATCCTTCGAGTAAAGATATACAGGGAAGTTTTGCGGCTGACTTTTCATACATTAGAATTGGTGGTTAAGAAACGCCGTTTATTAATAGTTATAACATTTGCGATTAATCACTTTTTAAATTTCGATCCCAGCTCAGAAAATAAAAATAGATGAAGACTAATCAAAGGCGATGAGCTATCAAAAACGATGTAAAGAAGGAAAGACACTATGGCCGAATAATTTTTAATTTTTATTTATCTTCCCCTCCTTCATTTCTTCTGTCCGTCACATTATTCAAATATTATATTTATAACAGTCTGAGGACATAATTTTTATAGACGATTGGGTCGGTAAAACTCATTAATATGATGTGACAATGATTGCACACTGGTTTTGGCCTCAGTAGAGCATGTACGAATGGAATTTGAATTAACAAAACTTATGTTTAAATTGACTCAATAGTATTTCTATGTACATAATAATGTATGTCATATCAAATTACATGGGTCCACTTCTCCTCATTTTCGAAAAATACGGACGGGAAACTGGTATCAATTTTACTTGGCCTAATGTGGAAGGCCTATGCATAACATCACTGGAACATGAGGAGTTGTTGGCCAGACCAAAGAGAATATGAGTGTGAAATCAAATACTCACGGTGTACTTGCATAAAAAGTACAAAATAGGTTTAAAAAAAAGAAGTTTTTATACTCCATACTTCCAAGGGCAGGAATAACCACCCCTCCCCCAAAAGAAAACAAATCTTATACCTAGCTCTGTATCATACAATAATTATTGGCCTTAACTTTCAACGATTCACCACTTTTATATCCTTCATCCGATCCATGTCAAACTGTTTTAGTTTGTTTGTTGATTTAACCTTAATCTCAAGTTTAAAAAAGGGCGAACAAAAAATGAAAATGAAAACGAAAGGAAAACAAAAGAAAGAAAAGACAAAAAGTTCGAAGATTACTCATTGATGTACTTGAGAACATTATCTCGGTCAGTGCATGGATCCAACGCTAGTGGGAACGCGCCACGTCACGGTTCTTACTGTTTTGGAGTCCGAAATATATTCGTAGGTCTAAACTCAAATGGATTGATATTAATGGGCTAAGTCTTGCTCTGTCATCAAAGGAATTCATTAAGTACCGACATGGTACCAACCGGAAAAGATTTACCGATTTTTGTTTCCTTTCCCGTGACTTCAGTCTTTCTCTTTCTCCCCCTCTTTCTCTCTCTCTCTCTCTCTCTTTCTCTCTCTCTCACTCTCTTTCTCTCTTTACTCTTCCAACGTCTTTCTTTTTTATGTTTGACTACCCTCTCCACTTGAAAAAAAAAGTCGCAAACTCTTGAAGTGTGTTTAAGAGAAAAGTGGGAGCCATTGTTCCCGAATTCATTCTACTCGGGTTGTTTCCGATCCCCAGAATAATTTTCTCGTGATTACGAAATTTTCCACTCTATTTCACTTAGCCTTTGAGTGGGCTCCAAGCCGACGGCGGCAAGACTCTTTTCTGCATTAAACACGGGTATCTAAGCAAGGAATAAAGAGGGGGAGGGGTGGGGTGTAGGGATTATTGGTGGTGGGCGGGGGTTAAGAAGTTGTTCTTGTTCATAACTTAAAGTATTTGAGTTGTATACCATTTCTTTATTTAAATTTATTTATTCTGTGTTCTTTAGACAGGGTAGTCTCTTCAGTACATGAAAACTGCTTTGCAAGAGAGCCACGTATTACACGATAGCCTACATTCAAAATGCCATGTAAAACAGTAAATGAATTAATAAATGGTAAATATTACGATACATAATAAAACAAAACAAGAGCAAAATTGATAATGGAAACATTTCTTAGACTTTTGAAATACAAAATTCGGCTAAAAATATATTCTTATTAATATAGATAAAATACCACAACACATCAATATTTCATTAACAGTTTTCATTCCCCTTCCCTCCTCCATTGGTATTTCAGCATATCATGCATGGACCCCTAGACCCCACCCTCCTCCAGCCACGAAATTATGTCATACGCTGATGAACTGTAGTGGTATGATATAGAATTTTAAAAAGAAAAGGGGGAAAAAGAGAGAGGCATTCAACCATTTATAGGGCATTGCAACTTGTGTCCCCCACTCTTCTTCTTATTCTCCTTCAGGATAATCTGCCTCCTTCACTGCTGAAGATTATTGCAGATATATAAGTGAATTTGTGTGGCGACATAGGGATGCACAGGTGTGCACTCCCCCGCCGGTTCAACCAACAGTCACCCCCTCCCCCCCAAAAAAAAATCATTGACAAAGACGGTGAATTAACTTGGCACGGCCCGGTACTCGATAGATGGCGCTAGACCCAAACATTTGAATATAAAATTGCACAACTTTGTTGTGTTTGTTGTGAGTGCAGAGAGTGAAGATAGGTAAATTATAGTAGAGTCGTCCTGTCGTGAGAGGAAATTTGGCGAAGTTGGTGAGAAATATGTTGTTTATTAATTATTCTGCAATTAAGCCGCTCCATTAGCATTATCTTATCATCTACTTTCTTTTTGTTTTGAATAGGAGAATACCTGAAAGTTGTGTTATTTTTGTGTTTATGTTTTCATCCTCAGTCCCACATGTCAACATCTCTGTAGGCCTACAGTATCGTTTCCTATAAAATCTTGATCTTGCAGTTGCATAATGAGTGACGACTGAAGGACTTGGTCATAGGCGCCGGCAGTGGGGTGACAGGGGGGGGGGGGGCAGTTGCCCCCTCCCCAATCAAAAAAGTGGGGGGGGGGGGCAAAACGCATTTTTGCCCCCCAAAAACTGGCCCCTGTGACCTGCCAATGTCACAAATGAGGTATCAAAATATGCTCATCTGACCGTAATTAAATGCCTAAAACCCAAGAGCTTACAGGGGCTCCGCCCTCAAACCCCACCAAGGGCCCTAAGGCGGTCCCCTGTATGCTCATCTAACCGTTATTAAATACCTAAAACCCCTGAGCTTCCTGGGGGCTCTGCCCCCACCAAGGGCCCTGAGGCGGGGCCCTGGATGCTCATCTGACCGTATAAAAGCCTAAAACCCCAGAGCTTACGGGGGCTCTGCCCCCGGATCCCACCAAGGGCCCTAAGGCGGTCCCCTTGTATGCTCATCTAACCGTTATTAAATACCTAAAACCCCTGAGCTTCCTGGGGGCTCTGCCCCCAACAAGGGCCCTAAGGCGGTCCCCTGTATGCTCATCTGACCGTTATTAAATACCTAAAAAAAACGAGCTTCCGGGGGCTCTGGAATCTGGTGGTGGTGGTGATGCAGATTTGTCTTCGCCCCCCCCCCTTCCAAATGTTTTTGCTCGTTACGTTTTTGCCCCTGGAAGGTGAGCCCCCTCAATCCCAAACTGCTTCCGGCGCGCCTGGACTTGGTGATAATATTGAAATAGATTTAATTGTCATCCATTCCATAGTCATACCTGCAATTGCACTACTACTACACTAGTAAAGTCTAGCTGTAAAGCATAGTGGTCACCAGTGACATATATAGCTGCATTACTACCCTGGTCTTGTTTTAAATAAAAGCTGTGCCATTCATTCTCAACATTTCAAACACCACTGGCACTGTACAAAACTCAACTGATTCACTCGAAATCAGTACTTTAGCTATAGTACTGATTTCGACTGAAATCAATTTAGTGTCAATTGATGACACCTAAATAGCAGTAAAATACATTTTTTTCAACTTACTGATGTTAAAAAGAATAATTTAAAAATTCAAATTGTAAGTCTAGTGTCAAATTTGCCGATCAGACACATCGGCATGATTGTGTGCATTTGTGTATTACGAGTGTATTACGAGTGTATTGACTATTCATGTGTGCAAATGCTGCCTATTATTACACGTAGTGCAGTGCTAGAGGTCAATACGGATTAGCATTGACTCTCTATGCTTTGCTGGAGTGAGTGGTCAATGCTAATGCGTATCCTGCACATGTACATGTACAAATAACCAAATCATGCAAATGGGAGAAAAATATAAAAAATTATTGTTTATGAATTAAAAGACTTCATTTTGAATAACGCCTCAGAAATCCTACTGTTTCAGTAACTGGCCGTTATAAATCAGTTGTGTATTTTCCAGCCGATTCCGAGCTTAAAATCATTTGGAAAAGGAAGAAACTGCTGCTGATTTTCCTTCGCCTGATGAGAGTTGGCAATGTTGATTCTGCCAGAAATGCAAACAAATGCAGTGTACGCGAAAACGGATGATTTATTGTTGGCAATGTGATGCATTAGTGATTAGTATAAAAAGGCATGCACAGGGAGTGTCTGTAAATTCAGCAAGCTCCCTGCACGCACCAAAGTACACTAATCGGCTAATCGCTATCGTCATATTAGAAATTAAAGATAAACTTGAGCTCTGATTCAGTTTGGCAACCTTGAGCAACTTTTTGTATAGCCTAATTAGCATAATCATCTAATTATCATATGTGCAATATGTAATAATGTTGCTGATTGCGATTGCATTGTGAAAGAAAAGGTGTGGAATGGATCAGAAAAGTTGATCATATAGCATATAAGTAATGGTGTGTAATGCAAGGTTCTGGAGTCATCAAAATCATCATAAATGTGGCAGAGTCTTGGTAAAGTAACAATCACTTACACAGAAAGATGTATATGGGACAACACACATGGTTGTCGGGGCTAGTACTACCCTGATTTCCTTATCTTTCTATGCTCATTACTCAGCCAGTATACATTTTCTTCCAAAATTGTTTGGCACATGACATTTATTTGTAATCTTGGACATTCAGTGTAAGTTTCGTTAGATTCTGTGAGATTTCATTTTCTTTTTTTACCAGAACTCAAGTTTATCTTTAACTTGGGTATAGTGATAACAACTTTCAAGAATTCAAAACTTTCTTATTATTGTTTGATTTCAATCAAACCTCACCAATCTGGTCCCCTAATTTTTCTTTCAGAGGAATTTGCTTTTAAGGTAGGATTTTCCTTTCAAGTGTCCAGCTCACAACCCTCCTATCTCATCATATTGAGTCTTGACTGCTGCTGTCGATGTTGAACAGGAAACCTGATCAGCTGAATATTTGAATCTATATATCAGTTGATATCCACTTATCAGGGTCTATGAAGAAATATGCAAAAGTCAATTTGGTAGTTGTAATTTTGCCA
Source organism: Strongylocentrotus droebachiensis (assembly GCA_035222895.1). Lineage (NCBI taxonomy): Eukaryota > Metazoa > Echinodermata > Echinoidea > Camarodonta > Strongylocentrotidae > Strongylocentrotus > Strongylocentrotus droebachiensis. The sequence goes on along the minus strand of JAVYIG010002715.1, from coordinate 64,271 downwards.
ATTAATAAGAAAATGCTATTGTCCAAATCTTTTAAACGAAACTCGTTCCTTTGTATTGTCAGGAATGTTTTGTTTATTAATCGACAGAAATGCATTACCTAATTGTCCTTATGAATCTAATGCAGATCTATATACTTTTTAAAGAGTAAAGCATAACTTCTGCTTAAATTTAAAACTATTGATTATAGATGCCCCTGTTTTGAAGAGCTTGGATCGTTAGTGTGTGAAGTAAAGATATGCATGATTTTGAAGACTTAAATGATATCACTGCCGAGTCTCCTGAACACTAGAGTGGGGAGATTAAATCGTTCAGGTCTGACTGAAAAAACATGTCATCTTTATGTTGATAAAAAATGTTGATTGTCAAAAAAAATAAAAAAATAGGACAAGCCATTGATTAATGTCTGCGGACAGCTTGCTGCATTCACGTAAAGTTAAACGAGACATCAGCTCAAACACCAATGTTAATTCTGCTTAGTTTGCTCTGAAAGTTAACTTCATATTCCATAATATAAAGATAATATAAAAAGAATACTGCCCCCTAGACAATTTGGAGAAGGCTGTCTAGATTACATTTCAAACTGTCAATTATTAATTGTACACAGATTAAAGGCTTGAACAAATGCAGTCTAAAGACAACAGTAGTGATCAAAGGTCAGTGATACAATGTCATTTGGTAAGGTTGATTAAGTTTTGCCGTCAAGTACCAATTAAATCTAAATCAGTTCATAAAGTTGCATGCAATTAGATAATAGGAGTTGGAAGAGCATCATTAAACTTTGCCTTCTGATCAAAGAACTATTGATATGAAGCAAAATCACCTAATTTTTTGAAGATCTGGACAAGAAACTAGGAATTAATTTTTCTTGGTCAAACTGAAGCCGCATTTAACCAAGGTACTATTGGAGCACTTTCAGCTTTTTAGCTTTGAGAGAGAGAGAGAGAGAGGGGGGGGGGGGCGGAGAGTATCAAAGCTCTACACAGAGCTTGTAAAAGATTGCACCTGTTCTTCAATTTGAAGCACTATATCTTCACTAATACCTGCTCAGCAAAGTCATCTGCATCTTTCAAATGAAAGCTTAGAATGTTGAGGAAAGGACTCTTATGATATGAAAATTGATTGTTGGTGTTTTAAAAAAAAATACTGTCCACAGGTGATACCCAAGGCACTTGGGAACTTAAATGCAAACCTGCAAAGCACTACTATTCATTCACCTGACTGTAGACTGTAAGTTGTCATGAGGTAATTACTTCCTACCAGGTACCTTGTACCACACCCGAGTCGAGAGTGGCAAACATCCATGTACATTAAATGATTGATTATGTATTACCGGTATATTCTTGCAGAACTCCACTAACAGCAGACAGCCATGGCGGTCAGCGTCGGCATCGTATCGGTCATCGTCACCCTCTCGGCCATCCTGACGTACTTCCTGGCAAAGATCCTCCGTGTCTTCCATCTCATCAGCAAGTTTGACGGACCTCCCGCCCTCCCGATTGTCGGCAATGCCCATTTATTCAAAACAGATGCAAGAGGTGGGTGTGAGATTTAAAAAAAAAATCAGATTATTCGCCCCTGTTCTAAAAAATCTTGACACCAATGGCTATAGCTTGTCATACCATGACAAAGCAGGAAAAAAAAATTGAAAATGCATTTTTTGAACAAACATTGAATACACATGTATTGTCAAATGGAATCTGAAAACTTGTGGTATTTTTCCTCTATAGTTCAAATTTTCTATATATTGCAATATTTGATTGTCCATACTTCAACAAATATGTAAATTAAAATACTTTAAAGGGAATTACTAGCCTGATGAGGTCACTAGTGAAATGCATTTGTGTCGGTTGAGATGTATATATACATGTAGGGGACTCCAAACCCCAAAGAAGATGGATTTGTATACTAGTTTTTAGTCGTTTCCAAACCCTTCTCTAAAAAATCTGTCAAAACCCATCTATGCATTTTTGACATTGGGGAATCATCCTTTAGCACCCCTAAACATTGCAGGGGTTGGATTTTTCAGCTGTTAACCTTGTTTAATGCAACTCTGAAGGATTTTTCTTCCATGATTTATTACACGTAATCTTTAATTCACAAAAAGTCTTCTCAAAGCATATAATAGAGATAACCTAACAAATGTAAACAAGATTATATATTCTTGTACTTGTACATAGAAATTAATACTTAACTACAGAGTACTAAAGTTAACATTCATATAAATCAGGATCATGAGATTCATTTCGGTTCTCCCTCATTCCCCACCTCCCATTTTCTTTTTTTTCTCCTTCTGAAATAGAAAAATTCTCTTCACGCCATTTACATTCCATTACCTCCCTCCAAAATGATTTTAATATTCTGAAATGGCTCCGCCTCCCATTGTGTATTTTGTGTGGGACCTGACTGCCGTTGTAAAACGTAAAGTCAATGATGTCCATTTTGTAAAGCGATGTTTTGCTTTCTGCAAGACAACTTTTTTTTTTTTTTTGGGGGGGGGGGGGGGGGGGTTGGGGGTAGAAGTTTTAGCTAAATAATGTATCTAGTATATTTCTACACATTAGACTGTCCATGAGCTCATTGCAGTTTGATGGGACAAGTTAGCTTTATAGGTTGTATGTGTACTAGCATTTGACCACTAACGGTATAGCAATTGGCAAAACAGGGCTGTGATCCTTTTCTTTGTCCTTTTTCTGAGACAGAGTTCTTCAAGCAACTGGTAGGATGGACTCGAGAGTTCCAGGCCCAGGGCATATTCCGTATCTGGCTGGGGCCTGTACCTAGCGTTATTTCATGCAAGGCAGAGTTTGTAGAGGTACTACTGTCATGCTCGCACATCAAGAAGTTGCCAAGCTTGCGCGTCATTTTTCAAGCATATATCAACCATTCATTAAAGCCCCGCTGCACTAGTTGGGCCGGGAGGGATTAGACCTCCCTGCATGGTCACTGACAGGTGGTTATCTCATCATATCAGCTCTCAATTAACATAAGAAAAAAGGGATCATGGGGGACCAATGGTCACCGATTAGGCATTATTTGCTATATAGAGGGCGCAAGTAGCTATAAGTAGTGCAGTGGAGCCTAAACCTTATCTAGCGAAAGAAGTGACATTTAATTTTCAATTCATCTAGCATAAGAACAAAAATTCACTTTTTTAATTTTGTATATTTATGAGCTTGTTACTACCAGCCTTCAAACGCCAGACATGTAAATATGAAATCACTGCTTGCATTCAGTTTTTGTTTTGCCTACATAGCAAGAGCGAGACATAGGCGTTGCTTTTCCTGTGGCGGCGTTGACATCAAAAACTTAAATTAAAGTTAAGTTTTTGAATGTTCTTATTCAATGAAACTTGGACTAAAGAGTTATCAAGTATCCCCAATCATGTGAGTAGAATTTCAGTTCACTTAGTTAAGTTCAGAAATCACCTTAGGTCAGTAGACTTGGAATTTTTTTTCACAACTTAATTGAATATGAGAATTAATAAATAAATTTTTGTTATTTATTCATAGATCCTACTTCATTAAAGTTATCAATCTTGATTTAAAAATCACAAAAAATGCCTACTTCTTCTCCTTCATATTTCGACCGATTTTGATTTGGTTTGCTTTATATCGTAGAGCTAACTTTGGTACACTAAACTTCTACACAGAATTTTGAAATTGTTCTCCATTAATTAATTATGGTAATTTATGCAAATTTATTCCAAAAATAACAAAAATTGTTTCTTCTCCCTCATTTCTTGACCGATTTTGATTTGGTTTGCTTTATCTGGTAGAGCTAAATTTGGTTTACTAAAAATCTACACAGAATTTTGAGATTTTTCTCCATTGATTAATTATGGTAATTTATTCAAATTTATTCCAAAAATAACAAAAATTGTTTCTTCTCCTTCATTTCATTTTTAAAGTTTTGTGCAAAATATTAGGATGATTATTTGCAAATTTGATCCCTCACAGAAAACACTTGATTTGTGGATTAAAAAGAGGAGAAAAGAGAGGTTGAAAATTAAATGTTCAGAACGCATTTTGTTTTCAGCAAAGCGCTACTCCCGGGCGCTACTAGCGCAAGGCCAGGATAGGCCTAGGCATGGCAATCACACTGCATACCCCCCCCCTCTTGCACACACACTTTGGATAGGTAGAACTATGGTAGTAGGGTCCATGGTAGAACAATGCTCACAGTTATTGTTTATGCTGCTGGCCTAATCTGGCAAAAATATAACAATATTTTTCAACCAATTTTCATTCCATTTCCTTTAGTTTCTATTTAATCTTGTACAGCTAAATGAAATTATGTCCCTTCCAGGGCATCAAATTTTCATTTTTTGACCAGTTCAAAAGTGTACCACATAAAATGTACGATATTTGTTGTTGCGAGATGCGGATAAGTGCTACGTCATTGACGTTCTGGTTAATATTCTGAAATGGCTCCGCCTCCCATTGTGTATTTCGTGCGGGACCTGGCTGCCGTTGTAATATTTATACTTAACACTGTCCATTCTGTAAAGAGATTTTTTTTTTTGGGGGGGGGGGGGGGGGTGGTGGTGGAAAATCTAGGTGAATAATGACTCTTGCTTAAAACTTATTTAATATTTCTACACATCCGACTGTTCCCCAGCTCATTGCAGTTTGGTGGGACAAGTTAGCTCAATGCATATGTGTTTATTACAAGTTTTAGTTGGTAATTTTAAGTCAGACAATGGTGCGCTTAGAAACACCTGTATTAAGCGCCTAATAAATGTTATGCATTATTATTATTATATACTAGCAATTGACCATTTATATCAATTGGCAAAAAGGGGGAGGGGGAGGGGGCCTAAAAAGAAGGAAAAAACAGAAAAGCTGGAAAGGGGGAAGGGAACATGAAAAAAAGACCCCCTCCCGCACCCTCAGGCATAGACTCTAATTTGACAATTCCACAAAGGCTTGACTTGAGCCTAGCTCTGCCAGTCTCTGCCTGTGTCAGGAGTACCTAAAGTACAATGCCTATGATGTGCAGTAGACCGCGCAGTCAACATAGTCTGACAGTTCAGACTTTCTGTTACCCACTACGACTAAGGAGGGTTTGTGCCTGCAAACTTCTAATTATTTGTAAATCCTGGACCCATTTCACAAAACTTGTTATCAATAACAAAGTACAATGACTGTTAAAAGCTACTGAAATTGTGGCATTTGATTGGCTGAGAGCAGATTTGTCAGAGAAAGTTAACATTTGTTATGGATAATGAGTTGTATGAAACAGGGCCCTTGTACATTTCCTGGTCCTTTTTCCCAAACAGAGTTCTTCAAGCAACTGATAGGATGGACTCAAGAGTTCCAGGCCCAGGGCATGTTCCGTATCTGGCTGGGGCCTGTACCTCTCATTATGTTATGCAAGGCAGAGTTTGTAGAGGTACTACTGTCATTGTCCTGTGTAAATTTCAGTCAAGTAGCTACAAGTAGTGCAGTGGGGTTTTAGACCTCATCTAATGAAAGAAGTGACATTTAATTAAAAATTCATCTAGCAAAAAAAAAAAAATGTATTTGTGAGCTTGTTACTGCTAGTCTTCAAACGCCAGGCATGTAAATATGAAATCACTGCTTGCATTCAGTTTTTTTAAAACAAAAAAATGTATTTGTGAGCTTGTTACTGCTAGCCTTCAAACGCCAGGCATGTAAATATGAAATCATTGCTTGCATTCAGTTTTTTAAAAACAACTTGCCAATTTGTATGAAAAAACAGAGTTCTTCAAGCAGCAGGAGGAATGGATGAAGAGATATGAATCCAATGGCATAATGCGATTGTGGCTCGGACCCATGCCATTGCTTGGAGTATACAAGGCCCAGCACATGGAGGTAGTACTATGTTACTCACACCACATGAAATCATCAACCTCTTGTTCCTCGTGTTCAGACTTCCAAATTTCATTGTATAGCAATACGATAAGAATGAGCAGAAACGTTTAACGAAACGCAGGTTTGAGCATCGTTTCGAACAAAATCTTGATAAAGATTCACGCTCCAGCTCCAGTCTGAATGTTGTATCTTACGTAAAACTTGGAGTAGCTTGTTAAGAGCATGCCCTAATGACTGGCCAGCTCTCAAGTCAATTGACCTCTCCAAATTCTATTTATACAATGTTGCTCGTTTCGCTTTAATAATAATAATAATACATTACATTTATAATGCGCTTAATACAATGTTTCTAAGCGCGAGAAAGAAGAAAGGATAAGGAAGGAAAGTGAGAAATACTAAAGGAACATGTTAAAAACATTGAATTACAAATAAACGGCAAAGAAGAATATGACATTACTCAAAATAAGGTCGCATCGAAATTGATTGAAATATATATTAATAAACCGGATATGGACTCAGAATTATAATAAACCATATGATATATGAAAATACAACTTAAATGCAAACTATTATATACATTCAATATAAGAATTTTGCATCTCAAAATACATATCATACAACATTATGCAACAGAAATTACAATATCATTAAACTGCAAAATAAGGACTGCATCAAAATTACGATGATTCTTTATACAACGTTTCTTTATAAGAGTGTTATATAAATTCCTGTAGTCTGAACACGATATTAAACCCCTGCAGCACGCACTAACCCATTTTGTCTTTGACTTGTTGCATGTAGATCATTTCTTCTGATTTTTTAGTTGGTATCGAGAGGTTTAGAGTGTATTTGGTAACTTTTGGCAAAGTACATGGAGTAGCAATAGCCCAACTATTGTCTTTTTGTATATGTGTAATTTCATGCTGCGAAAGAAGCCATCAGCTCCATTTTGCGAAAGTTTGCGGTTTGACAGTACGCTTTTGTGCATTTCTCTGTTCATGTTTCAGAATTTTTCATGCAGATAGAGGACTGGGTGAATGAGTACAGACCAAAGTCCAACGGTAGAATGAGAATGTGGCTTGGCCCGATTCCTGTCTTTTTTACCTTTAACTGTCAAGATTTTGAGGTGAGGGGGTTTCTCTGAAAAAATTAACCAGCAAAAATAGCCAACTATTAAAAATTACTAACATTTAAACTCATTATAATACTTGTACTACTTGGCGAGGATGATGATGGTTACAATGTATAATGCTGATACTACTTTTAATAATGATAATAGTAATAATGATGATGATGATACTTCTACTACTGCTACTATTGCTACTACTACTACTACCACTACCCTTACACCACCTCCACCACCCCCACCTCCACCACCACCACTACCACTACCACTACTACTACTACTACTACTACCACTACTACTACCACTATCACTACCAGCACTACTACCACTACTACTACTACTCCTACTACTCCTACTACCACCACTACCACCGCCACCCCTAATACTACTACTACTACTTCTATTAATAATAATAATAGTAGTATAGTAGTACTAATGATAATGATGTTGGTGCTGCTTGGTGCTGTTGCTGGCTTTGTATAGTGCTCATATCCATCATACTGTGATGCTCATGGCGCTTGGACATTATTATTCCAGTTATAGCCAAGCTATGCTGTTAAATATTCAACTGACTGTCAAATGTAACATACATAATTGGTGTACGTACTATGTATGTGCATATTTATCTGTTTGTATGAATGTATGTATGTCACTATATAGTTATTTATTCACTAAGCTTATCCACAACTTTACATATGATGGGGTAAACTGCAACGGTTTCTTGTAATGGCATTGGTATAAAGTACTTCACATTTCTGCAAACCATGCATAGCAGCTTTTTGCACACTGCCACACAAGTAGAAAAAAAATTATGTTATATCTGGTGCGTACGCAGGGTTGGAGGGTGTTTTGTTTTGTTTTTTGAAAAAAAATGAATACACCTTGCTCACTACCCCCCCCCCCCTCCACTGAGCTAAGTATAGGTTTCCAAATTTTCAAACACCTTCCTTGAAAAAAATCCTGCGTACGCCACTAGTTTTATATATATTGTAATGTATCGTGTTTAAAAACAGTTGAATGCAATATCTGATAATTCTACATCAAAGAGAAACAACAACATTGAAAATCATGAATCAAAGAGAGCCAATAAAGAATTAAAAAGAATTACAATTTAGAATAAAAAAGATCTTAAGTTATTATGGATGTAAAGATTACATATATTGAAGTGAAGTGTAGTTTGGTATCAAGAGCTTGTTTCATGGTCAAGAAAATAAAAGCCTGTAACAAAATGATCCCCTTATATCTGGTAGGTTGTTATGAGTAGCAGCAGGCATATCACGAAAGGTTATGTCTACACCTTTTTACATCCCTGGCTTGGCCGTGGTTTACTGACCAGGTAGGTTGATTTGTATGCTTTAATCATAGTCATAATAAACTCCTGACTTCAACCCTTGGTTTAAAGGGATCCGGTAACTTTGTCTCAGATTCTAAAACAAAATCCTGTATTTAGCTCATGCTGCAATGATAATTAAAAACCGTTAGGTCGGTCAGGAACCCCATGACTTTTACAAGCCGATCGCCTGTCTGATTATCAAGATATTTATGATTGGAAATCTAAATCAAATTGTGTGCTTTCCCAACGGTTTTCATAACACTACAGTCTATTTGGGAAAACAAGTATATGGTAAAACCGGTCACTCAAAGATTTTTACTTTTTCGAGGCACTTCTTGATCATTTGAAGCACGATTTTTTAGGGCTTCAATATTACACCATATCACAGACACTGATTACATGTAGGGCCATGTATCTGAGATTTAACATTGTTAAACGATGCCTTTAATCATAATAAACTCCTGACTTCAACCCTCGGCTTAACACTATACATATAACCCTAAACCAAACTTAGAACCCTATTGCAGCCCAAACTACTACCCTATATTTTTGATGAAGTAAAGCCAAGAGATATGTGGCATTGTTTTTGCAGACACATGTATGCATTACAAGGGTTATCAGAACAGTAAAATATGCAGAAAAGAAATAAAAGTGTCCACAAATTGAGTTACAAGGTTTTGTCGCCCCATCGATGATAAGAATGTCATTGCAAAATGTAATCAGTATCATTACTATGTCATTCACATCTTTAAGCCATTGAGTCTTTAAAAAGTAGAGTAATTACAAAGTACAGTGGATGATAATGAGGTTGCATGCACCGAGGAGAAATACTACGTCCCTTTGCAAGCATAGACTGACATTTTTTTAAAAATTATTTTATTTTATTTTTCTTAATTTTTCTTTATTTATTTATTTATTTATTTGTTTATTTATTTATTTATTTATTTATTAATTATTATTATTATTATTATTATTATTATTATTTTTTTTTTTGGGGGGGGGCGGTGGAAACTGGTGTAAAAAGTAGAGTTCTTTTAAAAGCCATTTCTAGGTGGGAATAGACACCTTATGATATCAACATTTTCCTTTTAATTTGTTTTTTTCTTGTCAGTACGGGACAGAAATGGTTTCACCGACGAAAGCTGCTTACCCCAACCTTCCATTTCTCCATCCTCCAAAACTTCATGGACGTCTTCAACGAGCAGAGCTTCATCATGGCAAAGAAGATGGAGAAGTTTGCCGACCAATCAGAGCCTTTCAACATCTTCCCACAAATCACCTACTGTGTCCTGGATATCATTTGCGGTAAGGTTTCTTCATAAGGGCTTGTAATAATAATAACAATAATAGCGCTTATTAGAATCGCTAAGCGCTTCCAAACTTGGATATTATTACCCCGGCTTTAGCTGTGCTGCCTTTGCAGCGCTCTAGCGTTTCAAAGAATTAATTCCTGCCAGGTACACATTTGACACAGTGAAATATATTGATTTAAGCCTCATTTAAAAAAATAGGATTACATAACTGTAATGTTTCACATTCAATTTTTTGCATCTTATAACACAGAGCTCAGAGAATACGTGTAGAACCTTAGCGAAATTTAAGAAAAACCTGTGGCATTTGTTTGTTTTTTCCGCTGTAGTTAACGTATACCCCAATAAGCCTTCAACTGTGGCTTTAAAAAAAAATGTGCGATTGAATTGCAAGTGGCTATGAAAACAAGGAAGCTTTGCACAACAAAGGTCCTATATGCTCACCTACTTGTATCTCTTATTAGTACCGGTACATGTTATGAGATACAGTAATGAGATACTTCACTTCTTCTGTCTCAGCGATTTACTGTGGAAGTTTACCTTGGCGGTTTATAACCACAGCTTATGTGTACAAGGTTTTGAAGAGAATGCTTTTCATGTGAGCAGGATCTTTTCTGTGTGAAATTTACACAGAATAATTTATGCTAAATTTGATATTTTGAAGTTATAGATGTTGTAATAACAGATTAAGTGCTTCTAAAGAGACATTGCAGATCTACTGTATATTCATTGCTTTATAAATCCAGAATATTGGTATGACTATTAGTTGTAATAACATGTTCTTCAAATTGTTATCATCCATGTTAAAACAGAGCTACTGATGTCGTAGATATTATTTTCCAAAGTGATATGGATTTATTAAGATTAGTTTATATATTTTTGGCTAGGGTTTGATAAGAAAAACAAATAAAAGATAAATGGTTCTTTTTTGTTTAAAACCTTAAAGTTAATATTAATCCAGGGTAGTAGACTTTGAAATCTCTTGAATTAGATCACATCCTAACTTGAATACCGGTAGTATGTACTATCTACTTATCAATTATTGATTTAGGACATATGCAGCACTGAACCAACTGATACAAAAAGACAGAGGTACAAGCTTGTTGAATTTGTCTAGGATTCATTAAAGTTTGTTCACATCTATCATAAGTAGATGATATAATCAACGGAAAAACAAACTAAACATTTGTAAATATCGACTTTTCCCTAGACTGTTTATAGAATATAAATAAATTCTACAAATTTAGTTAAAAGGATTCATCTTAACATCAAAACATATTTTTTTCTATGTGATAAAAAATTCCTTTATTTCATTGAATTTGATAGAAACAGGTTTGATACAATATGAGATATAAACTCACATTTAGATTTTGTGCTATTTTGCATATTCATTTTAAACACAAAGTCACATTGAAATTGACTATGTATATCTATTTCCATGTTACCAAAATTCCCATGGATAGTGCAAATGATTCCCATGGATAATAAACCAATATCCAGAAAGTTTGGCAAACTTTTGTCCCAATTTCTTATATCTGATTTATTTTTGTCTTTCAGATACTGCCATGGGGAAGTCTATAAATGCTCAGGGAGAGGGTGAAAACGAATATGTTACAGCTGTAATAAGGTATGCAAATTAAAGCTGATGTGACCTAGATTTGTTCCTAAAATTGTATTTCTATCTCTGTATGACTGTTTGTCACTGTCTCTTTTCTTCTGTTTTCCTCTTTATTCTCTGTTAATACCGGTAATCATTATTAAGTTGGGGGTTAAGTCGGGGGTAGGGGGTGAGTAAGCACTATATTTTTTTACTCACCCCCCCCCCCCCCCCATCCCCCTAGTCCCGACTGATTTGCCACGAAACATTTTCTCATGAATTGGGCCCATCGTTACCATCTAATGATTTTTTTTAAAACCTTTTTTTAGGGCCATGGGTGGGGGCCCAGGCCACTGGGCCCTCTGAATCCGCCCCTGTTCTATCCAGGGCTTGACACTGATGGCTTCCATATTCGCTGTTGAACCCCTCCCCCCACAATAATAACAATTTAGCATCGAGTTGCTGTAGCACATCCATGTTGTGGATGATAAGAATGTCGTTCAGTTGCTACTTAGTAATTTCCATTTTCTTTTGTCTCTTTTTTGCTTCTCCATCAAAGCATGACCAACCTGGTGCAGGAGAGAATGAAGAAACCTTGGTTCTGGCCTGACCTACTCTATGATAACATCCAATCGGGTAAAAAGCATGCCAACAACCTTAGAGTACTGCATGATATGACAACTAAGGTGAGACTACGGATGATAAACCGTCTGGGTTTCAGGAGTTGTTCGTTGTTAGACTATGGGACCAGGATATTATGCTTTTAGTTAATATTGTTTAGAATTACCTTGATTTTTGTTGTTGGTGGTAAACATGTTGGAAATATTAAGGAATTTATTGAACCTGTGTATACAATTATATAATCAATGGAACCTTTACCAGTTAAGTTGCTTTCTTTTCAATTGCGACATACAAATGACAATGTACCTATTAGAGAATAGCTCTAATCCTCTCGATACAGAAAAATAATTTGTATATTGAACAGATTAGGGAGATATTTATCAAGTGTTTAAAAGCTGACTGTTATGCTTTTGAGTTTAGACTTATGTATATTTTAAGTTATTAACAACAAAAAGACTTCTTTTTTAACCCCTCTTCTGCGATTTACATGTAAGTTTTTTAAAAGAATAAAAACATCTGGCACTAATTTCCTTCTCTTCTGTCTTTCCTGTAAATTTGTAAGTGAATTAAAATGATCTTGCTCTTCCTTGTCCCTTTTTATTTGTAGATCATCAAACAAAGATTACAGGAGCCTCCCAGAGCCCTGGATGGGAGTGAAGACGATGCGGTTGCTGGGAAACGGAGGAGGATCGCATTCCTTGATCTCCTTCTCCAGATGCACAGGGAAGACCCAAGCTTTACACTAGAGGACATCAGAGAGGAGGTGGATACGTTTATGTTTGAGGTAATGGCTAGCACTAGTTTGGCCAGGAGGGATTAGACCTCCCTGCGTGGTCATTGGCAGGTGGTAATCTCATCAAATCAGCTCTCAAGAAAAAAGGGATCATGGGGTATCAACGGGTATTGCTTAGGCATTGTTGGCTATATAAAAGGCGCAAGTAGCTACAAGTAGTGCAGTCCTGCTTTAATGAAATATTGATGATGATGAGGAGAATTATAGACATGTGAATGTAGAGAATCTCCTTTGAAGAAAAGGATGGTTGCTCCTGCTTTTTTTCGAATTGTTGGCTGGCGATGATTCTGGTTTTGATGATGATGTTCATGATCATGCTACGGCTGACGGTAATGAGATGATGAAAATGATGATGATGATGACGACATGAACAATGGTGGTGATTTTTGTGGTGACGATGGTTGTGAACTTGTTACTGTAACAGATTCTTATTAGTTAAGAACTTTTGCTGTTGCTTTCTTTGTGTTGATAGTGGGAAGATGTTGCTCTGATAAGGATGATAAGTAGGGGGATGATGATCATGATGTTTGTGCTGGTGATGATGGTAATGGTAATACAGTCAAACCTGCTTTAGTGACCACCTGTCTACAAAGACCACCTGTCTATAAAGGCCACATTTTTTTGTTTCCCTTGAAAATGGTTTTTCATTGAAACATGTACTAAAGGAAACTGTTCATAAAGACCACCTGCCTATAAAGACCACTTTTCCTGTCTCCCTCGGGTGGTCTTTATAGACAGGTTTCACTGTACATGTAATAAGTATCATCATCTATAAATCTGTGAGAAATAACAGAAGAAAATATAAATTTCTGAATGATTTTTTTGCAAGGGCCATGATACGACAGCTGCAGCTGCATCATGGACCATCTTGATGATTGGCCGCCATCCTGAGGTCCAGACCCGCCTCCATGAAGAGCTGGATGAAGTCTTTGGTAAGTCCTCCCCGGGATCTAACGGCTCCCTCTGTAGGTTTAACATATTAAATACTTGTAGGTTCTGCTACAGTATATGTTAACAAGGTTTGATGTCTTTGATGATGTTTCTCATATATTACTTCTGTTATTTATAATGCCTTTTAGGGATAATGCATATAAGTTCAAGTTCAAATTTTATTTCCATATCTGATAATAAAAAACACAAGTACAATTTATATGCATGTATTCAATAACAAACGTTAAAATGAAACCTCTTCAATTTAAATCATAATGTGGTGGGAAAAAACAGAGGCCAATGGCCTATCAAGGTTGATGAATAACTAGAATCAAATCACCCAACCTTCTGATTGTATATACAACGATTTACTCATAGCTGAACCTAAAAAACACAATTTTATTTAAAGAGTGGGTGATGCTTAAAATTTATCATTGTGGTATATCATGATGCTTTTTGTGCCACATTTGCAAAATCCATTTTCTTATTTTTCCCCTGCAGGTGACAGCGATAGACCCATTACTGCTGATGATCTTCAGAAACTCCAGTACCTGAACTGTGTCTTCAAGGAAACCCTGAGGCTCTGTCCCTCGGTGCCCATGATAGGCAGGGATCTAGAGGAAGACTGTGTCATAGGTAGGTTCTTTCACTCCAGTACCTAAACTGTGTCTTTAAGGAAACCCTGAGGCTCTGTCCCTCAGTGCCCATGATAGGCAGGGATCTAGAGGAAGACTGTGTCATAGGTAGGTTCTTTCACTCCAGTACCTAAACTGTGTCTTTAAGGAAACCCTGAGACTCTGTCCCTCGTTGCCCATGATAGGCAGGGATCTAGAGGAAGACTGTGTCATAGGTAGGTTCTTTCACTCCAGTACCTGAACTGTGTCTTTAAGGAAACCCTGAGGCTCTATCCCTCGGTGCCCATGATAGGCATGGATCTAGAAGAGGACTGTGTCATAGGTAGGTTCTTTCAAAAGGCCTGTTTTCATCAGCTCGAGATTGCCAAATAGCCCGCTACTTCTGATTTGGGAAATAATCCCGAAGTTACAAATCGCGTCTTCATCAGAACTTGAAACTCGAGCTCGACCTCGACAAATAAGCTTGAGATATTTTGCTCAGCGTTTGCACATTGTGAGAGTCTTCGGGTTGGTGAAGACATACCGGACAAATAGCAGGATATTTTTCAAACTAGCCCAAGATATCTTGGGATGATTATCTCGACCATATTTCCTGCTAATTGCAACTTCATGCTGATGCAGACTCAAATTAATTGGATATTTGGCAGCGATCGGGATATTTCAAATAGCGGGATATTTGGCAATCTCAAGCTGATGAAGACAGGCCTAAGGATCTTGCTACTTCCTAGCACCTGTGGTGCTAATGTTATGTCTGCAGGACTTCAGAAGAAAAAATACCATGGGCAAATTCCCCCACGTACACTATCTTTCCAGTGGTAATAAATATGATATCATACTTATAAACTTTTGACCAACCAACTTTCTTTAGTCCTCCTAAATTCAGCAAGGACCTATTTACTCATTTAGACTAAGGTAACCAAAAACCTTTGAGGAGCCTAGGTACTCCTCTTATCTTATACATACCGTATGTATACAAATCTGTATGTGCATTTTCAACAGTTACCTAAGTCATCTTGTTTTATATCAGTAAGGGGCAGGTGGGGGGGGGGGGGACTGGTGGCAGGAAGATAGTTGAATTCCTTGTGTACTTGAGTATTCTTCTAATCAACTTAGAGAAATCTTCGATTTTTGATACTGATTGATTCCCTGGAACTTCTTTTAATTTAAGGAGCTTGATGCACAGTACAAGAAAACATGTAAATATATGCTTTCTAGATATTTTGAATAATATTTTTTTCCTTCTTCTTTTAATGAAATAGCTGTTTATGGTCCTTGTGGTTGTTAGCTTTGTGCTAAACAAGTTATCCAATAAAGTCTACTACAACTGCTGCTACTCCTTGTTTTGCCGGTGTTGTCATCGGGTTTGACCTTGAGGTCATACTTTTGTTGCCTTGGACTAAGCACTGTGTCCCAAACCTACAAAAAGGAATATTTTGCAGTGGCCTCATGACTCGGAATGGCTGGCCTCAATTACATCACTGATTTAACTGTTGATTAGGCAGTTGAAGTTCATGGGTCACATTACACGTATAGAAGGCCTAGAGAATCTTGCTTTGACAGGGAAAAATGTGGGAAGGAGGAGTATAAAGGGGAAAAAGGAGGATACTTTGGATGGACAGTCTGCAGAAATTATTGGAAGAGAGAGGAGTGAAAGAATTGGGAGTGGTGCTAATAGAGAAGGCTAGGAGCCAAGGGTTGTGGAACAGCATGATCGCCAAAGTCAAACGATATGGCACTTAGAGAGAGAGAGAGAGAGAGAGAGATCTTCACCTACTGTGGAGTCTTAGCTTTCTTCATACATGTAGCTTACAAGAGAGTACCTACTTTGTTAAACAAACAAACAAAAACATTTTCTTTTTCTTCCTTTTCTTATTCACAGATGGTAAAGTGGTGCCAAAAGGCACTCTGGTTGTCCTGGGTATCTACGCCCTTCATCGCGATCCTGAGCAGTTCCCCGACCCGGAGAAGTTCGACCCTGATCGATTCCTGCTGGAGAACTCGACCAAGAGACACCCCTATGCATACGTCCCATTCTCAGCGGGTCCTAGGAACTGTATTGGTATGTGTGAAAGATTTTATAGTATATAGGAGTGTGAAGAGATGGGAGCTGGGTGGTTGGGGGGGGGGGGGGGGGGCAGCAAAATATCATTCCAGGACCTGATGAATTTAAAAGTATGTGTAATAGCTAATGTTTAATATGCAGGGAAAGGGCATTAGAACGTCAAATCCCATCATACAGAATGCGATAATTTCCTAAGAATTGTATTGATTTGTCAATATCAATGTAGGATGTCACTTGTTTGTATCCAGCTTGAAAATATGATGAAAATTCGTTGTATAGTGGTAGATATTAATGAATCACTCCATCCCTTGGATAGGATGTAAATTGCAGTTTCTGATTATTGGAGAACCATACTGTATGCACCATATGAGCCTGGTCTAGATCTCCGGCTCTCTTTCACCATTCCAATCAACTACTAGTATACAGGGTGAAGAGCTTGAGATCCATTGATTGGTCAGTTTGCTCTCTTTTTTAGCATTGAGCTTACTTTTACATTATACTGTCTATTGAAGTTCACATTATACTAGAATTAGTATTGTGATTTCTTTATAATGTACTTAATGAGTTTCACCTTTCGACCCCACAGGTCAAAAGTTCGCCATGATGGAGGATAAGGTCATTCTAGCCAACCTGATGAGGAAGTTCTCCGTCGAAGCGATCCAGACCATGGAAGAGACAAACCCTCTCGGTGAACTCATCATGAGACCTAGGGATGGTATCTACGTCAAGCTCAGCCGAAGAAAATAGAGGGCGCTATAGGAATATCTACTCATGTTTTTAATTTTGCCGTCACAATATTTTGAATGGGAGTGTCACATGCATGTGTCCTCTGGTCTTAAGACTCGAAGATGTAAACTAAGTCAATCGGGGTTGAGAAGTAGAGGGCGCTATAGGTATATCTCATCCAAAAATTTGCCATCCGAAAATTTTGATTAAGAGTATCTCACACACCTGCCCTCTTGTAATGAGAGCTAGAAATGGAATCCAGGGACCCCGTTTCACACAGCCTTTTTCCAATGACAAATGACAAAATCAGTGACAAATCTGTTGATAACCAATCAGAAGCAAGGATTTCAGTAGCTTATAACAAAATATGTCATTTGTCACTTATGACAAGTTTTGTGAAAAACCCCTCATGTCATGCTCAGCTGAAGAAAATACAGGGCGTTTTTTAAAATAACACATCAAAAAAGATCATCATTACATTTTTTGTATTCGGTCCCATAAAATTTGTAAAGAGAATATCATACTCGTATAACTAAGCCCTTGCGAGAAATAGAAATAGAATCTACATCAAGCTCAGCTGAGAAAGTCGAGAGTGCTATTGGAATTTAAGAAAGGACATCAATATTTTACGATTTGCCGCCATGAAATTAGGATGCGAGCATCATGCCCCACACGTACCCCTTGAGCGATACCCTTGCTAAACGCGTTACATCATTCAATTAAAGATATTAGAAGTATTTTATTAAAGATTGGAATTATTCTATTGAAGAGATCGGAAGTGTTAAGTGCCAGATCTGTATTCTTATCCTCGTAATGGCGATTATATCATTGTCACAAGTCAGCGTTAGAGAAACAAGGAAAACTTGTTGACATGGTTTAGATCTCTTAGCAGTTGTACTCGATGATTGAGGAAAGTTGTAAATCCCCAAATCAACAAGCTTGTCTTTAGATAAAGAGGTGAAATATATTTTAAACTTGTTTGATTGAATAGATCTGAGGATCAGATATAAATGCTGCACAGGTGTATACACTTAGATACTTATACTACTATCAGTTATACTACTTATTTCGAATCTACATTAATGCAGTTTCAAGAAAATGTGTTAGTATTAATATGGTTTTGATGAATTTCACTAATAGTTTATAGATTAAAACATTGCACAACTTTGGGCATATGTACTTGGTAAAGTGTCCAACTCAACCAATACAAGTTGAGTAATGGAAAAATAGAGACAAAAATAACTTGTAATTGATTAAGTTACGTAGATTTTTACTTACATACAGTAATATTAATTCCGTACTGAATTGATTCCAGAAATAGTAGAAGTTTGAACCTATTGTGCATGTGATGTGTAAAAGATTCCCAATTCTGCATCTCTTTTCCTTCTAGAAAGAAAAGAAGAAAACATTAATATTGACCAACATTTTCTTGTCTAGTGACTATACAAATAATTGATGAAAAGTTGTTTTTGTAGTCATTATTATAGTAATACAAAAATAGTAATAGCATTGTATGATTAAAATAAAAAATCATTTTGGGGTGAAGAGATGGAAATTTGGTATAATCTCAGGGAACACGTAAAGTTCTTGAGACGTGAATGGGTACCCGGTAGGATGCGACCGTCATTGTTGGTCAAACAGTTTTGAGGGTCAAGTAACGCCTGGCTGGAATACTCCCCAGGGAGTGGAGGTTGTGCACACAATGTGTAATAGTATATCTGTGAAGCGCTTATAGACATCGTAGATGTATTAAGCACTATATAAAAGCGGAATATTATTATTATTATTATTATTATTATGTAGGTCTTTTAGTATTCAATATTTTCAGGGTGTTTTGCAAATGTGATGAGAACTTTCGAGAGGTATCGTGTGGGACAAGGAGATGTCCTGTATTTTCAATTATTTTACCAAAGAATGAGTTGTCTCCCAAAGTATGTGTAAAAGAAACCAAAAATATATATATAGAAGTATATATAGACCAAAGAGAGTTGATTGTCATTGTATTTTATCCTGGAATATCTAGTAAAGGTTTGATAGAGCAGTTGAAAATCTTGTCTTATGTGATTGCTTGCTTATCATAGAGGTTTTATAGTCGAGTGGGTTAAGTATTTGACTTAAAATGCAAAGGTTGTGGGTTCTATCCCTGACATGACACTAATGTCCTTTGGCAAGGCATTAATCTGCATTTGCCACTCCATACCCAGGAGAGAAATGGGGACCTGGTAGGATGACGAAAAGCCTTAGTGTTAGCTATTGCCATATTGGGCAAGTTCTACTAATCATTTCTTATACTAATCATTACCAATCATTTCTTATTATTGATGCTTTGTGTTATTTTAACCTTGATATTTTTATCTCGTTTTTAATAAATTTAAGAAACTTTTTATGTAAATTTTATTATCTTTGGGAAAAACCTTGATAGGCCATTGGCCTTTGTTTTTTCCCACAACATTATGATTTAAATTGAAGATGTTTCATTTTAACGTTTGTTAATGTATATATATATATGCATATAAATTGTATTTGTGTTTTTTAAAATCAGATGTGGAAATAAAACTTGAACTTGAACTTGAACTTGATTACTTTTAAAATGTTATAGGATTATTTGGTATCTGTGGGATAATTCTATTTTGGTCATCATGTTTCCTGTAATTATCGAAATGTCACATTCCTTTCTTTCCGTCAGTGGGTTAGCTGAATGATGACACCAGAAGACAGAGTGAGAATCACAATCAAGGATCTTCTATTTCTCTGCTCAATTTCATCATATAGCAGTCCGCGATATCAAAAAATAAATTGCTCGTTTAGTCAGGTGAACTTGTATGTTGTAGTTGTTTGTTTGATTTTTGTGTCCATGTCAATATGGTTTGAGTGCCGGTTGGTCGAAAAGAATGAGGAAAATGTATATGAAAACTGCTGAGAAAAATATGAAAACGTGGACTTTCACAAAGCATAACATCCTAAATAAACCGCATAAACCATTTGAGTCCTCTTTGAAGGTTAGTGAGTAAACTAGTTCCTCATATATCTCAATCGAGTCGTTGTGTTCAGCTAACAGCTTTAGAAATAATAACACTTATTTACGTCCAAATGGAATGAGAAAAAAAAGAAACAACAATTGTAAAAAAATGAAAGGGCGAAATTAGAAGTGAAGGTTGTAAACTATTACAGGATATTGGGTCATTGCTTGTCAAATTCTTTGTAATTTTGAACTCTATCCCCTTTATTTAAAAGCTAAAAAGCCTAACTTTACCCCCAATTAGCCAAGAATATACAGATACAAAACAAAACAAGCCAGTTTTATGAATTAATTCAATATGATGTTCTCTCGATAAATCGTTGTGGAATTCAAAAAAGCATGCGCAATGTCTAAAATAATGTCTAGTATTATTAGCTTTATTGTGGTCGACGCACGCGTGCATTTGGGTGTGTGTGTGTGTGTGTGTATGCAGGAGAGTTTTATTGAGGCGGAAATGGTACACGACTACAGATGGAAGGTAAAACTTCAATCGATGTTTCAGATCAATTGTTGATCATTAACAGAGCAATTCTTTTAATATAATATTTTTTTCTTCTTACACCTTTCATGAAATATGCTTTTTTTTCTTTAAAAATAAAGTTAATATCTTCTCAGAATTGTATTGATCAATCTCTACGAAGATTTAGATCGATCAATAAAGTTCTGCGAAGATATAAACTTTATTTTTCAAGAACAAAACAACAATATTGCGACAATCATTTTATGAACAGAGGTAAAAACAATATCATTCCATATTTATGGGCAACAGTTCCGGTATAATGTGGTTGAAAGTTTATACATACTATTCGCGTCTCTAGCTTAGAGAACATGTGTGAAAATATGATGCAAGCAAAGAATGACGCTGTTTTAAGCTGTCGTACTCGTTCGACTTCTTCACAATTTTAATCTTAAACGATAAAGGAAGCAGGGGCGGATCTAGCTTTTTGCCAAGGGGGGGGGGGGGGGGGGGGGGTGTTTGACCCAGTGGCGGATCCAAGATTTTCCAAAAGTCGCGCCGTTTTACTGTTTTACTTTTCTCTTTTTTTCTTCTTCTCCCCCCCTTTTTTCTTCACTTGGCCGCCCAAGGGGGGGGGGGGGGGGGGTGGGGGTTAAACCGCCGAACCCCCTAGATCCGCCCCTGGGAAGATTAATATATTTTGTAATAGCAGTTCCATAACTGAAGAGACAATGATTTTAATTGTCGAACTTTTTGTTCCCAACAAAATAAAAACATCAAGATTCGGGCGGTTGCCTCACTTGGGAGCAGGAGAGCCTGGATAAGTAATGATTCTAGGAGTTAGGCTTGAAATGTGCAATTTGGATAGATGTATGTGATTTGTTTAATGATATGATAATAGGTTTCATCCCTATCATTGACTATATTCCGACGCCGGTTTATTGGCAGCCAAATTTTATGTGTATCCAATTGTATCAGTTAGTTTAGAAACTTATTACTTCTAAGTGCATGTTTATACAGTCGAAGTGGATAGCTATTGGCATAGGCGGCGCTCCAGGTGGGGGGGGGGGGGGGGAGGGGGGCAAGGACAAGTGCCCCCTTTCATTTGTAAGAACTGCCCCTTTCCCTTATAATAAGTGCTCTTTTCTTTTGAAAAGTGCACCCCCCATTTTTCAAAAGATCCCCTTCACTTTCTCATAAATGTCCCTTTTCACACCCGATAAATGCCCCTATCAAAATATGATAAGTGCCCCATTTCCTTTGCACTGACTGCCCCTTTTCCATTCTCATAAGGACCCTTTTTCATCTCTGGTAAGTGCCCCTTTTCAGTACCCCTTACCACCTATGAGAAGTGCCCCCTTCACCTCTGATAATTGCCCCTTTTCAAATCTGACAGGTACGTGTTTTACTTTGACAAGTGCCTCTTTTCCTTTGTAATAATTGCCCTCTTCCCCTTCTGATAAATGCTCTTTTTCGTTTTGACGAGTGCCCGGCCTGTTCACTTCTGATAAGTGCCCCTTTATTTTGATACGTGTCCCTTTACCTCTCTAAAAAATGTCACGCTTATTCAGCGGCTGGCTGGGTCGTTGCAATTTTTTGGGGACTATCAAAACAAAAAAAGTGTCATCTTACCCCCCCCCCCCCCCCACTGAGCGGATTTTCGGCTGGCTGAGTCGTTGCAATTTTTTTTGGACTCCAAAAAAAAAAAAAAAAAATAGTGTCCGCTTACCCCCCCCCCCCCCCCCCTCATCCCACTATGAACATGACAGACAAAGAAAGCGGACAAAATATACAGTTCCTCACGTAGATAAAGGAACATCCCTTCACTGATATTATGTAAAAAGGTGAATATGCATGTGACACCTGTTCTACACATTTATACATAATAGCAGTGAAGGGATGTTTCTTTGTGTACCTGAGGAACTGTATATTTTGTCCGCTTTCTTTGTCAGTCATATTCATAGTGTCCCCCCCTCATGTATCTAACGAATGATGTTTTTTTTTTTTTTTTCATGATTGACTCATGCTAGCTTATTTTTTGTCTTCAAAGCACACGCCTTAATTAGATCATTTTTGGAGGTGTTTTGTGATATGATTTTTAAGCATGGTACTCCCTTCCTCCGCTTTAATGAGTAAAACTGTGAGTGTAAATTAAACTGAAGAAATTTATCTTCCATAATAATTATGATGCCTATGAGTCCTTGCAAATTTTGAAATATTTTTCATGCTGATATTGTGTTACGGACTTAAAAGAAGGACGATAAAAAAAAAAAATTAAAAAATACTTAACCGAAAAAAAATTAAACGAAAGAAAAAAAAACGTTTATAATTCATCCATTCCAACCAAAGCTTTAATCCTATAATATTATAATCTTTTATCACTGTTCATTCGTTGTGATCTTTCCCAAGTATTGATGCTGATCGTGTGTGTGTGAGAGAGAGAGAGAGCGGCAAACCTTTCCTTCTTCCATCAGCTTAACCCTCTGGAAATAAATGAAGAAAAAAAAAAAAAAACGAAAACGTTTGAAACAAGAACAAATAGTAGGTGGATACATGTACTTGTATCGCACTTATGTTCCCTACCCCCCTCAGCTTTCCTTTATTATATTTAATGATCATGGGGCGGATCTAGCTTTTTGCCAAAGGGGGGGGGGGGGGGGGGGTTTGACCCAGTGGCGGATCCAGGATTTTCCAAAAATCGTGCCGTTTTACTTTTTACTTTTTTTCTTCTCCCCCCTTTTATTTCCTTCTTCCCCCTTTTTTTCTTTTTTCCCACTTGGCCGCCCAAGGGGGGGGGGGGGTTAAACCACCGAAACCCCCCTTGATCCGCCACTGATGATAACCCAGTCATAGCCCAGCGGCTAAACTATGTCAGATATCCGATAGTAACGCCTAGGTAGAGAATGGCAAATGTAGATTCATGTCTTGGTTGAGAATGGGACCATCCACGTCTTGATAAAAAAGTAAGCGTATGGCATGATCATAAACGCATTGGGGGACCCTCGACCTTTCGAAAATTTGTTTGAAAAAAACACCTTAAATTTCTGATTAGTTAACGTCCTTTCGAATCAATTTGCAAATGAATGTGTGTGTGCGTGTGTGTGTGTGTGTGTGTGTGTGTGTGGGGGGGGGGGGGGGCTAGGTTTATACTGGGTACGAATGGAAAGTCTATATTAACTAAAAGAAGATATAACATCAGAAAATCTTCAATTAACGCAAAAAATCAGAATAATATTTAAATGTACAACTTACTTTTGCACAAGTTCTCAGAACATCCACCGTGGAAGCCGCTTGGGCATCTGCTACATGGTGTCCCTTTTTTGTATGGCCACATCTTTGGGTAATTACCTCTAAAATATCATTTTGTAGAAGAAGCAGATATATGGATATTTACTTTTTAAAGAAAATTCGTTATTTTTTAATTTGATTATTTTGCGCTGTTAACTAATTGCATCTATGCATGGTAGCTCTTGAATCATCTTAAAGATACTATGTCCCTTTTGCAGCCAACATCAAATTCTGTAGAACTTTGCAGGAATTATGAATATATCACGTATGTCCTATCTGTGAAATTTAAACTTAATTAAGCAGTGTCCTAGTATTCAAATTATGCAAGGAAACCCGTTTACCTTCTAGACTATAAAAAAACCCAAAGCAAATGCAATAAATTATCAATAATTCATTGCATTTTACCCCGGTCCCCAACATAAACTAAATCCTCTGTACGGCCATGCATTATGGCTCAAGGCATGGGCACGCAGAAGATTTTTTTTTCTGTTGAGGACCGGGGGAAATTCAATGAATTATTGATAATTTATTGCATTTTATTTTTTATTTTTTATTTGTGGGAACTGCCCCCTACCCTAGCCCCCGCTGCGTACAGTCATGGTTCCGTGACAATGCAATGGCCTCGTAACTGTGAGGCCCCATGATCAAAACCGTGTCGATGTGCTATATTTGTGCCCTTTTGTGGGGCATTAATCCTCATTACTGTCATTTATGACTTACGGGCGTAGGTCCCCTAGTTGATAAGCATAGTAGCATACATATGCATTACCAGTCACGCAAAACAACCACTGGCAAATTATTATTCATTAAAATCTGAGAATGTATACTATTATCTAGATCTATTAGGAATAAATCATTGTCAAACAATTCCATAAATTGGGGTAAAAAAAAAATATTCCAACTATATGAGCGACAGTGTAGTATTATATTTCAAATGCAGTTGTAATTTAACCTTTTCATTTTCGGGGCTTGCAAATGGGAAATAGTACCTTTCAGAAGGTCTCTACTCACAATATAACTTGACTGTTCCATTTTTGGATCTGGAGAAGTTGTTTGAAACATACATAGTTTGGGCCCTTTCGGGCCCTCCCCTTGGGTTCCCATGGGGGCCATGTTTACCATTAGAATAACTTTGGATTCCTTACCCCCTAAGGACGATTCCTGCCGAGTTTGGTTAAAATATGACCATGCGTTTTCAAAAAGAAGATGGAATTGTAAAAGGTTTACGGACGACGGGGCAGAGACGGGCGCACAGTGGGCCAGGGAGGAACTAAAGTGCGCCAAAACTCATGTATGGGGATTTATTTTTTATAAATCCAGAGGAAATATTTGGATTTCCAAGAATTTTCGCTTAAATTTTATTACCAACATTTTCTCTGATGTCTAAGCTTTAAGTTGATACCAGATTTGGCTGCCCGATTCTGCCCGTTATTATGTTAGAGCCGTTTTCCTTGCAACATTGCCCCGAAAAATGTGTTTATTTTGGTCCGCGGTGGCAGAAAAAGTGTCACGCGTCCCCTCGCGCCGTGATTTATGACCACGAATCCTTCATGATTCAGCCGCGAACCCCCCCCCAAAACACATTTTTCGGGGCAATGTGGCAAGGGAAATCGGCTCTAACATAACAACGGGCAAGATCGGGCACCCAAATTTGGTATCAACTTGAAGCTTAGACATCAGAGGAAATGATGGTAATAAAATTTAAGCGGTACACCGCGGAGATCTAAACATTTCTTCTGGATTTATAAAAAACATGGATAATTAGTCCATTTTTCAGTGAATAACCCTATAATATATCATGAAGATTGTGTTTCTATTAATTTCAACCCATTCATTCAACGAAATGAACTATCAGGAATATGTTAGAGCAATTTCATATCAATAACTTAAAAACTTCATGTTGAATTGAAAGATTTATAAAATACCGGTAAGTCACTTTTGCACTAAAACTGTAAATATGTAGGATTTTGCTGTTTGAAGTAGTAAATTTATACCCTTATTGTGCATACCGGAATTAAATATTTCACTGATGTATTCCTCTATGTATTACCTTTCAACTGGGCAAGAAAAAAAATTGAAAAAAATAAATCACCAAAACTTAGTTTTGGCGCACTTTGGTTCCTCCCTGGCCCACTGTGGGGCGGCGATAGCTCACCTTGAGCTAATCAAAATAATGATTATGATAGTGTTTGGGTCAAAAATAGAGTAGGAAGGAGCAACAGAAGTGAACATTTTATTTGTTTTTGAGACTTGAAAGATGTAGTCTGTAATGCATTGCTTTGATGTAAAAGCCGGGGGAGGGAGGAGCCGCCCCCCCCGCCCCGCCTCCCCTCGACAATAATTGGGCAAAAAGTCACACTTTTGGGCCGAAAGGTACATACAAGTTAAAGAAAGAAGTAAGCAGCGCTGAAATAATGACTGCAGAAAATCCTTCGTTATTCTTTTCCTATAAGCCTATTATTCAACAATTAACAATATCCGACCTGTAGCATGCTTTTATTTTCATATCTTTTACCTCTGACAGTTTTACCTCTGACATTTCTACACCGAGCATTTAACTCAGTGTATATCTGTATACTATTGCCCGAGGTGAACTTGAAACTGTGTGCGTTGCACCAAGCAACGGCTCAAATGAGTTAATAAGATGAAAATAAATAATTAAATTATAATTGTATTACATGTATATAATGTGCAATGGCAACAACTATATCTTACGTGGGGCCATAGTTGCAGACAAAATAATCAAATCGTTGCCAATCACATCTCTTCAGACCGCATCCGACGTACCGAGTATGAGCCCACACGATCTAAATAAAAGAGAGGGGGGGGGGGGGAGAAAGAGAGAAGAGAGGAATAGAGAAATAGAGAAAGAGGGAGAGAGACAGCGAAAGAGAGAGAGAGAGAGAGAAAAAAGAACATAATAAGAGAGGAGAGAAATAGAGAGAGAGAGAGAGAGAGAAGAATATAAGAAGAGAGAAGAGAGGAAGAGAGAAAAGAACATAAGAAGAGAGAAGAGAGTAAGAGAGAAATAGAGAGAGAGAGAGAGAGACAGCGAGAGAGAGAGAGAGAGTGAGAGAGAAGAATATAAGAAGAGAGAAGAGATGAAGAGAGAAATAGAGAGTGACAGCGAGAGAGAGAGAGAGAGAGACAGTGAGAGGGGAGAAAAGAATATAAGAAGAGAGAAGAGATGAAGAGAGAAATAGAGAGAGAGACAGAGAGACAGAGGAGAAAGACACAGAGAGAAAAGCATATAAGAAGAGAGAAGAGAGGAAGATAGAAATAGAGAGAGAGAGAGGAGGAGAGAGACAGCAAGAGAGAGGAGAGAGAGAGAGAGAGAAGAATATAAGAAGAGAGAAGAGAGGAAGAGAGAAATAGAGAGAGAGAGAGAGAGAGACAGAGGGAGAGAAAAAGAAATACAGATGAATAGAATAATACACAGTAACACAATTATAAAGATGCAGGTACATGAAGAGCATAAAAGACAATGGAAAGAACGGAAGAGACAACACAAAATATTAAAATGAACTTTGCGCTGTTACTGTCAAATGATCCATAATACTTCCTTTCGCATTATTTTATATTAACTGCTTTAAGGGGCACGATTAAAATTATTGCCCGATGTGATCGCGAATTAGTCTGTGTCCCGAGACGAAGTCCAAGGGCATGAACGGTCTCGATATAACAGAGGAGCTATAGCAGTCACTATTTGTTATATAGACCACATTCCGCGCATATATTTTCAAAAGGAACATTGTATACATATATTCCGTAAAAAATCTATTAATTATTGTTGGGAAATTTACCAGAATTGTTCACACATACCGAGGAAAGCCGCGACGGTTCATTTAGGTTGTGTTAAAAACTTGTCAAAGGTGATCTGCAGCGATTTTGATTTCTGCCACCTTGCCGCCATTTCGTTAAGTTCTAATATTGACCATATTTCCGTCACTCATACATTGATATTTCTTATTGATATTTGATATGCATGAACTTGATATCATGGGTGAAGTTTTGGTAAAACCTATGTCCGTGCGCACGTCAAAAATTAAAAATTTGTCAAATTGCTTAGTGGACCATTTTACTGCACGTTTCAGACCTTTTTGAACATTTCAAAATTTTGCGCGCGCAGACGCATCCGCGTGCGTTTACGCGTTTGCCGTCCTTACTGAATGTATATATCCAAACTGGGTCACTTGTTTTGTGTTGCTGATACTATTCTTAGCAATTTGAAATCACGTTTTTATCCATTATTGACTTACATTTATCTCAAAAACGTTCGTTAAACCTCAAAATTGATGATCGCATGAAAATGCAATTCTTTTTTACCAAAAGTGGTCCAAAAGTACATATTTTGAATCCGTATAACCCTTGTGAAGGGCTGGTGGCCCCCAATTTTTCGTTCATGTCAGTAGGGTATGAATCGAAGGTGCTTATTCATGTATCAAGTCTGCTTTCAGAATGCTCTGATGTCAATATAGTGCCATTTAAATGAAAATTAATGAATATATTTCGATTAGGTAATATGTGCCGTTGTTGTTTTAAATTTATCTCGTCCATCCCTACTCTGATGTCTCCCATATTTCATTATTTTGTAGCTTAGACCTTACCCTACGAATGTACTACAATACAATTTTTGATCAGAAGACGGGATCGTGGTCAAATTTCGATTTTAGGTGAAGACTGAAAAATCTGCCATTATGGTTTCTACTTGTACGTGTTATGTGAAAGGAGGGTTGGATTTTTTTCAATGTCCAAATTTGTCATTGACTTTGTGTTATTAGATCATCGGCCGCGTAGTGTAGCACATCTCCTAATGAGATTGTACATATGTGTTGAATGTAAATGTGCATCCAAAGAGATGGATAATTGTGTTGATGCTGATTTACTTTAGTGTTCAGATACATATATCGCAGGTAAATTGTTATTAAACAGTATAACGCATTGATGAGTTTTGCAAGTGCATAAGTGTGTATACTACTTCAATATTTTCTAAACACTTTTGAAGGTATAGAATCGGTAGTAGAATAGGATTATGTTTATGATATGAATTGAATGAACGCCTCATGAAATCGCGGTGCGTGTGTGTCTGTGTATGCGTGTGGTGGTGTGTGTGCGTGTGTGTGGATACCATTTCACAACTAGGGTGTGAACAAGCCTGTATCCACTTGTTTGGACTTACTGTAGCGGTACCCAAGTGGTTTATAAATGTGAACAGGACCTTCGTTCTAAGAGAGGGAATGTGTGACAACTCTGATTGGCAAGCAAAGTGGGAGAGCTTCTCTCTCCTCCACCAGTGATAGTAATCTCAGTAGGCCCGAGCTTGCATTCATATTTTCTTGATGCAAGAATATATTAACTGAACATTCATGTGTACAACCTTGAATTGCATCCTTTTCAATATGATTAAATTCGCTGCCGATATTCAGAATCTAAATATGGTAGATCCACTTAAAAACAACCACGCTGTTAACCGCATCCATCACTCCAACCAGCTTGCAAAGAGAGTCACCCATTCGTCAACGACTGTGTGTTTTTAGTGGGGGGGGGGGGGGGGGGGAGGTTTATGTTATTGATGATTTCGATTTTTATTTCATTTTCTTTTGTTATCTCAACAAATAAATTCGAATACATTAATTGCACAATTGAGTACAAAAGATACAAAATTGAGTAAAATTAAAATGATAAGACTTAATACAATTATACTAATAAATGACAATAATAGCTTATATTTGATACTTTTATGAAATTACAGGAGGTCCTACTTTCACAATGAATTCTTATTACATTTCCTTTAGTATAGACAAAGCATACTTCTGAAAAAAACTAGATTATACAAACATATAGTCGTTAAAAAAAGAAAAGAACCTAAATCGTAACAGAAATGACAATTTTTAAAGAGGAATAAAATTAGACGAGAGATGACTTTGTATGGTTCCCCTGCCCTCCTTCTAACTTTTCTCAAAAACTCTCCTTGTCCACCCCTCTTAACACAAAATGTTCAAAACAAATATTATACCTCACACAGATCAACACAAACATTATTAATTGAACAAATTGTTCAATAACACGCTGGTGGATAAAACTTTATAAAATCGCCATAAATATGACATCAGAACACGTTGTTAGTTCATGTTTTAAATTCAAAATCGTAATCATCATCAACGATATCATTCTGGCATCTCCCTTTTTAATTTTCTTTTCTGTGTATTTACTTCGGCTAGATTTTAAATTGTTTGATAGATTAAGTAGATATCGAAGCCTGCCTTTTGTAACCGACATGCCACCACTCATGTAAAATTGAACGAATCAATCAATGTCCAAGAATTGATTCATTATCGCTCTATAAATAATCATGTCACATTTTAACATAACTGCATTTGTATCCGTCTCGAATGAACATTTAGTAGGTATCTTGAATGTCCGCTTTGATTAATTACCTCCTCATTTCTTTCTCCCTGTTTGATACTGATAAAATGATCACTTTGTTGTAATCAAAGCCCAAGGTTATATTCATATTTTATTTTGCAAGAGAGAGAGAGAGAGAGAGAGAATAAATTACTTGACAATAATTGTCGTGTAAAAACATGACCTTCATCCTTTACAATTATGATTCAATTCGCTCCCAATATTCAGAATCTGAATATGGCAAATCCACTTAATACACAAACGCTGTTTATAACCGCATATATCATTCCAATCATAGACCATATGCCCATACAGCATATTGAGAAAATATGGAAAGTTTCCAAATAAAATCAAATATACCATGCACTAAGAGGCTTCAGTTGAAATTATAAATTCTCTGTGACTGGCTGAGCGCTAGTTTCCGAGGGACCAGTCACCGAAGATCCCTCACATTAGGGTGCCTCGAAAAGAGTGCGTGGCACATTTGATTTATATCCTTCATCAAGAAATGAAAACCTAAAAATACAAACTATAGAGAAATACATCAGAAATCAAGTATCAATTCACACCTTTGTCCAAATTACACATACACACACACACACACACACACGCACACACACACACATACACATACACACATAAACGCACACTGTGCTTGCAAAGAGAGTTGCCCATTCCTCAGTGGCTGTCACGGTGTTTTTTTTATTAGGGGGAGGGGGGGGGGGATTTTGTTGATGTTATTGTTGATTTGGAATGTTCTTTTGTTCTTTTTCTCTCAACAAAGAAAATCGAATACATTAATTGAATAACTAAGATACAAAATAGAGTAAAATTAAAATGATAACACTAAATACAATTATACTAATAAATAAAAAATAATAGCTTATATTTGATACTGTTATAAATGAGCAGGAGGTCCTACTTCCACACTGATTTCTGAATATATTTCCTTGAGTATAGACAAAGCATACTTCTGTTATTGTGAGAAAAAATAGATCATACAAACATATACACTATGACATGACGGACAAAGAAAGAGGACAAAATATACAGTTACTCAGGTAGACAAAGGAACATCCCTTCACTGCTATTATTTAAAAAGGTGAATATGCATGTGACACCTGTTCTACACATTTTTACATAATAGCAGTGAAGGGATGTTCCTTTGTCTACCTGAGGAACTGTATATTTTGTCCGCTTTCTTTGTCAGTCATGTTCATAGTGATAGTCGTTAAAAAAAGAACCTAAAATCGTAACAGAAATGACAATAACAAATAAAAAATAAAAAACAAACTTCCCTTGTCCACCCCCCTTGAAAAAATTATAAAGAAATATTATACCTCACACAGATCCACACATGCATTATCAATCGAATATTACTTCAACAACACGCTTGTGAATAAAAGTTTATAAAATGGCCATAAATATGTCATCAGAACACGTTGTTAGTTCGTGTTTTAAATTAAAAATTGTAACCATCGTTAACGATATCATTCTGGCATCTCCCTTCTTCACTTTCTAATCTGTGTATTTATTACAGATACATTTTGTTTTGTTTGATAGATTGAGTAGATATCGAAGCCTGCAATTTGAATGGAGAGTTGTATTTTGTTTAAATTTGTATTACCTGAATTTACAATCTATTACATTTAAGCTATGTAGGAATTGTGTATCATTATTGTTGTTTGTAATTAATTATTTTCATGTATCAGGCATAAATGTTCATTTCTATTCCGCCCTTTTCCTTCTTTTCTAAGCGCAGAGGGACTTTCTTTGTGTTAGGGATATGCGCTATACAAATAACGTTCATTATTATTATTATTATTATTTTGTCCGAACCAGAATTTCTCTTTGACTCGTTGTTATTAGAATGATCGGCCGCGTAATGAGCAATTGCATAGGCGTGTTATATAAGACGATGGAGGGACATTTTTTAATGACCAAATCTCCCAACGAGTTTCTCCATGTGTTATGTTTCGATCAAAGTGGCAGATCACCTAATTCGTCTCTGTGACGAATTCAATGTTAAGTTGTTTTTGTTTTTTGTAAAGTATACGTATAAGCTTGAAGCGCGTACGACCGTTGAGGCGCGCAGCTACGTTTTCCATACCCACTTACAACCCACAACATGATGTGAACGAGCCTACAATAAGTGCGAGAGTCCGCTGCGCGCAATATTAATACCGTCATGCTATCTTCTCTGTCCTTGCATTTAAAGGGGGTGTAGCATGGCGAGAAGTGTCTTTCCCGTGGCCTGACTCGGGGCCAATCGGGTATGACTACGGACGACGCGACCGCAACATTCACGAGGCTCAGCGTTCAACATACGCGAAGCTGAAGCGTGCGGAGAACTTCGGTCTGTTTCAAGAACGCTAGCGCGCGCTGACCGTTAATCAAGTCCATTCGTTTACGTGCAGTTGTCCAAAAGAAGTCGTAGATGGCGTAAATAAGTATTTGCCATGCTACACCCCCTTAATCGCTAGTTGGACTATGCCGAAATATCTTTGCTACACTGCCCAGCGGTCAGTAGTGAATTTTATACAAGCAGTTTTGACCAATCACAGAATCGTGGTATGCGGTATATACCCTTTATCCAACAAATCTCTCCAGTGCACTACGATCAATCTATAAATTAAGACATGCGATGACAGAGTTAAAGGAAAAAGTCATTCTCTTGATAAGAAGAGGATATCTATTAGATTCGTAGTTATTATTATTTTTACACATTTTACCCCCCCCCCCCCCCCCCCACCACGAAATCCTGGTTCGGCCCCTGAATTATGTAAATTTAAGTACGCTCTTTTTTTGGAATATTATTAGAGATTTGCATGTTTCATACCTGTGTATAATGGCCACAATCTTTGCCCGGTTCACATGTGCGGTCGGCATAATTGTAGAGGTCCTTTTCGCTGTTCCACCAATCTACGAAAGTGAGCACTGAAAAGGCTCCAATTGTTCCTTCCGCAATGTTCTGGCCAACCCAACGCCATTGGTTTGTATTGCGATCACTATATCCGTTGTGTTTGTAGATACATTGGTCGGCCCAGTCCTGGGCATCCTTCGCTAATTCGTCGTTCCATTGCTGGTGGATAGAAAATGAATATTATATTACTATGTAATGTTCTTCATTACGATTCTGTTTAAAACGATTGGGACCCTGGCCACAAGCATTTCGCCTTTCATGGTATCTTACCATTTCATATTATGATTTTATTGATGTTATTTTACCTAGTATGTACTTGTGATTTAAAATGGTAAATAACTGAAACTGAATCGAATTAAATCTTGCGATGCTCAGGTCACATTAACACGTTATGCTGTCATCAAATGTTCATTTAAATCCAGGAGCGGTGTAGTGCCTTTAAAAGTGTGTGTGTGTGTGTGTGTGTGTGTGGGGGGGGGGGGGGCACCAACAAAAAGGGCACTTTCGGGAGAAAAAAGGGGCACTTACAAAGGGGACCTTTAAAGCGAAAATATACAATTGTTATGAATTGGTAGGTCCTTATTCCCATTCATTGTGATTAAATCTTTTTAGATTTGTGAGGTTGCATTACAAAAAAAATACATGCTATTATGAGGACAAAATAATCCTAATCACGAAAGACTATAAAGATCTTTGATAAGTAACAAAATCATAATAACAAATAACCAGCATGCGCAGCGAGCGAGCTTTGGGTAAAATTGAAGAAAAGGTTACTCTTAGTCCCTATATGTTAGGAGCACATTTTATGGTGAAAGGAAAAGGGGGCACATATCCAAAGTTAAAAGGACAACAATTAGAAGAAAAAAGGAGCACGTGACAAAGTAAAAAACGGAATTATCAGAGGTGAAAATGTGGCACTACTCGTACCTGATAAGGGGCACTGACCAAAACTTATAAGAGCGGAAAAGGGGTAATTATCAGAAGAAAAACGGCACTAATTAGAAAGGATAGGGGAACGTGTCAAAAAGGGCACTCACCAGAGATGGAAAGAGGCACATAGAACTGTCAAAATATAAGAGGGATGCAGCTCAGATTTGAAAAGAGGCAATCCTAAAAGGTGAAGGAGCACTAATATCAGAAGTGGTAGGGGCATTTCTTGTACCTGAAAAGGGGCAATCACCCGAGATGAATAGGGGCACTTGTGAGAATGGAAAGGGGCACTTAATACAAAGGAAAATGGTCACTTCTCAAAAGGAAAGGGACCCTTTTGATATTTTAGTAGAGGCAAGTATGAGACGTGTGAAAAGGGGCATTTATGAGAAAGCGAAGCAGCTCTTATCAAACAAGAAAAGAGGCAGTTATCAGAAGAAAAAGGGTACTAATTAGAAAGACAAGGGGCACGTGTCAAAATAAAAAAAGGCAATAATGAGAGGTGAGAAGGGGCACTCATAACAGGTACACAGGGGCACCTATTAGAAGGGAAGAAGAGGAGGCACTGATTACAAAAGAAAAGGGTACTTGTTAACGTAAAATGGGTACCCCTCAGTTTTGAATAGGGGAAATTATCATCGGCGAAGGGGGCACTTATCCAAGGTGGTAAGATGCACTTATAAGAACGTGGAACGGGCATTTATTATAAATAAAAAGGGGCACTTATCTGAAGTAAAAAGGGGGACCTTTCCTATGTGTAAGGGGGGGGGGCTCTGTGGCCCCTGCCTTCTCCACCTCTGTGTAAATCCCTGTAAAACAACAACAACCGCGGTCCCATTGAGTTCGAGGAGTACTTTTGAACAGGTCAGTCGTGCGACGCAGGAAACAGAAAGCATCCATGTAATAATTTGAAAATAATTGAGTGTTTCCTTTTTATCCAGCGTGATTAAAGTTTGTCGATGTCTAAACAAAAATATTTTAGAACTAGATTAGGATACCAACGTTACAAAAAATTATGCCTTTTTGTTTTGGAGGATATATTACTGTGGATTTTGTTTTCCTAACACGATATAACTTTAATCTTAATAAAGGTGATTTGTAAGGTGACAGGTACAGATGTCAGAGCTAAAATTGCTAGAGATAAAAATAAAACTCTAATTATCCACGAGAGCTCATGGGGTGGCCCAATTCGGTCCATGAGAGGGTTCCAGGTAGGAGGGGGGGGGGGGGGGAATAGGAAATATACTTGGTTTTATCTATTTCTTCAAAAACCTCTGACATTTTACCTCCGCCATTTTTACACCGAGCCATATATAAAGCATTTTAAAGGCGGTATTCACCCGGGGGGGGGGGGGGGAAGGAATACTCAAATTTGGTTTGGACGGGGTGTGCCGCTCAAGCCTCGAAACCCAAACCCATTATTAGGGGGGATTTTGGGGGCATTTTTTCTTGAAAAAGACCCATTTCCCAAAATTTCCGGGTGTTTTTCGGGTAATTTTGAAAAAACGGACCCATTTTGAATGGTATTTTTGTTAAAAGTGGGACCCATGTTTAGGGTTTTTTGTTAAAAAGCTACCCATTAGAGCGGCACACCCCAGTATGTCTTTATATGTGAGTGCCCCCCCGTGGGGTGGGGGAGGGGGGTATGCAGTGTGATATACATTTACAACCGATTAAAAACGTTGGTCTACAAAGTTTTCTTTTCTTCTGTCTTGTTGAATATGATTTAGATATTCCAACTAAGTGACGAAGTGAAAAATCATTATCCGATATTTGCATTTATCATCTTCTAATCGCAATGTGATCCTACCAACGAGCACAAGAATCAAATAAACAAACTTGTATTTCTCAGGATTCAATAAAATTTTACGTCCAGTCGTCAACCACCTGCAAATAACGACTTCAAAATAAATCGTTTGTGTTATCTTAAGCATAGCATATGCAGGTATCGACAGCATTCTTTTAAATTGTTCTTAACTTTATGGCGTCTGAAATATTGTCAGTAGGGGTCCTAAAATGCTCCCCTGTATAGATTCCCGCAGGTACCTGTATAATTGTACTCCTAAACTTACAGTTATCGATACTGATGATTGTTTTCTGTAGATTTAAAGTCATGAAATTATTGTTAATTTGATTCGTCAGAACCAAAAAAAAAGATTTCATCAGTAAAAACAAGAAACAAGAAAAAGTAGAGGCTGTGAACAAGTAAACTGCAAGTCTTAAAGGTAATACAAAGTTTTGGTATGGAATCATGAATTTGGTTCAAATGAACAAGCATATGCGATCCTACAATATTCAGTGATCGTTGTCGCGGTTGAAATCGAGTCTAAAGTGTTGAAATTGTAAATAATTAACACTTCATGTTGTATAGCTGCCTCTCAAGGTCAACATATTAATTTAACTATAAACAATGTTTCTTGACTTTAATCGAAACTTGAATATTTTTGAAATTTATCAAAACTTACCGGGAGCCCCGGTAAATTTTGATATTCAATTTTTCTCAAAAGCAGAAGTGTTTTAGGGGCTAAATTTTCTAGAGCTTATAATACAATCACATCCAAATATATAAAATTTGTAAAGAATCACTATCCAGGCAATTTCCAAAATTTCCCAAATCTTTGTATTACCTTTAAGAAGGGAAAAAACTTACGAGTTCACCCATGTTGGAGGCCGAAGGAGACACCTCACCACGATCCTTGTTGTGGAGGGCCAGGATTGCTGCTTTCTCGTCCTCTGTCAGTACCCGGGCAAATATATCTAACTTGGGACGACTCCGATCTGGTGCTCCAGACGGCATCCCGTCCAACACGCCCTCAGGCTCGTCGGCTAGACCCAGAGAGACTAGGACTAGAAGCAGGAGACATGATGCGCGAATCATCTTAACAAATATAGATTAATCTAGCTATTTCAGACTTTAGATGACAAGTTAAGACGATGAGTGTGTGTTTGTACGATGACTTCTCTTGAATGACATAACCCAAGAACTTTCTGTCGAGTAATTTTTTTTTTTTGTTGTTGAATGTCAGAGTATGGATATGGTTAATGGTTGTGGTTCGATGACAGATGGGCGGGCTTATATTAAATATGCAATAACATGGGCGTCACTCTAGGGGGACAGGGGGGGACACGTCCCCCACGATTTGTCCTAGGGGGGGGGGGGGGATCAGATGTCCCCATGTTTTGTCAGAAAAGAAGGGTGACAACCAGGAACAACAATTTTGTGTATATTGCCAAGGAGATGGGAGTTAAATTCTCGTTAAAAAACAAAAAGACTAAACTTTTCAATGCATTTTCAGTTTTGATCTAAATTTGGACGATAGGGCAAGCTGCGTTGAGACGGGTTGATATTAAAATATTGGCATAATGCGCTATGCATGTCTGAATCATACATGGTGTTCTGGCCGCGCTCATCCATAATACACTTAAAGATTTTGAATGTGGCCATTTCATTTCATTTCATTTCATTTATTTTCCACATTAAAAAAGAAAGACAAATATACAAGGTAAAAACAATGTACATCGATCACTGCTGCATATAAATCAGTTTTGGTGAGTTTGGTAATAGTCCCTTTTCTGTAAAATAAACCAAAAATTATACTAAATTAGATCAAATTTGACATGGTTATAATGCATTTAATACTAATTCTGTAATCACCTTACAATGGTACACACACATGTATATAGCCGAGATGGAAGACACCAAATACATTGTATTTCTCCTCATAATTCATGAAAACGATTAAAAGTACAGATTGTAGTTTATTCTAACTTATCATCATTATCATTATCATTTGAATATATGTGATCCTAAAGCAAGCATTATCATGCATTACAATTTGCCCATTGAAATTTGGCTTTTAAAATTGTGTTCAACAAGTTGTGTGTGTGTGTGTGGATATAAATTCCACATGGAAACCTGCACATGCTAAATTTGAATACAAATTCCATCACCTGGTTATATTATTTCTCCAAACCTGTAGGAATAGTACAGGCGGTTTTAAACACATAACACCTGAAATTCAGGAGATTTCAACCACCACCTGAAACTATTGAGGGCGGGTGCATTATGGTTAGGTACACTTGAAGCCACTCTCTTTTTGTAGTGTCTATATGGCTTCAGTTATTTTTTTTTATCTACATGAGTAGGCTGATGTTTACAAGCTTCATATGTAATATTTTTGTAATACATCCATACACTATGATCTCGAAATTGAAGTGGCCTTTATTGCAACACAGTATTAGCTGCACTCTTATAACTTCAAATCCAGATAAAAAAAAGAATATAAACTCTCCTGTATCTCTTTATGTGTCATGAAATGAACAGAACATGTACGATTTTCAGTATCATTTTGTTTGTGTCCAATCTTTATAAAACCGAAGGATTCAAACTTTATAGAACTAAATTTCCTTATTAAATCATCATTAAACATCTAGTATGATACAATGATATAAATATAAATGTAAGCCATATGTAGGTGAATAATCCAACATTATACATTTGTTTTTCCAAGATATCTGGGCAATTATACATGTAATTCATAAGTTGTAATATAAACTTGAATGAAACTGAGATGAAAGATACACAACATATTGGAAGGTTTCCTTATATTAAGTCATTAATCTAATTTATCAATATAAATCGAGCAGTTAACTGCATTATATATAGTTGTTAACCTTTAAATTGCCTTGATTTTTGCCTTCCTCTCTCCTTTTACCCTGTACTTTGCCAAACATGATATCCTGATCCATACCGTTTGATCTTACAATAGGGACTTTTAGATTCTGCACGACGAGAACGTGGACTGCCCTTTTAAGGCAATGTGACGTCCTTTTAAAGCACTGGCAGTGACGTCACATTGTCTTAAAAGGACAGTCCGCATTCTCGTCGTGCAGCATCTAAAAGTCCCTAATGTGTCCAAAGAAGCCGAGTCTCTGTTTCCAAGGAACAGTTAAAGTCATGGCATTATTGTGAACTCGATATTTATGCTTCTTGTGTTGGCAGCCAGGGCATTTGGACATACATGTGGAAGTAGAGCAAATTATATTATAATTTTGTGGAGATGATTATTGCTTTTATAGAAAGCACATGCATTTTTCTTTTCAAGAAATAGTGTAAGGATACTGAATTACTGTAAAATTGTATATCTTTAAAAGCATATTTTATCAAGATTTAGACATGTTTGAGAATTATTTTCTTATTTTGTTTTGAGACTTGATAATTTTGATCTTCTGATTTTCCACATTATTCTGTATTTTTTCAAAATCATTATCATTAAAAATTCCTTTCTCTCTCTCTCTCTCTCTCCTACCCCATCTCTCTATATCCCCTTCTCTGTCTCTCTGTATCCCTCCTCTCTCTTCCCCTCTCTGTGTCTCTCTCTTTCTCTTTATCCCCCTCTCACTCTCTCTTTCTCTCTAACATTCTCCTCTTGTCTTTCTTTTTGAAGTTTTAACTTCTTGATAACATTCAGATACAGGCATTGCAATATCCCACTTGCCCATTCTCATGTACATTATCATGTAGAATGAGAGAATTGTATTAACACGATTGTGAAGATCAAACTTAACTGAAATGTTATGATGATGTAGAATACACTACTATTGTATTCATGAAATGTACTATCTATACAACTGTTAAAGCTGATTGTTTATTTTGCTTAGGTGTCCGAGATCAATAGTCTTTTTGAAATTGGTTGCTTATCATTTGCTTATGATAAAAAATATAATCAAAGATCAAATACATGAATAACAGATCCCGCCGACACTCCCGGCTGGATAGTCTAATGCAGCGTTTTAAACAAACCTTTTTACAGTTAAGTCGCCCTTTTTAGAAGAAGAAAAAAGTTTCGCGGCACCCCAATCACAAATTAATCCCAGCATATTACTTGTGATCGTTCTGAAACTCGTCAAGTGCCATTGGGTCACTGATTTGGATGTGAAAAGATGGCACAAAATTCGATCCGCCAGAGAGTCAATCTTTGAGTTCTTGTTGCATCCTGGCAAATTGTGTAAATTTTCTCTCATGCAAGAAGGCAGCAAGGAGGTATGTAGCTGTCATTTTATTTATGATATCTTAGAAAAGACTGAGCGATGGAATTAAAAGGTTTTATTTCTTACGATGTGCATGTACATGTTCCATAGCAAAGCCTTCAGTTTATGCAATGTACATGTACCGTGTATTGTACATATAAAATTCGTATACAGTTGTATCAACGTATGCATTTTGATATTTGTTATCTAGGTCAAACTATACAAACAGATGCATTATACACAGTGTTTGCTTAATTGGTTTATTATAAAGAGAAAGAAAGACAAATGATTCATTTGATATACAGCATAATTGCATTTATTGATATGCATTGCTTTTGATCCATTTTGTACAAATAAGAAAGTTTTATGATTCAGTGCATGTACTATTTGTATTTAAACGATTTAGTTAGGATCATTTCCAATTACTTCTTTGTTTATGCGTTAGTTTTTACGGAGCAATGATAATGGAGCAATGAATATCCAAAAACACAATGTATAATGATAATAAGAAAGAAAGCAAGTTACATGTATATACAAAGGGGAAAACAAAATCCTTAAAGACCTATTGAGTGTGGGATTTGAACTCCAAAATCTGGTTATACCATAACACAAAGTAAAGGAAGTGTATATTAATTATATGATATAAATATGAGTATAAGGGGTAAATAGAAATCGGATAGGAAATCTTCTAAGAAATCTTCAGTGAATTTATTTGAGTGATAATAATAATAATACATACAATTTTTATGGCGCCAAATCCACTTGATAATCAACTCCTCAAGGAGCAGCTTGTGCAAAAAATTAAATTCATGATAAATATATACAAAAGTGCAATAGGAAAGGTACAGACATGAAAGGTAATGGTAATCAATTATAAGCTAAATTAAACAGATATTTCTTACGATTTCAAGGAGATTGATGTTATAATCTCCTATAATAAACAGTGTTTATTCCCTAAAGAGGATTTGACGGAAATGTGTCTAAAACAAATTATGTTAGGACTGCAGGGGTCTGCCTACGATGCCAACAACTCTATTCATACTTCCTGGTATATTTACTTCAACACACATCGATTTCAAAACAATCGTTCATAAAATTAAAGGCTGATCTTTTAAGATAATCTAACGCCTGTGATACATATAGTGCTACACCTCCCCTTATTTTATATATTCTTTTATTTACTATCGAATCATATCCAGGCATGTTACAGAGCTCGGAATATCAGACAACCGTGTTTCTGTAAGACCAAAAACAGATGTACTCAAATCATTTCTGTCAACCAAACATTTAAACTCTTCAAAATTCTTATTTGCACTCCGTATATTAAAAGTGCATGTGAGAAAAATTGTCCTGAATTATTCAGGAGTCTATTTGATTTTCCGTAAAATAATCACAGGCGGTTTACGTCATCATTAAGTTCAGAACCATAATCCAACTTCTCATTATTTAAATGTATAGCTTTGGTAACATATTCGTCATATAATAAATCAGAACTAAAAAGGAATCGTTTAAGAAACGAAATTCAGCTCGGAATTCTTCGTCACCTAACGAAGAAAAGGGAAAATTAAATTATGTCATAACTATTGGAAGTAGATTGTATGGGAGCTTGTTAATCGAGGAGGCGCTACAAATATCTCCGGGTTTTGCAGTACAAGTAGAAAAGTTGAACAAAGGAAGAGAGAAAGTAGGGAAGGGTGCAGTGATAACAACACATATTCAAATACCTAATATTGTAGCCTAGTAAGTATGTACATAAATGACAAAATAAGGAAATACAGAAAAAACATATAAACTAAAACAAACTTAGATCGTTAAGCTTCATCACTCCAGCATACTATGTTTATAATCAAATTAAAACATGATAAATCAGTCCTATCAAGGAAC
Source organism: Strongylocentrotus droebachiensis (assembly GCA_035222895.1). Taxonomy (NCBI): domain Eukaryota; kingdom Metazoa; phylum Echinodermata; class Echinoidea; order Camarodonta; family Strongylocentrotidae; genus Strongylocentrotus; species Strongylocentrotus droebachiensis. Next base: position 22,367 of record JAVYIG010002715.1, on the reverse strand, counting down.
GTTTTCCTTTGCTGAAGGAAGACATTTTTAACCTTACATTTAGAGAATTTTTGTTATGTCAAAGAGCCCCAGCTCCTCGGTTATCAAGGAGTTTTAAGAGATGGAGTCATATCTTAGTCATTCCCTTTGTACTATCTTCGAAGACGCCAGGAAAAAAATGTCAGGCATGTGCTTAGCTGGATCTTTATGTAGAAAGGTAGACAAAGATTCCTGCCTAGCTTCCAGCTTACGGGCCACTTTCAAAGGGAAATATGCTTTTGTATTGATAATTACTTTTCGCTACCACTCGTCTCATAGAAAGTGCTTACCTTTACAGGAGGCAAGCGAAGGAAATGGGGCATAATGTCCTTAAAATTTTAATCAAAATCACTCGACTGGGCATGTGTGGGCACTAATTTAACATATAACATCATATAGAACTGTACTTGAACAAATTTACTTTTTTATTTTGTGAGCCGGAAGTATTCGGAAAAATGTCAAATTGCAGGTTTTAGGATTGTAAATTAAAACTGCTACTTAACAATTGACATAATTAGGCTTTTGTATTAATATTTTAACATACGTTCGATTTTCCCCTTGTTAGTTCAATTGAAAATTGAAATATTAACGATATTTCCTGGTGAGAAAAATCACTACTCAAGCTTTCCAATGATGTTGGCGGCTTCAAACCTTGGACATCAAAGGTAACAGCAGACCAAGTCCTGTAGATTCTATTGTGCAACCTTAGAAAACGGCAGCTGCTTGGAATAATTTATTGCCAGTTGGGACTCCAGCTCTTAAAACTCCTTGGTTATATCAGATACAAATACAGTGTAGTACGTAATCAAGACATTTTATTACAATATGATTTACCCTTTGACCATTGGATAAGGTCTACATGTACATTACTGCGTAACATTACAGACATTCCATTGGGCTTCAATGTAAAGGAGAATAAAAGAAGAGAAAACAACATCGAAATTCAACATGTGAGGAAATAATTGCCTTCTCGGTCTGTTTTCCAGTGTTACTGGATTATTGGCGAACCTGACCCGGTTAACGCAGATGGTAGTCAGTGGGAATGGGGTGGAAACGTTGCTAAGTGCCGGATGGGGAATCTGTATTGTCATAAATATTCAAGTCTTGATAAAAGTACACGTGTGACGTGTTAAACTTATGGTTTTGGCCAGTGTCAATCACATTACACACCACCTGAGCACTTTGTAGTTGAGTAATAAAATGGTGCATTGATTAGGCCAAGGGGTTTCACTCAATTTTATAGATGCCAGTTCGAATTGGATAACTACATATTAATGAAGCCTTATTGCATGAGAGAAAAAAAGAAGACACACTAGATTTTTGCTTTCCCTAAACAACATGCAGTTGTATTGTCATGTTGATATGAGAGACAAGAAAAATAGTGGCTCGGTTTGTTTGCAAATCTGCTTAACTCATCACGGCAATGAACTCTTTAAAAAGAAATAATATTCGAATACAAAAACTATAACATCTTTATAGCTTGTTATACATCTAATCCACTTGACATAAGTACGGGCTACATAATCATGAGATACCCCTGTACATATACAGCAAAGATTATACGATTTATGCAATTATCTTAATCAAATTAAATTTAAAGACAGAAAATCTGTTCATACAGAATTTTCTTCCAAGCCAAATTGAATCTAATATTCAAAAGGGAAAAATATCTATATTATTTACAAAGGCCTACATAATTTTCAACTTAAATTTTGGTTGCAATGAGTTATTCCTTTTATATTTTAAAGTCGCAATGAACGCCACCTAAAAGGCGCCACTTTCCTGCGTAGAACCTTAGCTAAGTCCCATGTTCTGTGGCCAGCTGCATAGCCAGGCCCCGCCCCCCCCCCACTCAGTGTTATTTAGGGTACGCATATGCGTGTTCCAACCGACCCCCCCTTTTCAGCAAAAGTCCGGTGTGTAAAGTCAATACGGCTCGACCTTTTTCTTTTGTTACGGAAAGGACATTTTGGCAACACGCATGCGGTCATTTTGAAACCTGAGTGGGGGGCCGGGAGCCAGGCAAGCTAATAACCATTTGCATAATACTAGATAATGAACCCGCAAGACCCCAGCCCGAACCTTTCCCCAAAATATTCTAGAGCCGCGATTGGTGACAATGTCGACTGCATGATTCTTGTTTACATTCAATGGTCATGTCCTCCCATGATTCTCTAGTCTATGACAGTAAATGTCTCTGTTCTTGGTAGAAGGCACTCAGTGGCATGCACCAGTCATCTGTAATTGGATGCAGAGAATGAACAATTACTTCAGTGGACGTCGTAATAGGCTAAATTGAATAGTAACGGATCCAAAACTTTATTATGATGTCGTCATATTTACACCAATAATACATTTACTTTTTGGCCATTATTTCCTGAACTTGAGTCTAAAAACATTTTTCAAAGGGGTCGACAACCGAAGCCTTCAAACATCTCATGGCAAATAAATATTAGACGAATATGGTATTTCATTCGCAATATTTACCATTAAATTAAGGTTTGATCTTTAATTGACCCTATGGGACCTTGTGACTTGTAATTTCAATAACTGGTATGATAAATTGATTTTGCACACCCCAATTATTTTACACCATTATCTTTATCAGGCCTAATATAAGTCTAGATGTTACACTTTCCCTTGTAAATTCGTCCAGTTTATGCGGTGGTCACATCCCACCGTGCGTGTTTTTAGTCCGTACGGTTTTTGGGGAGGCCACGGCCGCCACGTTTTCTGAAAACGTAGGGAGGGAGTGGCAAAGGCAGGGAGGGAGTACCGGCAAAGCACGTCACACGCACGGTGTAAGTACGTGACCCGCACGCCACGCCTGGCCTAGAGCGGTTGCGTGCATCGTACGTTGCGCACGTGGTAAGTGCGTTGTACGTGCTTACAACGTACGGTCTCCGTGCGGTTGCCACGTTCTCTTACGGAGGCCGTACTTACACGTGCTGCCCACGTACGGTGTCCTTACTCACTCGCACGTTGTAAGTGCGTGCACGTACGAAGAACTTGGTGAGTCGGGGTATGTCGAAGTATATAGGACGACATTCCCATTTTCTCTAGAAGTCCCAGCTGCTGCTGTCTCCTCAAGATGCCGCCCATTCCACCGCAGAGACTCCGGGTTCTGATGCTGCAAGAACACCTTCAAGTGGCAGCGCATGAGCACGACGTGGTATTACTTGCCTTGATACGGGAGAGAGAGAGGCAACAGAGATGCCGACGCAGGAGATGGTGGGTTTGCCCATGGATCGAGAGGAGGAGGCTTTTCGGGCAGTACGAAACGTTGTTCCAAGAGCTAGAGCGTGAATCGCGGGGGGACTATGTCGGATACATTCGAATGGACCCCAATCTCTTCGCCGAGCTCCTGCTCCGAGTGACCCCTCGAATCACCAAGTGCCCAAGGTGTGTGTCTTCATTTCTGCCATAACAAATTCTTGGTTTTGCTTTGTATTTGCTTTAAAATTTACGACTTCCGGGTGGCACACAACAGCATATCCACGTTCGTGCCGGAGGTCTGCACCGCCATCTACAAGGAACATAAGGAGGAGATGTTCAACATGCCCTCCACACAGGACGAGTGGAAAGCCGTCGCCAGCCAGTTTGGAACGCGATGGAACTTTCACCACTGTTATGGGGCGATCGATGGGAAACATATCGCCATCAAGAAGCCCAATAAAAGTGGATCGCTCTATTACAATTATAAGCGCTTCTGTTCTGTGGTGCTCCTGGCCATCGTGGATGTTAACTATTCCTTATTGTGGTGCAAGGTGGGGGCAAACGGTTCTTCCTCAGACGCACGCGTGTTCAACGAGTCCACCCTCCGGGGGGCACTGGAGGACAACACCATTGGATTCCCAGCACCGGATCCACTTCCAGGCGACGACCGGAACTTTCCCTACTTCATTGTAGGCGATGATGCTTTTCCCCTGCGAAAGTGGCTCTTGAAGCCATACAGTCGCCGTGCCATGACCCACAAAGAGAGCGTGATGAACTATCGGACCTCTCGGGCCCGTCGGGTTGTGGAGAACGGCTTCGGGATATTGGCTCACCGGTGGCGGTGCCTACTCACCACCCTGCTGTTGGAGCCTGACAGGGTGATTCGCGTTGTGTTGAGCTGCCTCACCCTTCACAATTGGCTGCGAAAGCGCCGGCCCGGACTACAGGACATTAATTTGGACCACGAGGATGAGGATGGCAACGTGGTCACCGGGGCCTGGAGGGAGGATGTGCAGATGACCGAACCCAACCAGATGGTCGGCCAACGGGCCTCAAGGGAAGGGAAAACCCTGGGAAACTTATCGAAGAAGACCGAAATGACCGAGAAGAACTCAACCAGGCGCTCCTCCTGTTTCGCCGAGAACGATCAGTTGGCCTTTTCTTTTGTCACACCCTTTTCATGTGACCCCTTCTCCGATCCACCAGCAGCACCCTCCTCATGATCAGACGCTTTGGCGTCACTATCTGACTCTTTTTTGCTCCTCCTCTCCTCTTCCTCTCTGGCCCTCTCATCTTCCGCGGCCCGTTTCTGTTGGGCCTCTCTGGCCTTCTTATCCGCTGCCTTTTGAGCTGCAGATGCAGCTGACCCCTTATTCTGTGTCTTTTTCGGCGCCATCTTGGAGACGAAATGTTGGCACTCTTCCGTCGGCTCGGCTTTTGTATACTGCATAAATCAGTGCGCACAACGTGCGTTGTAAGTGCGGAGCACGTGCTTACTCGGTACGGTCCACGTGAGTTCTGCGTGCTCATTAGAAAGTTGAACTGGGAAGTGGCGAGTAAGCACGGACCACGCGCTTATCACGTGCGCAGCACGCACGTGCTAAGTGCGCCTTCCGTAGAGCAAGTGATCGTGGGAAACAAATTTAAAAACGCACGGAGTCAGTGCGTTGTGCGCTCGTTGGCAGTACCGGGCACGCACGTCACGCGCACTGGGGGTGAATCGGTAGCCCGAACGCAGCGAAAGTTCCTCGTGCACTAAAAGTGCTACGGTGTGTCTGCGTGCTCCCAAATCCGTACGGAGGCGGTACTCACCACGTACCGATACCCAAATTTTGCCCACGTTTTTGCACGTAGACAGCACGCACTTGCAAGTACGGCGGGATGTGACCACCGCATTACGAAATCGACATTTTATAAGCTGAACTTGATATTGAATAGGGTGGATTCGCAATTAACAGCGCCCTCACAGGCAATCCGCGATAGACCAATTTTTCAGCTCACGGACGGGTCGACATCTTTCAACCAGTGCAGCGCAACTAAATGCTAGCCACCAATCGAAATGACCGAAGTGGTCCAAACTGTATAAATTCATTACATGGGATTGATTGTTTGAACATTAGCGTACATTTTCAACTTGAATTTAGATATCAAATCCTATCCATTAGTTGATTCTGACTGAAAATTGATTGGGTCATTTTGACCACTTTTCTAGCATCAGTGCACATTTTAACATAAAATTGTTCCATTAAATCTCCCTTGCTGGTAAATGAAGATTGAAAATATTACCCATGACCAAAATATACCACAATGATCAATATTGGACAAAAGGTGCCCAAAATGACCCAAACGTCGTGAGTAGGGTCAATAATTTTACCTAGGACAAGCCATTCAAATCACCCCCACCCAAAATCCCAATTAAATCCCACTCTCTCCTAGAGTATATAACAAATGCCACAGCTAATGTTTTCGTCGACTTTTTCCCACAATGCGTCACATGCAATCGGCCAAACGCTGGTAAAGTTAGATGGCGCTGTGGATTGTGAATTCAGAACCCTTTCGGGTATTATTCATCCATATGGACATTTGGTTAAAAAAGTAATATGGCTATATACTAACGGCCATTTGTGCAAATGATAACAATTGCTCAAGGTACGCTTACATTGTTCCTTAAACACCAGAGATCACAAATTAAAAAATAATCAACTGAAAATACTTTTCTAGGTTCGTGAAACGTCAAGTCGACTAAAAGTCGATATGGTCCCAACTGCTTACCAATGTTGTTAGTCTTCGTTTCGATTCTCAACGAGGAATGCATTCACAGTGTTATCTGAGTCATCTGCACAAGGATAAGACAATTTTTATATAAAAAACAAACGTTACTTCAAAATAGGAACGTTGTCAGGATGACCCAGCAATGAAGTAGTTTAATAACACATTCTGTAATTCTTTACGTTAAAAATGAAAGGACCAGAAAAAATTTGATTTTTCATTTAGTAACCCTTGTCAAGTTTGTTGTATACCAGTTATAATGACGAAAGCTATTTCTTAAATATCCCCCAAAATTGTAGGATTCATATTGTCCTGGTCGTGGTAGGCCTACTGTTAATATACATCAGTCTATTCGAGAATACAATTCTTTCTCAATTCCTAGTCAGACAATGAAGCCTTAGTCATGTTAGTTAGCCATTGGGAATTCTCCAAATAGTCGATCATCTACAGACATCTGCGGCTTCCTCATGCTGATGTAAGACTGTGATAGTGCCTGGCGTGATATTCGACGCACTATATGAGACTGATATTGTGCAAAGAGTGACAGAGAATAAAAGAATAGGTCCAATACTGCGTTGAATTATGCACCGAGAATACCTTCACGAAATCAATTAACGCAGGTAATAACGCAAATGAAGTGACACCTCTTGTGCAAATCATACCGTACAAAAGGTGAATAGAAAATGAACAGTGTTAATATTACATTAAAGATGCATGCACTTATTGTCTCCTCAAGCTGGATTAGCGCTGGTAATAACGCACTACAAATGACGCCTAGTACGTTAACAGCGGGTATAACAGGGATGATTTTTACTTTGACAATTCCTTCTTTTTAGCAGAGCAAATATGACTGTTTTTTATGCATTCCTGACGGGAATATTTTTCATAATGAGAGTGGCCGGAGGAAGATAGAGTGCGCCCTTAACTGTGCTGCTTTACTCTGCCGACAATTGAGTATTAGACTATTACTGCAATCATTGGCAATTATGCTGATCAATGCTGCTACACCTGGATTATTTTGTGGAAAGGAATATAAATTTTATTTTGAGTCGACCCTTACACCCATTGCAAAACCAACGACCTTTTTGTTGCAACTCATGTGAGTAGATAAAAAACGTCTCTGGTAAAAAAAATATTCAACACCTAGAAAAATCTTTTTTCTCCAAACTTTCAAAATTAATCTTAAATACTACAAAACGCATTTTTTGCTGTAGACGTTGCCCAATGCTATTTCCGTTGCAGTATAACTCCTGTAGACTCAATTGGTAGTCACATATTATTTCTTCTTCATGAACTAAATAAATAAAAAAAGGAATATTCATGCTCACATGTATCATGGATCACCTCTTGTAAAAATACGGCATGGAATGGTGCTGAACTACCATCTGTTGATTCGACATACCTTAAAGAAAAAGAGGACACCGATCGATTACAATATCATTGTTTCTTTGGTCATGGTCATATAGGTTTATAAAATACAGTTCTAGCATTAATCAAGACAATTTGTGAATAACTAGGATTTCTATTAAAACTTCACACGTGTAGGCATCAATATTATAATATAGTTTACACTACATTCATATTCATATTTATTTCATTTCCAACAAAAAGGTAAACAAAGATATAACTTTTTTTTCTTCATACATAATTATTTTTTTCAGGAAACTATACAATACATTTTGCACATAATAAAATTATTAAAAGAAATTCTTAATTTCTGAGAAAATAAGGGGGGGGGGAGCTGAAAAGCTGGGCTTGTAGTTAGTGGATCCCCCAGAAAAAACAACTATAATTGTTTCAAATTTTGCCTACGAAGACTTGGAAAACACAAGACAATATTACAAAACAACAAACAGCAACGAAACGAACAAGGAGAAGTAAAACAGATAAGAAGGAAAAGGGAAAAGGGGGAAGTAGGAAAAAGGAAGAAGCAGGACAAATCATGACCGAAAAAAGGTAGTTATAATGGTAATTTGGGGAAGGTAAGATCATAAGACCAAATAAATATTAAAAGATTATTCTTGTATATTAAAGATTGGAGCAAAAATATTTTTAGAGTTTTCTTGAAAGAATTTAGGGATGGATTATTTTTAATACCTTCACTTAGAGAATTACAAAATCTAGGACCATCATACATAAAAGATTTCTTCGCTAATAAAGTTCTAAAGAGTGGAAGGTGAAACTCGTTTTGATCGTCTAGTTGGGTAATAATGAAATGACTGATTTAGGGGGAACATGGCATCAAACATAAGTGGAAGGGTCTTTTTTGAATACTTATACATAAATCGTCCGAAGTGAAATAGATACAGGTCATTTGTTTTTAATAGTCTGCCATCAACAAATAACGGGTCTGTGTGTGAGAATTGAGCAGAATGGTAGATAATACGGAGAGACTTCTTTTGTAATAATAACAGTCTATTTATTAGAGTTTGCTGAGAGTTGCCCCAAGCAAGTATCCCATAATTCAGATATGGTAAAGTTAAAGATGAATAAAGCATGAGTATGGATGATGTCGGAAAATGAAATTTAAGTTTATATATTATGCCAATATTCCGTGAAATGATCTTACATGTATCATCTATATGATATTTCCACGAAAGTTTGTTATCAACAGTTATGCCTAAAAATTAAATGAATGAAACAACTCCCAAGGGGGTATCGTCAACAATTATATTTTTGGCAGTGTGTCAATAGAATTACTACATATTTGTTTTTTTGGAGGTTAAGCGATAGTTTGTTTGCTTTTATCCATTGGGTGACTTTTTCAAGTTGAAGACAATTTGTTGAATAAAAACCAATACGGGTTTAGGAAAAACCACTCGACAGATATTAGTTCTTGTACAAATATACGACAAAATTATCAGTGATATGTCAAATAAGGAACACGTGATAGGAATATTTGTGGATTTTTAGTAAAGCGTCAGATACGCTCAACCATGCTATATTGATTCAATAACTTTTTACAAATGGAATTCGAGGGAAAATTCTTTCCTGGTTTAAATACTATTTGCCGAACAGACAACAGTAGGTTTCATTTGATGATACTGACTCTAGTATTTTACCCATTAGGTCTGGTGTCCCTTAATGCTCCTTTCTAGGAACATTCTTTCGTATGTAAACAAGATAATTAACGCATCATTGTTGTAATTTTATTCTCTTTGCTGACGACAGAAATATTTTATTGCTCACGCAATAACATTGAAACACTAATGAATACCTTGGATTTGGAGTTACCAAAGTGTCCACACGGTTTAAGTGCAACAAGTTATCTCTTGATATAAACAAAAACATTTTATACTCCAAAGCACACCAAGCTGAAGATATAACAATCAATGTATTGATTGATAACTTGCCCTTAGAACCAAGATGTGACTCTAGGTTTTTTTAAAGTGATTATTGATGAGTATTTTACATTGAATAACCATTGAATCATATTAAAACATTTTTATTTAAAGGTGTAGTTTTTATTGAATAATACAATGGTACTTCCATATATTATGTTATTTTAATATTGTTTGGGTATGTTGACATAACTAATTCCCTTTCATTTATTGCAAAAAAGGATCATAATTTCTTGCAAATTCAGAACCCTTATTTCAGAAGCTGAAAACATTAACAGTTTTTTTTTTATATCAATACCTTGCAGGTGCATCCCTTATCTTCTAATACTCCAATAACCTACTTTCTCCGGCATTCCTCAACATGCTTGTTATAAACAACACAATTCGTTCTTATCCGACTCGAAACTCTTAAAACTTTCATTTGATGAATCCCAAATTGCTAATTGTGCATTAATATTTCCAACACCATGGCCCTGACCTATGAAATAGTCTCCCGACTACTGTTAAATCATGTACCACGATTTATTCTTGCAAGGTTTGCCATGAAGCGTAAATTATCATCAGTATACAAGTCATAACTCTATAAGCGCTTCAAACACAAGCACTCGCACACACACTTGTACGTGCAAAAACATAAATAAGAACGTAAATAACACGTTTCACAAAAGACAAACACTTGTACCCAGGGGGCACAGAAGGTGCTGGAGACATGGAATGTTGTAAAAGGTTGTTGGGTATGAACGTGCTCGAGGGACCTCCCTGCTCAATATCTAGGTGGACAACCTTGACAATATGCTGCTGGAAAAAAGGGAAGCCAATTTCAAAATGGCCGCCATGTATAACTACCGTTGAACTATTTTGGAGATATCTTTAAAAAAAAATCATCATTTCAACATGTATGAGGTGCCATTTGAAAGACAATTACATTTCTACAGGATAATACCAAATTCAATAGACTTGGGGATGATTTGCATAACAATTTTGAGCCATATTTTAATGTTCTATCTCTTAGTTCCCGTTGCTTTGGTAATAGTATGCATAGCAACCGATATATAATGTGTTCTCAGAAATCAAATTAGGATATAGGTCAAATAAAACATAAAATAAGACCTGTTCCAAGTGACAGACATAATTTGCCATCTTAAACATGTTCATATTGCATGGTGTGGTTCAGAACTGTCACCCTACCTCCTCCCTCCATTTACCCCCCCCCCCCATTAAAATCAAGAGTAAAACTGGGATGGGGTAGTATGTTGAGTATGATGTGTTCAGAAATGGTGCAGTTTTTCTGTCAAGAGACACACACAATGAGTTCTGGATCCAGGTGATAGTCATGATTTTCAGTCTGAAGAATGAAGACAATGGATGGCGGTGTTCAGAATTTCCCCCTCCCCCCTTCTGTGACACTCCCCTCTAAAAGAACAAACCAAGAGCAATTTGTACAAAGCAATATTCATTGCAGTCGAAAAATTGGTCAGGTTTCTTTTTCTCCAAGGAATTTTCACAAAGCATTCAAAATCTAATTGTTAAAGTTGCATAGGAAAGTTTGTCAATGTCTCCCCCACCCCTGCCTCGAAAATTTGACCCTAATAATGTATTTTGTACAATAAATTTATTAACCTGCTAAGCGCAAGATATTAGAGACATGGATTCAAATGATAGACTGATATCATTCTCTATTACAAAAAAAGATACTTGTAGGTTGGAAACAGAACGTGCCCCGCATCCTCTCGCCCTAAGCCGTATGATGAGGTGAATTGGGGGCGGGGTGCAGCTCCTCTGCTTATTTTGAACGTATACATAATATTGGGCAGCCGTCACTTCATATCCTGGCAGCAATGAGCTAGAATAACGACATATCCGAGTATGCGGCTAGGTGCTGGAATACATCTTATCAGGTGTATTTCTCATGACGAAATGACATTTTCACCATAACAAGGAGTACTTTCTATATGTCAACAACTTTGAATTACATCATAATTGTGAAAATGAGTCTTGTCAAATTATTTAACTCTTTTAAAGGGAGTCCCTCCACTCTCCTTATAAACTTTGACCCAAATTAGATTTTACAAGTATTGCTTTCTGCAAGAAACCAAACGGTACGTCATCAGTGAAAATACATGAGTCCATTCAATTGTAATTATTAAGGGTTATGATTTTTCCAGTTTGATCGAAAGTCCTTCAACCAATCACAAGCCTACAGATTCCTAGCTATTTGATTCGTAGTGGCGTCTCTATAGGTGTAGGGGGCATGTGCATTTGACTCAAGAGAGCACAAAAAGGGGCACAAAAACGTTAAAGAGAGAAAAGAAGAAAATTGTTGATCCTAATAAATACATGCGCCCGAGGCTAAATACATAAGAAATAGCTTGCAAACAATCTCGTAATCTTGCGCTCCAAAATAGATATATTTTATATTTAGCATTTTTTAAATGGCTCGAAATTGGACATCGGAATGTTATACCCATTCTTTTGCCCCCTCTTATAAGTTTCTCCAGCCTCTTGTGAAATATTGCACCCTAATTAACTGAATGTTTAAAATGGGATTCAACTTTTTCAAAAGAATATCATCTTAAAAGTTTTGTAAACAAAATAAAACCTTTGAAAACAAATCTTACCTTTGGGTTATCTTGGTAATGTTGCCATATTCCTCGACGATATTTCTTCACAGTGTTCGTTATTTTTGTTCACCATTTAGATAGAAATTAATAGAAAACCACTTATCTATGAATAAAATGCGAAACTATCTATAGGCCTACAACTTGATTGCTGTGCTCCCTTGTAAAATTGCTAATCCGGTCGCCTTACTCACTTGTTTGTGCAGTTACGTAGATAAGTTTGGGCAATGGGGGAGGGGGGGGGGGGGCGCAGTTTAATTTACTGATTGCTCTCTCTCTCTCTCTCTCTCTCTCTCTCTCTCTCTCTCTCTATATATATATATATATGGCACTGTTTATACAGAGTTGTGCATTGATTTCAAGATATTCAAGCTAAAGTATTGTCGGTTTGGACAAGGAGTATTGGGCTCCTTAGTTTGGATAAATCTCAACTAAGACGGGGCCCAGAATTCACAAGATAGATGTGATTTAAACGCAATACCAAATTGGGTGATACTGGGTGGCAGTGCATTCAGAATTTGTACCCCCCTCTTTTTTCTTCTTAAAAAAGAAAGACATTGCTGATACTAGATGACAGCATCCTCTGTTGCTACCTGGTCTATAATGTCTCTTCAACCTTCACTTTATTGTGGTATTTGGTCATTAAGTAGCTTATCGTAGGCAGTAGTGAGGGAGATCTCAGTTGAAATTTTCTCATTAATTTCCCTCTTCCACTTTTCGCAATGTGCTTTAAAAAAAAACCTGTGGTGCTTGTAAGAGTGTGTGGAGTTTGTAATTGATATTATTATCTCATCTATCAGGCGATCCCGCTACTACAGGGCATCACTGGTAATGTGGGTGCAATCAGTGCATACTCACATTTAAGCCGTGTACCGCGCCTGTGTTCTAGGACTGAAATACTCTGGAACTCCCGTTTTAGTGTATAGTCGTCCGGTATTTATCTGTCATAATTATCTACATCAAGTTCTTTAACAATTTTATTTGTACCTCAAGATTCAAGATTCAAGATAATTTATTGTCTGATTTAAAAATACAGAAATTCGTTCTCCACTGGTGACATATACAAGCAACATAAACAATATATATAAATACATTCGAGGATACAAAGAAAATACAACAATAATAATAATAGCAATAATAGTAATAACAAAAACTGACATGCAAACTTGAAAACTGGCATTAAAAATTGAATCTCGACAATGCACAGAATGCAACATCATTATTATCATAAAGGTTCACTTTAAACAAATCTAGCTATTTAATACGCAGTGGCGTCTCTATAGGTGTAGTGGGCATGTGCATTTGACTCAAGAGAGCACAAAAAGGGGGCACAAAAACTTAAAAGAGAGAAAAGAAGAAAATTTTTGATCGTAATGAATACATAAATACATGCTTAAATAAAAAGTTATCTCCAAAATAGTTTTACAGTAATTATACATGGCGGCCCTATTTTTCCAGCAGCATATTGTCCTCTGAACACGTCCAGACCCAACGACGTTTTACAAGATCCCGTGTCTCAAAACCCCCAAATTTGGGGTTTTGCCCCCTACATTTATAATTTAACGCGTTTATGCCTTTTTGAATAATTGATTTCCTTCATAATGTGGCTGCTATAATTAAACATTTCTGATTATATATACGTATATCTTAAGTTTGACCGCCTCACATTCAAGCTCTAACTTAAGATGGTGGTCCCCTGTGATTTTCAATTTTGAAATGATTTGTCACCTATGTTTTTTATTAAGGTATAATTAATTAATTTATTTTTATTATGATATGATTTAATATATTTCGACTTTTGTTGCTCATATATGTGTACGTAGTTTGTATATTACTTTTTATTTTGTTGAAAATTGCAGAAATAAAATCAAACTAACAAATCTATAATGATGCTGCTTGTAAGTATCGGCTTGCAGGGTGATGTAGAAAAACAGTAGACTTGCAGATGCACCGTGTGAGAGATAGATTACCGAGATTCCTTCTCAGGACTCCTCAATCCTCCCTCCCTCTCACATGGTGCATCCGAAAGCCTATTGTAAATCTATAATGACAGCCCAATCACCACGAGCGAGAGACAAAAGTCAGGTCAATCTTCGTATATTTATCTCAAATGTATTGGCAATCTGCATGGATATTGAGAAAATTATGTTATTATTAAAGAGTACCCATTACATAAAAATAATTTGTGTACAGCTAGAATGTGTGGAAATCAACCTCATTACAAGAACTTCACCCGTCATTCTATAAGCTAACGGATAAAGAGGATAAATAAATAACGAATAACATATACAACGGCGCACACGTAACTCAAGAAGGCGTGTGGAGGTGCGATGGCTCAGTGGTAAAGCAGTGGTCGTGTAACCGCCAGGTCCTGGGTTCGAAACCAAGTCGATGCGGTCGTGCCCTGTGGTAAGGCAATTAATTCTCATTACCAAATCCTTTGGAGAGGACATTACGCCGTCGGTCCCCTGGTTGCTTACTTAAAGGTAAAGACCAGTATTGGAAACGCCCAATTTCAAAAAATGAAATGGAAGCTCTCATTACCAATCATGTGAAAGAATATGTTTTGACTAATACATGATGATACAAAATTTGCCGGGAAACCGCCTACTAATTCATATATTTGGTAAATTTGTTTCTCTCATGGTCTGTGAGAGATATAGGGTAGTCCCATATACATCTTTCTGTGTATAGTGCTTGTAACTTTACGAAGAATGGGCCAAATTTCTTATCATTTTGATGATTCCAGAACCTTGCAGATGCTAGATGCTAGATGATCAACCTTTTCTGATCGATTCCACAACATTTCTTTCACAATGCAATCGCATGACCATAACTGGTCTTTACCTTTAAGGGCATACACGTGGTTTCTTATGGCTCGGTGCCACTGGCCGATGGACATAAAACGTATGCATAGAGGACACCGCGGACGAGCAAAATTTCGCGGGTGGCTCCATCCGTTTTCATCCGCTCCAGAAATGGCAAAAATTTGCGAAAATTTGCGAAAACAGAACGGAAAATAACGGACGTGGGTAGTATGTAGCGGGGCTGTTAAACGGATGTTCATCGGGAGCCTCGCGGATGAAAGCGGATGGAAGTGGATGGCAGCTTTGAATACTTTATATACGAGATGCATACGCTTACATCCTTTCTATTTCCGTGCTACTAACGATGTATACGTTCCATGTACCTTAACTTTCCTCCCTCTTTCTGTTTTCGCGGATGTGAGTTGCGATGATGCCCAGAGGATGCAGAGAGGATACAGCGGACGTTTAAGGGATGATAACGGACATAGAACGTTTGTTGCTCGTATTTGTCGCGGATTTACATCGTACATGGCGGAAGTGTATGGAAAGCCGTTGGTGACTTTATTCACGTGCCCCAGACGTATGGAACGCGGCACACGTCTGCTAAATTGACCAATCACCGCCTGTTATTTAGCAGGCGCGTGCAAGGTGCGATAGCACACGCCTGTTACTTTATAAGCACATGTGTGCCTTTTTCCAGACGGATGCTGTTTACTGCGCATGCGTCTGGAATTGATCGACCAATCAGATACCTTGTTTAATATGGAGTTTAATGTGTGTGTACGGTGAGTGCATGCAGCGCAGACAAGCAAAAATGTGCCGGGCACGTGGTGATCGACGCACGTGGTACTCTTACCGTTCTTAAAATTATTGACTTTGATTTCTATGTCAGAAAAGAAGTATACATTGTTAGAGTACTTCCATTGAGGTTGGAACTTTTTGATGCAAAGAATAGTATGTCAAATTATAAACGAGGTACCGAACTGCTATATGAACGTTTATCCTCCACCTAGTATTGGAGTTTGTAAATACTATAAAGCTAGTCTAGGGTTGATAAAGAAAAGGTAAGTCTAATATCATGAATGGTAGTTTCCAGATTTACAATCTATCATTCAGAACCTACTCTAATTGCAAATTAGGTGATATACTATGCAACAGTGCCATTGTGATAATGTGTATGATCCAGTGTAGATACATAGTGTTGGAACAACAGAGTATATCTCTCCCCCTCTTCCATCCCTCCTTTATCTCTCTTGGGTCACTCTGTACAGAGGTCAACCTCACTCGTGGTAGGGGAACACACATACACTCTCTCTTTCTCTCCCTTTCTTCTCCAATATTCTCGTTCATGTTGTGTTGTTGAGCAACACTCTCCATTGGGCTAGGACATTTGCTTGGCACAACAAGGGATTGTCTGACCATTATTATTTGGTAGTTTTCAATTGAATAAACCTGCTCATAATTATCCCATAGGCCTAATTGTATTTAAGGGTTGATGTTTGGATGTTGATTGGCTTATAATACAACATGTATTGCTCTATATTGCATAAGTGGAAGTTATCACATTACTTAGAGACAATCAATATTCTTTAGTCTATATATTTCTTGTGTTGTATATAGTTTATGATTATTCCTTTATATTTCTATGTTATATGTCATATGGGTAGTCGAAGCATATTATTAAATAATAGTGCAATAATTATAGGTGAATCGCATGCAGATTGCAGTATCGATTGATAAGCTCGTTTCCTAAAACGATATTTACACCTGAGATTATGTATGTGTTGTGTGCTGGAGTAATACAACATATTTCTATGTTAGTATTATTATTTCTAAATCTGAGAGGATAATAGATTAGCGCGTTTAGATGAGATTGCCTAGGTACAATGAAGGTCTAATTTAGAGTTAGGGTATAACGAATCACCATCAGGGGCGTCTCCAAAGGGGGGGGGGGGTGTGGGGTGCGACCCCCCCCCACCTGTCAGGATATTGTCGGGAAAATTGCGCTGCCGTCGGGAAAAAAGAGAAAAGCGGGAGGGGAAAAAAAGAGGGAAAGGGAAAGAAAAAAAAATAAGGAAAAGAAAAGAAAGACAGGAAAAGAAAGGAAAGAAAGGAAAAGAAAGGAAAGAAAAGAGAAGAAAGAAAGAGAGAAAAGAAAAAGAGGGAGGAGAGAAAAAAAGAAGACAAAAGAGTAAAAGGGAAATAAAATAAACGGGGGATGAAAGAGAGGAGAAAGAGGGGAGGTAAGAGCCTGAGAGAGGATGAGTGGGAGTAAAAGAGAGAAGGGGGTTGTTGGGTGGAGTCGTCTCGTCGAGGGAGCAAGAAAGACACGGGTAAATATGTTGCTGTGTCGGGTCAGCTGTGTCGGTATTCTTGCTCGATCCTCGTGTACTATATCAATACAGAAGTTTGAAGTCGGTGAGATGTATATTGTCGGTCGGCCGACAAGTTTTTTTCCCTACGAACTGTGACTTTTTATCCGCTGTGACGACTTCGAGAGTGACTACAACTACTATACTTGTATTTTCTCGAAGTTTCACTTTCCTATAATATCAGCTAAAGAAATCAGAGGTTTGAAATTTTCGGGGAAACTGAATTCAAACAAGCTTTAAGAGCTCAACAACGGTACGACGAATCGTCTTCTTTTCTCTATATTGTGATGAAACGCCAAAAATTCCGCGCTTCTCGCGGAAATAAAAACTTCATTTAGACGAGTCGAGAACGGTACAGCGAATCGTCTTCTTTCTCTAATAATTTAATGAATCGTCAAAGCTTCCGCGCTTTGCGCTGAAGGGGGGAACTGAATTCAGACAATTAGGGCTTATTAAGAGTCGAAAACGGTACAATGAATCGTCTTCTTTCTCTAATAATTTAATGAAACGTCAAAACTTCCGCGCTTCGCGCGGGAGGGGGAGAACTGAATTCAGATAAGGATTAAGAGTCGAGAACAGTACACCGAATCGTCTGCTTTTTCTCATAATTTAATGAAACGTCAAAGCTTCCGCGCTTCGCGCGGGAGGAAACTGATTCAGACAAGGATTAAGAGTCGAGCACGGTTCAACGAATCGTCTACTTTCTCTAATAATTTAATGAAACGCTAAATCTTCAGAGCTTCGCGCGGGAGGTCGAGGGGATCGAGAATTGAATTCAGATAAGGATAAAGAGTCGAGAACAGTACACCGAATCGTCGCTTGCTCACTTCCGCCCCTCCCTAAAATAAGATCCTAGCTCCGTGTCTGCATTAAAATATATAGCTATGAATGCTGACTAAGTTGACGAAATAATTCGTATATTTGTGTCGTCGTGGAAAATGACCATTTCCGCATACGCAAGTACTATAGATAGTCCATAGGAAAAACAATTTAGCCTTCGGCCCCGGGTACTTTATAGGGTTAAATTTGTAGATATTGGAAATTTAATTTTGTCGGTAATTGGCGGCTAGTTTTGTCGGTAATCGTTGGCCTCTACACCCCCCCCCCCACACTGAAAAAGGTCTAGCGACGCCCCTGATCACCATATTAGGTATGAATATGATGTGTATATTAGAACAAAACATATATAACATTATCTGTATGTAAGTGTTTATTCGATTTGATAATGAAACTGTTCTTATAATAATGTAGATGTTAGTTAAGTAGGAACTCTGTAGGACCATGCATTATTGTTCAAGGCATGCCCACATATAGAATTTTGTTATGTTAGGGGTCGGGGCCAAATGCAATGAATTATTGATAATTTATTGCATTTTCTTTGTGTTTTTTTTAATTTCTGGGGGCGGCGACGTACCCTAGCCCCCGCTGTTTACTCGTACCAAGGGAATACTGTGGGGAGGGTGGACCGAATGGCGCAGCGTGGTTGTAATGATTTTTTTTTTTTGGGGGGGGGGGGGCAGGGGCAGGATGATGGGTCGCGTACATTATTGGGGCACGCCTTTTTTCTTTATTTGTTCAGAAATGTACGTTTTCAATAAATGTTTTCTACAAATATTCGGAGCCATGTGGCGACCCCCCCCCCCCCGCGCCTACGCCACAGCCGTGGGGTGTTCCCTATCCATTATTTCGCTTTCTTATTATCATTTTGTTTATTTCTAATTTAATTTTCATTTAATTGTTTATGAAAAACGACCCTCAACCCATGTTATGAATAGCGACCCTTAAACGCGAACCATCATCCCGGGCCAACCCCCCCCCCCATCAGTCTGACCACGTAGTGCAAGTACATATTACCGACCATTTTCGTTCAAGTAGTTCATAGATGGCGTAGCCTGTGTGTGTTTCACGGGGGGGGGGCGGTGGGGTGTAACAGCGTTGCCATCTAGGGGCTGATGTACCATGTCCCTAACCCACAGCAAAGGGAGGAATCGACAGAGAGGAGGTTGTATGGACTTAAAGGGCAAGTCCACTTCAACAATTAATAACAAACCAATCAAACTAAAAGTTTGCAAAATCAAATAATTTTTAATTTTTTTTTTGACATGGAAAACTTTGAAAATCACAAGACAAATTGGCAACTCACTCATGAGTCTGTGATGTCATTCAGGCGCGGTTCTAGGATTTCATATTGGGGCCCAAATTTGAAATCATGCGAGCCAAATATTGGTACGTAATGGTGACCAGCAGTGACGTAATAGGGGGTGGGTACAGGGACGGGCGAGCTTCCCCCTCCCTCCTCCACGAAGCGCGGAAGCTTTGACGTTTCAATCAATTATTAGAGAAAGAAGACGATTCGTTGTACCGTTCTCGTCTTTTAATTCTCGTCTAAATTCAGTCCCCCCCCCCTCCTGCGCGAACCGCGGAAGCTTTTACGTTTCATTAAATCATTAAAGAAAGAAGACGATTCGTTGTACCGTTCTCGACTCTTATTTTAATCCTTCAAAAATCTTCTTTATCTGCTCCTTTTTCTTCCTACGTCCTCTTCCTTTTCTCTCCTCTCTCTTTTTTGTTTTTGTTTTTTGGGGCCAACGTTTAAGGGAGGACCGCCCCCACTGCCCCACCCGGCCCCGGAAGCTCAGGGGTTTAAGGCAATAAATCACCGTCAGATGAGCATCTAAGGGCCCGCCTTAGGGCCCTAGGTGGAATCCAGGGGCAGAGCCCCCGAAAGCTTAGGGGTTTTATAGGCATTTAATCACGGTCAGATGAGCATATTTTGATACCTCATTATTTTGTGCCACTGGCAGTTAACCATTCTTTCTTTCTTGCCCTCTTTCTTTCTATTTCTCTTTAATATACTTTTTTGTTAAGCTCGAGGCTCCCGATCCCCGCCGTTCCGCGCGCCCTGACATGTAGGCACCTCAAGAAGCATATTTCTTGCCTGGCTGTAAATTTAGGAATTTGTCATTTTCCAACAAACGCGTACAAAAATATAGGTAATTTACTAAAAAGTGAGGACAAATCTCGGAAAAATTATGTCATTTTAGCATTATTTGTAAACCACCGTTATGGAATTAGAAATAAACCACGTTTAAATTCTATATCCACCAAGCCGGCCCCGCCCCCTATCAGTACACCAGTGCCCCCCCTCCGTTACACCTTGTTGGCGGGAAAAAATCGCAACTGATCTCCCCTACCTTTCTTCTTTCTCTTTTTTTGTCTTTCCCTTTCTCTCCTCTTACCTTTCCCTTCCCTTCCTTTTCTCTCTTACTCTTATAGGTTGACCGGGGGGGGGGGCAAGGGCCTTTCGGCCCCACCCCGCTCCGCATGCTGTTGGCGGGATTAACAGCAACTGATCTTCCCTTCTTTTCGACCTTTTCTTTTCTTCTTCCTCTTTTTTGTTCCCTTTTAGCTCTCCTCTTTCCCTTTTCCTTCCTTCTCTCTCTCTCTTTTTTTCGGGGGGGGGGGGAGGGGGGAACAGCCTGTGAGGCAAGGCCCTTTCGGCCCCGATCTCTTCCTCCCCTTTTCTTTTCTTCTTCCTCTTCTTTCTTTCCCTTTCTCTCCTCTTTCCCTTCTTTTCCTTCTCTCTTTTTTCTCGCTCTTTTTGCGGGGGGGGGGGGGGGGCAAGGACCGCTCGGCCCCCTGGATCCGCGCCTGACGTCATTGCCTCGCTATCCTCTTATAGTTTTCTTTCTATTGTAATATACATTTGTCACTTTCCCCCTGAGAATCTCATCTCCTAACACCAGCACCCAAGTCATATTGATAATAATATGTTTTTGTGTGGATGCACTAATAATCTAATATAGAGTAATTGTTTTCAGTTAAATCATAAAAAAATGTGAATTCTGAAAATTTATTTATATAAAAGTCAATAATTATGATTATACAATATTCTGAAAATAGTTTCAATTCTTCAAGTTTATAAAAGATCTTGTGAAATGTCATGCACGCAGTATAATACAAATCATATAATCTGGGCAAATGCATCGGGAAATCAAGTTTTTGGGATAAAGAGGGAAATTAATGCGATAAAATATATAAAGCAATTGATAAATACTGAGGCAATGGCGTCACAAACTGATAACCAAATTGGCAATCTGTGCAGTGATTTCCATTGTTCCATAGTTTTTCATATTAAAAAAAAAAATCATAACTTCCTTATTAGTTATCCGATTTTACTCTTTTGTGTTGCTCTGCTCTCTTGTTTTTCTGCATCTATTGAAGCGAATTATTTTGAAGTGGATTTAGCCTTTAGGTTATACCACATTCAAGCTTTCGTAAATATACAATATTGCACGATATATTTTCCAAATAAGTAAGGAAGTTAGATTTTCAAGAATTTTAGCTAAATAAGATACGATTTTGTGACCGGAAGGCATATGTGAACGGAGCTTTTATTAGAACGTATGGACCTACCATCTCCAGGCACCCAGAAACTATACAATTTTAGCCAATGAAAATTCAAGATTTTCGTTTGTCCATGACATTGAAATTCTCAAAACCTCAGGATACCAAACGGAGCTGACCGGACTACAAGCCTAGTTACTGCTCGGAGAGGGGGGGGGGGGGGGGGCACTTTAAAATTGTGTCTTGTTGGGGGATAGGGGGCACGAACAATTTCGGGCCTTGAAGGTTTTCGCGTCATGTAGCGTACAAAGGGGTAATGCAATCCCAATATGATTTACTGTTTGAGTTCTATAATATTTGAAATAATTGATAGTGTTTATATATTACGTATGCTTGAATATTGACATAACTCTACGTTTTTTTTTAACGCTGATTGGAAACAATAACTGATGATGGGGGGGGGGGGGGTGGATGGTAGTATCTTCATTTGTTCATTTTGTATTGTGTTTTTTTCTTCTTTATACTTCTGTTCTTTGTTTGATTTTAATATTTGAATGTTTAAGATATGTGTAATAATAATCATAATAATCATAATAATAATAATAATAATAATAATAATAATAATAATAATAATAATAATAAGACCCAGGGTAGCCTCATCAGTATTTATGCTGTTCTCCCTGAGGTCCCTGCAATCAAATTATAATAATACGATGTTTGTCATAAAGGTGGCCTATTTACTACCCCAGTTTATGGAATGATTTTGACATGATTATTCTTAACAGATCTAGATTAAACAAAATAATAGTTTGCAAGTGTTTGTTTTACATGACTGCATGCAGAGGCGGCGGAGCGACTTCCAAAATGGGGGGCTCCAAC